>QUSF01000001.1:52178805-52239060 GCA_003676055.1 Chloebia gouldiae
CGGCCCGGCAGCGCCAGGCCCGCGGCCTCCGCCCGGCCGGCCCGGGCCCCGTCCGGGCGAGGCGGGGGAATCTGATGGGCGGAAGGACGTGGAGTGGCGAGCAGGTGGATAGGCAGCGCCTGGGGACTGAGCCGCTTCGCTCCTGTGGAAGGGCGGGGGCGCGCGTCCTGCCAGAGCCGGCGGTGGGACGGCCTTGCTTGGGGTTACCCGCTGCTCGCGCTAACGGGCTCGTTTAATAATACATACTGGGAAAATTTCTTAGCACGCTTTTAAATACTTAAGAATCTCTAACAGCTCACAGAAAAAAATAACTGCTACTATTTGGCTTCAGTAATGTCTCTAATAAAATTCAAGGCTCGGCTGGCCAGTAGAATGGTAGGGCACTGCTTTTTGATCATGAATTCACACTGTAAACGCCTGAGTTGCTTATCTAATGAAAAATGGCGTAGCTGCTGCTTTACAGCTCTTTGTAGCTTTATAGCTCTGTGGAAATGCACGTGTGCACTGCAGAGATTTCTTCAGGCCGTCTTATACTACCACTGTTTGTAAATAGCTGGTTCTCATCAAGACAGGCATTGCGAGATGATTCTGTAATAGTAACAAGGAGTGTGTGTTAATTTGTTGTTTCTAGCATTCCGTGTAATTACAGAAAACTTCGCCATCTTAAACTCTGGTTCTATGGCTGAGAATTTCAGTTTTGTGAAATGAGTTACGTGAATTTGTACATTATGTAAAAGACTTGTTGCAAAAGTGGATGAAGTTATAGCGTGGTCTCACACGATTGCATTACTTCAAGCTGTGTTCTGTATGCTGGTTTTCACAAGACAGTGGCATATATAGGTAAGGAATTGTCAAAGAATAACTGATCACTCAGTGGACATAGACTTTCTGTCTTAACTAATACTGCTTTGAAGAGCAGAATTTATTCTAATTCAAAACAGAAAGCTTGAGGAGTTCACATTAGTGAGTTTGTAGCTAAATTCAGTTTCTTGGAGAGGAAGGGGTGAGATGTATTAGTACAGAGGTTTTATGACTCTGGGAGTAAGATCTTTAAAAAAAGAGTTTAAACTCTGTATGTTGTATATCAGAGTATTTAGTGTCTAGAAATAACTCAGGAATTGCCATCAGTCACCAATTTTTGCTGCTTTTAGAGAGACAGACATTCTGCCTTTACTTTCCGTATCTTCTGCAGCTTTTGATAGTATCTCTTTCTGGATTTGAGTGCCTCTGATGACTTCACTCTGTCTATGATTAATATGAGTGAGCTGTCTTCTGTCCCAGCCAATTCAACTGCCTAGTTAGGTATTTGCACTGAAAGTTGGAAGGTCAGTATTGAAATTACAGCACCTTTACAAACATACCTACAATTAGAGGAGATACCTACTGATCTTCCCCTTTTCTTCTGCTTCTCTTCCTAATGTCCTAATAGCATGGCTTTAGGGTTCAGTCGTGGTGCCACTTAATGTATCTATTTATCAAGCTCAATGATCAAGACAGGATGTTTTCCCTCCACACATGTGTTCCCAATATTATGTTTCTGAGTAAAGTGATGAAAAAACCAAGAGACCAAACAAATCAACCAGGAAGAGGGCAGTGGAACCTCTCAGTAGGCTACAGAGTCATGGTTGTTGTCTTTGAAATGCAGGAAGTGCTGGTTTTGTCTTTCAGTACCAGATTGAAAGCTGTTCTTGAATCATTGCTTTGTCTTTTTAGCATACAAAGTGTCTTTGTATGTCTTGTAACATACATGATTTAGAGGAGTGTTTATGTGTTTGAAAACTGTTTTTTTCTCTATCTGCTAATCTTAATACAATTCCATCTCCCTATAAACCTCCTTACGATCTTTGATGTGGTCATTCTACTACAACTTCATACAAGATCCCCTTTTAAGAAATTCTGTCTTTATCACTGAAACTTTGCTAGGGTATTGTTAGCTGTTCTAGTGACGGCCCAAAAGCAATACTGAACCAGTATGGATTTTTGGTGCTGACAAATGTAAAGGCCATGTTAGTCTTTAGTATTAGGAAATTAATTTCTTGTTTTGCTTTAGGAGGGTGAAGGTTTTTTTGTGTCTTCTTATGTAAATTGGAGGGGAGCCTTTCAGTTTCAGACAAGTTATTTTAGGCACCATCATCTGGTTATTTATCTAGCTGTGTTTAATATTGGCTGAAATCACTGATTCCAAGGTGTGTTTGTGTTTACATTCCAGAGTTACAAGTGAGCTGATGTGAAAGAAAGCTGATGTGACAGTAAAAGATGAGTTCACTAGCAGGAAACAAGTTTGTAAAATAATTTTAGTGCCCCAAAGTGACTTTATTTTAGAATTGACTCTGTCTGTAGAAATCCTGCTTAAGTGGTATTTGTGTGTACATTTAGATATGAAAGAGGAAGTGTTTCTCCAGGTGCCAGTGTGCTTATTGTACAATGATAAACAGTGAGAGTTTTGCTTATTGCACCATAGCTGATTGACCAATCCACCTGAGGGTGGACTATGCTGGCTACTGTCAGTGAAATCAGAGGTGCCAGGAATTCTAATGAGGCCGCTCTTCCAAGCTGTAAGCAAAGTAAAAATGTTCAATAAAATTCTGAAATTTACCTCCCTTCTGTTTCTTTTATGGGTCCCTAAAATGTCTACGTTTCCTCATTCTTCTGACTTGATTTTAAAGTGTTTAACATCTCGTGGCTGTTGTCTTTCAGTCCTTTCTGGGCTTATGTTCCATGTGAACACATGTTGTGACATTTTACCAGTGGAAGGCAGTATAAGATGCACAAGTCAAACTCCAGCTAAATTTGGTGTCTGTTACAAAATTGTTGAGCTTACCATGAGTATTAAATTGATTAGGATTCATGTCTTGATTTATTTGCTTGTTTATATCTGTTGTAATAGAAGTTCCTTTGACCCTAAGTCTCATAAATGTAACAAAGCAATTCCAGTAGTGGGAGAAGGAAATCCATTCCATTTTATAAATGGAAAGCTGAGGAATGAGGTGTGATATGCAGAAGGATGTATCAGGCTGGCAGACAACTCTTATGAGATTTTCTGAATTTTAGTCCAGTGTTTCACATTTGCCTTTATCTGTTAAGAAATATTTTAGGATTCTTGATGTAATACTGCAACTTTGCATTATGTCTCTGTCATCCTATCTTATAATTGACTGCTGATACAGTTATGGTTCCTTTTGGGATTGTTTATCAAGGAAAGGCTTAAGAAAAGAAAGAACGTTGTGGCCTGCCATTTAGCCTGTTCAATATTTTTTCCCAGGAGAAAGAGAAGGTACATGGCTGTGTTTCTTTCCAATGTCTGAGAAAGATGGACAAGAAAAGGATGAAAAACTTGTTTCACTTCACAAGTTTAGTATAGTGGTATTGTGTGAATTAAGTGTGCAGTGAACTGAGGAAAATTAGGGTTCTGTGTACATCTGTATTCATACAGCTACTTCCAAATATAAATTGTTTACCTTGAGAAATTTAATTAACATTAAAAAAAACTCCCAGGCACAAAAGAAGTCAACCCCAAAAGGCACCAAACAAAACTCAAAACCTTTAGCAAACGTTTAACTTTGCAGGTAGTGCTCTTCTTAGAGAAGCAATGCACATGTTTCAAGTGCTGCTTCAGACAAAGCAGAAAATGCTTGACTTGTCCTTACCTTGGGACAATAACTGGTTCAAGATTGTGTTTTAAATGAATTTATAAAAATTAATATTCATTATATAAATACATATATACTGCTTCATGTCATAAATAGCAGTATAAAAAGCAGGTACATTGAGGACAGTTCTTTTTAAAGGTAAATGATTGCTAACACTACTATGACTGGCTAATAGAATGTTGTTGACAAAACACTGGTTGTGCATTTGACATTTTATAGTGTAGGGAGCTTAACTGGGAGGACTGCAATCAATGCTCAGAAAAGAGGTGGGCAAAACAGTACTTACTATCTTAAATGGTCGAGTCACTAAGGTTGGAAGAGACCTCCAAGGTCATAAAGTCAGCCTTTGAAGGGCCTAGTTCTAGCTCAGCTGAAATGAAACGCAGCTCTGTCACAATGTTAACTGGCCATATGTCTCATTGTAACTCTGAAATCTTTGCCTGACACATGGAAAGTGGAGAGGTGTAAGTTATCTGGCTGTCATGGACATAATGATAGCTGGTTGAACTCTGCCAAATGGGCATATTTATGATACTGGAAGTGTAGTCACTCTTGCATGCGAATGACCTGGGAAATTGATTAACTTTTGGTGATTAGTTCTTGTGGACTTCACAAGTCAACTGACTCTGCAAGCCAGAGTTCTTGTGGATTATGGTTTTTTTCAATTGTTTAACTTTCTATTGAGAACTCAGTACAGTATACTGAGAAAATGGGGATGAGTTGAAAACTGGGCTCATTTATATTTACATATATAAATATATATATTGGTCATTGACGCACTTGAACATTGTTCTGGTTTTAGTTTTGCACTTAGTAGTAATCTTCCTAGTTCCTTGACTTTGGGCATAATTAATGTAGAGTCTTCAAAGATTTTTGGTGGCTTCCTAAAACAACCTTCTCAGTCAATAGCTAGGAGTTATTAAATTTAGGGTCTGTCTGTACTGTCCAGTGTAGCAGTTAGATAGCCTGAACAAGGGAAAAGAGCTTTAGTCTTGCTAATATTGAGTACTGTTCTACTCCTCCCCTCCTGCTCCCCAAGCTGATAAAAGAGTGAATTCTGTTAGAGTGGAGTGAGCTTTTAAACAAGCTTTTCAGAAAAGATGTACCTTTATAATCATTTCAGCAGGTCACGTGCTCTTCTAGCTGCCTCTCCTAAAAATAAGATTTTCTTTCACCAATTCAGTGCTAGTTTGCAATAATTTCTACCTTTAGGATAGAGAACTTTCCCTCTTAGTATTGTTCACTCTTCTTTCACTAACTTTGATTATTTCCTAATCATTAAAATTCTTGACTGATGCGTGCTTCTGTTATCTAGATATTGTCAACATTGCTCATTCTGAAAGGTAAGGAAGTGCTTGAGCATAGTATGAAATGATGGTCCAGTCTTTTAAACTAAAAGCTAAATATGTCAGACCATGCCTGTTCTTGCTTCTTTGTGGGAACTTGTGCTTTCTAATTCTGTTAGATGAAGAGCCAATCCAACCTTGTATAAAGTTCTTTACATTTTGAAGTCTCCCATGAAATGAAAGAAGATAACACAAATGTTGAAGTAGAGGTGATACATGTCCTTTGAAGCCTTTTTCTGAGCTACAGCTCGGTAGTGTAGTCTGTAATTTGGTGTTTATTACTAACTTAAGCCTTCCATTTTGCAGTTAAAGGACATGTTTGTTTAATAGCTTCTGTATGATTTTTCAGTAGCAGAAAGTCCTGTCCTGCACTACATGTAAAGCAATATTTCCGGTACTATATTAATATAGTGTTTAATAATGGTTACATTATCTAGCAAATGAGCACCAATAAAAATACATCTATGCTCCATGAAGCTCACAAATCCCATTGTGTACCTTTTTAATAAAATCCTCAGGACAGTATTGGAGCAGCCTACCTACCATCCACCTTCCTGACTTCCTAACTTAAAGCCTGGAATATAAAAGGTGATTTAAATGCCATAGCATATTTGAAATCAAGCTGTCCTTCCATGGAATACTTATGGCCTGAGGAAAATGTCACAGGGCTGCCTTCTCTTCTCACCAGAAGGTATGTTAAACTTGCAACAGAAAATGTTGTTACAAGTCTAGATGTTTATAATGAAAAGCTACTTGTGAAGCCTAACCTCTTATTCTATACTCTGAAACGTTCACCTATAGAAAAGGGATCCTTGAATTCCAGCAGATTTTTCTGAGTCAGTCTGTAGCTATTCAAGGTGGTACATTGGAATGATGTGATATGATGAACATAAATTCTCTCGATTATCAAATTGTCACTGAAAAAATAGCTACAAACAGGAGTGGCTTCAGCCAAAGATTAATTTTTTCTTTTCTCTGTTTGCTATCATAATCCAGTCATAGAAATATCAGTAGCTCTGTGGGTTAGCTGGTGCGGTAGTTCACACAGGATGAACACTCTTCCTTTAATGATGATTTTTTAGTGAGACTAGTTCTAAAATAAGCAGTGTTCTCATCACACATTTCCATCAAAATGGAAGGTAAATTTAAACAGCTAATTTTGGGATTTCACTTAATGACTGAATCTGTAATTTGTATCTGCATGACATGCTCAAGCAAGCAAGAGCTATTCTCTGATTATTATTCTGTTCTGCACTGCCAGTGTTCAGTGTCAGTGGTAGTGTCTGAAACAGATCCGCTGCACAGGCACTGCAGATGGTTGCCTACACTTCCCCTTTAAGAGTGTCTTTAACTTTGACTCTACCTGTGAGTTTGTGCTGTTTCTTTAAAGGCCATATATATTAGATATTTGTTTTATTTACATCAGTGAAATACCCTGATAGTAGGCAGGTAGCATCTTTGCTCCAGGTACCTGCTCTCTTCCTTGCTTTAATACTGTTTCACAGAATGCTCCTAGCTTAGTAGCAATTAAAGTAATTTGCTTTAAGTACTGTATAAATTTGTATAATCCTCTGCATCTAACTTTTTTCTTTTGCAGGAAGGGTTTCTTACCATGGCCATAACACAGTTTCGACTCTTTAAAGTCTGTACTTGCCTGGCAGCAGTGTTTTCTTTCATTAAAAAGTTAATATGCAGGTAACCAAGTCTTGTTTAATTTGGTTTTACCTTTTCTTTTTCAATTACAGGTTCTTGCACTTCTGCCCTTCCCCCAGCACCCAGCCACCACTTATAGCAGTTGTGATTTTACTAATTGCAAAACAATCAAAACAGATGAAATTGAAATCAAGTGAATTCTTTAATTTGTGTATTTGTTCAGAGTTCCAAAAGTCTGTGTAGTGTATTTGTGAGTGTATTTTGTTGTATGGTAGCTGAGGTCTTGGAAACAGCTATGACAGGGTTTTAAAATGGCTTTTAAAACTGTTCTCTGTCAAACTTGAAGAAAAGCTGTGCTGCACATTTTTGAAAAGTACTTAGCAAGTGATATTTTGTGTTTTAAGAGATTCAGTTAATGGGAGCATCCACTCTGTCATCAGTCAGTAGGCTGTCATTACAAATGTAGGCAATTCTCATCCTGTTTGTCAAAAAAGAGTTGCCTGAGATGTCAGATTCTTCTACCTATTGAAGATTCTTGAAGATTCTTTGAGAGTTTGGAGGACAGTGATTGAAGTTTAAGGAAATGGCTTTTTTTTCTTTTTTAATGATGAAGAATTGCTTATTTTTTTTACACTCTTCTAAGTCATATCTGGTGTTGAGTTGTAGACTCATGAATGCTGTAGTATAGTACTTAGAAGCAGTCTAAAAACCCTCAAGAGTTAATGTGGAGTAGTAGAGTTCAATAATACAGTAATAGAGTACCTGAGGCAGTTTTTGGCATTGTGCTGTCGTATGAACTTCTGTGCTTCCTACCACTTCTGCAGCATGCTGTTTACATAAACAACTACCAATCTAGAGAAATTAATTCTCTTTTTTTGTATGATGACAACTACTTTTCCAGTGAGTTTTAAAGTGTATGCAGAATATATGGTAGACACAAAATAACTGTTTATTTCCTCTTCGCTTTTACTTATTCCAAGAATAAGAGGAAGCTCTTGACTTGTTGGTAAATTCACTTACAGATTTAGTGAAGCATTAAAAAGATCACACTGCAGAAGTGATGTCTTGTAATAGTATTAAATGTAAATAGTATTAAGGATGTGTATGTTGTAGAGGTCTGAAGGAGGATGTTTCTAAGCTTGGGTCTCCTTTAGAGATGTGAAGTAAATCTTGTCAAACCAGAAGTCTCTAATGTGTTTGAGGGCACAGTGTTTTCACCTTTTTTTTTACCCCTAAAATATTTTCTTTTCACCTTAAAGGAACAGTTTATAAAGGGAGTAGAGTTACTTACATAAAACATGAAAATTTGATTCTAGCACCTGACCTTGTTTGTTTGGTCTTGAGTAGAAAAAATATATCTAGTCACTCACCAGCATACAGTAGAGGTGCTATTACAAGCAATTTAGCTTGTCAGTTGGTAGTATGTTCTCTAATACTAAAACTAATGGATAGAAACTAGAAATTGAAATTTCCCAGTTTATTCACATCAGTAGTAAGAAAAAACATATTCTACAAGCTACATAAGGTCAATTACATGACTACTTTGCTGTAGGAGCTTACATTTGTGGAAACACAAATGTGAGATAGAATTTCATTCTTTTGTGTTGTAAGGTCAAATACAGTGAATGTCAGCTAGGAATACTTTAATTATTATTCTGATCTTTGAACAGTTGTCATGAAGTAAATATCTAGGTAGTTTATTTGCAATGCATTAGTGTTGTTTTCAATTAAAATTATTTTATATAGTTGCTGAAATGCATTGAAACAGTATTCTTTAAGTAGAAGCATGGATTGAATTAAAGCTTTTGACTTGCCTAATCTTGCATTACCTCTGTTTGGACTTTGAGGAAAAAAGTTTTTAGAGGGGCTTTCAGATCAAGCAGATCAGAAAGCTATTTGTTAGACATAGCATAAAATTTAAGACAAATAGAAAAATTTATCATTTTATAGTAGCAATGGTTCTTTGGCAAATACAGATCGCTAGTGCTTGCTTCATAAACACTGACAATCTAAAAATTGTGATTGAATTATGCAGATGAGTTAGTCCACTTCTGTGTATCTTAGAAGTATTTCTCCTCTATTTCACTGCAATTTAAAAAGTAATTTGCACTTTGATAGTCTTGTGAACACAACCTTTAATTCATGACAAAATCCCTTTGCTTAGCAGACTTACTGACAGTAGTTAATACAAAGGTAATTGAAGCACTAAATGTTTTAGCCATGACTATTTTCAGTAGTGCTGTTCTCAGACTTCCTTTTTTGTTTTTTTCTTTAAACTTAGTGCTCATGTTTTCAGAGCTTGGAGGAATCCTACATTTTTTTTTCAGGTCTGGAAGAGGGCGAAAGTTAAGTGGAGACCAAATAACTTTGCCAACCACAGTGGATTATTCATCTGTTCCTAAGCAGGTAATTGTTAAAGTGGTAGGTGACTTAATCCCTTAACAAGGTGATTAAAGAAGTCCTACAATATTGAATTGGTATATATCCAAGAAATATATAATATAATGTGATATATATGAAAGATATAATAATATGTCATACAGTATTAAGTATATATCTTAGCAAGATATAAAAAGATAAGTTTTTACTTGCAGATAATACTAACTTGTACCATATTCTTATATTCAGCCTGAAGTAGAAGACTGGTCTTCATGGGATGAAGATGCACCTACAAGTGTGAAAATTGAAGGTGGCAATGGTAATGTGGCTGCTCAGCAAAATTCTTTGGAACAAATGGAACCTGATTATTTCAAAGATATGGCACCAACTATAAGAAAAACTCAAAAAGTAAGTATTACATTTTCAGCTATACTTATGGAGGGTTTTCCTTGCTTTAAAATACAAGCAAGTAATTTGGCAACTCACAGAAGGTGCTATTGGTAAATGAGAACAGATGCTGGTGTGTAATTTATCATGTTTAATGATAAATTACACACCAGAGATCTTAACAGTTGTGAGGCTATCACATGTTTACATCTTTAGTCTTCATAATATTGTAAACTTATGAATAGTTTCATACTCTAAGAGTTCTGGGAAGTATAATGTGAGAACCCTCTAGTCATTTGTACTCATATCATTATTTGAGCAACAACATTCAATGTCTTGCTCTGTTGAAGTATGAGGGAGCAGCCCTCCTGTTTCAGAACACTGGTTATTTCTTTCACCAAGTTATATTGGGGAAGCTGGAATTAGGGAGCTGATATTTCAAAATAGCTTGTTCTTCAAATATCCATTTTTGCTATGGAGACAAGACAGGAGGGCATCTCTACAGGAGCATCAAGGCTGTAAATAAATGGTGACCAAAATCTGGTGATTGCAGGTTTTGCTTCTATGTGCAGATCTTTCAGCTGGATACTTACACGTCTTTGAGTCAATGGGAAAAACCTCACAAGTACTGTAATAGGTTACCAGAGAAGATGTGCAGCAGATTTCTTCTTTATATCTACTGACATTTTTTTTCCTCATAGAATGAGCTTCAGTTTCAGAGTCCATGCTATTTGAGTACTGTACACTGGGTTTAGTTTTAGTAGATCTCTAGGGATGACTGCAAGCATTGTAAAGAACATCCCTGTTAACTTGGCCAAGTTAACACCATTCAATGTGAATTTGTGTTTATTTCCACTGAATGTGTCAATATAAACCCTGAGATTTGAGGTACAGTCTACTCGTGTTGTCACCAATCTATACAGATCTATTTGGAAATAGAACCTCAGTCAAATAAGTCTGTAATTGTTCAATAAGATTGTCTAGCCCTCTATCCTTTCTTGGATTGGTACAATCATATAGGTAGTAGAACTGTGAATCTGCCTCATTGGGAAGCAGAAGAGGCTCAAAGTAGGCTAAACAAAGTTTGTGTCTTGAGGTCAAAACAAGTGAAAATGATGTGTGATCTTGGCAACTGTTTTGGGAAAAGCACTGCTTTTCAGCCAAACCAGTACAGAGCTTTACTAGTTTTTGTTGACAGAGAATTTGCAGCTATTGAAACTGTACAGAAATGCTGTTGGAGTAGTTGAGAGAGCTGACATTACATTGTAGTACAACTGTGCAGCCAGCATTCAAAAGAAGTACCTTAAAGAGACCTGCCACGGAAGCAGGATTTCTTCAAGCAATATATCACATAATTGGTAGCTTCTGTGAGTACTGAGAGATGTGGCTGTTTGGTCTGTGATTCTTTGTGCCCATTCTCTGTCATGATACAGTCACAGGTTTCTATGTGGCTAAAGAAAAATCTAGTGAGGGGAGGAGGAGTTCTTATCTTTTGCATTTATCTTTCACTTACAAGTTCATTTGGCTGTGCAGCTTTCAGAACCTGGCCCGGTTTAAGATACAGTGAGGTGTTGTGTAGCTGAAACTTCACGGGCACAGAGTTACATGATCACCAAGGAATCTCTGCAGTGCTTTGATCTACCACGTTTTTGTTTCTTTTTTTGAATATTTTCAGATAATTATTAAAAAACGAGAGCCTTTAAATTTTGGGATTCCAGAGGGAAACACAGGATTCTCTAGCAGATTAGCAGCCACACAAGATATTCCATTTATTAACCAATCTGTAAGTATGCTTTAAATCTAAGTAAGTATGTATGTAAGTATGCTATCAGTTAAATTATGTTCTCTAGTGGAGGGAATAGTCTGCCTAAGGTGTGCATTGTGGGGAGTAATTGGAATAGTTGGGGAGTAATGTAAATTGTTTTAAAATTGAGTGAAAAATGAAGTAGTCCAATATGTTCTGCTGGGAAACTTGGACAGATCAGTGATAAAAAGGTAGGAAGTTTCCATATACTTATGGGCTTGAAAATCTGCTAAAGCAATGAACTATAATTTTGGATTTTACACGGTAAATTACTAACAAAAGGGTAGAAGGCTTTGTTGAAAGCTTCTAAGTTACCTTTGCTTTATTGTTTTGGATCCATTTTTAACCTTCTGCTTCTCCCTTCCTTTCTGTAAGGATTGTAATGTCGCAGTCTCCTAATTTTTGCTCCTTAACCTTTGAAAAAATTGTCTAGTTGCCTAACCTGCCAGTTAGCAGGAGATGCTCTCCCTCCCTTGCCCTTTGCCTTTTTTAACAGTGTTTCTCTTTTGATAAACACTGTGCACAAAAGGGTACAGGCAGGAAGCAGTACAGAATGGTCATACCACCTCCCTGCACTGTCCTTTATGAAAATAGTTCAGGAAAGGACTTTTAGTGAGTAAAAGTGTCACTCAACTGATACTGGACATAAAAACATGGATGTATGTGTTGGTTTATCCATGCAACTGCCAGAAATCTTTTACACTATCTACTCATATAATCTGTTCAATCTATCTTCCTCTTGCTAAAAATGCATTCCACTACTTCTTTCCTGTCTTTGGTCAAAAAACCCTTTGACAACTGAAAAAACTCAGTATTATAGCAGGAAAAAAAAGCATGGACAATAAGATGAGAAGCACTGCCATACAGAGTCTGAAGAATTAAGATTAAAAATAAATCTTCAGGAAATTTTGCTGTCATCCAGGAGCCACTGTCAGTCACACACGAGTGTTTTATCTAATTTTTCCATGTGCTTAGAACTTCTCTTTTGTTTCAGCCTGAACTGGGAGACTTGGATACTTGGCAAGAAAATACAAATGCCTGGGAAGAAGAGGAAGATGCTGCTTGGCAGGCAGAAGAAGTTCTTAGGTAATTGAAATTAATATAGCACTGTGTAAAGATTTTACATGTAAAAGAATTACATTTGTTTATTTGACATCTTTCTGCTAAGTGCCAAGAATTGTTAAATGCCTCTTAAGACAAATTATTTTTATGCATCTAATCTCTGGTACTCACCAGAAGACATTTTGGATCTAATTAATTTAATAAATGAGATATTAGAGGAAATCTGAAAATCTGTGAAACACTGGAACAACACATTAACACGTGTATGCAGGCGCTAAAAAAACGGTGCCTCACCAATCCCAACAATTTATTATGTTCAGATCACATTACTGGATTAAGTAAAATACCACTTGATGTCCTCATGAAAAGTATCACAAGCATGTGTTTAAGGCAGAAATAGTTCTGGATAGAAGGTGAAGTGATAAGTATGTGCTTGGAATCCCTGTAGGGCTAGGCTTTTCTAACTTAACTAAACTAGATGATAAGGCTGCATGTAAAATCAAAGTCGTGCACAAAGGTAGTGTGAATACTTCAGCCATTCAGTTTGTGTTCTTTTTTCCTTTCCTTTAAGGGGTGTGGAGGGTAAAGAGATGCAAATTAAGTTTATCATACACAATGATTTTAACTGATAGTGACTTACAGTTGTATCAAACTTTTTGCTTGCTACATCATCAGGTAACCAGCCTCAGATAGCTTTAACTTCCTGGGCTGTTGTAATTCTACTCACTAAATCAGAAGTGCATGGCTTTCATGGTCCACTAATGATAATATGAAATAGAGATGTGATATAGTCAAAAATCATTCTAAGGAAGATAAGTATTGTGAGGAAAAGAAAAGAGGAATTTGATCAAGTATTTATTTTAATGTTTTGAAAATTTTATGTTTTCAATCTGTGGAATAAGACAAGAAGGAAGTTACTAGCTCATTCTCAATGTGCTAATCATAATTAGAATTTATTCAATTTATTATCACTGTCAGTCTTGCTTTTCAGCAGCTTTACATGTGAGAATAGGGTTGTAATGCAAATATTTTTGTAAACTTTATCTAGTATCTATGTGTACATTCTGGTCAATAGCTTGCTTGTCTTTTTTTTTTTCTTTTTTTTTTAACTTCATTACTGTTTCAGGTCTTGTACTGAAGTACAAGCTTTGTGATATGAAAGATGTGCTTTTTTGTTTTTGTTTTTGTTCTATGGATAGTACTTTTTCCTGTAAAGAATATCAATAGACTCATTAAGATCTTTAATAGCTAGAGTGCAGTCTGCTGAGACTTAAATGAAGGACAATGAAAATACTCTTCTTTTTTTTTTTTTGTTTTGTTTTGTTCTTTATGGAGAAATGAAACAGCTACTTTTGCTGCTGCAGAGGCTGCATTGTATTTACTTAACCCTTGCCACATTCTATTACAGATGGTCTTAGGGCTATCAAAAGTAGTATTCAGACTTTCTGAAGCAGGAGTTTGTCATATATGAATTAACTACTAAAAATTACTTAGTGTATGTATATACTAGTTTATTCTTGGAGTGCAAAATTTGTGCAGTGAACATTTCCAGGATGGTCAAAGTTATATTGTTTGCCAAATGTCAGGTTCATGCTCTAGAATACTTAGGAAGTGAGATCTCCTATATGGTGATAGCAGTGGGATTTCTTAAAAACGTTACCTTTTCAAAATGTTGTGATATTTGCTTGAACCTATCCTAAAGATTTCAGCCTACCATCTTTAGTGTTGAAAGGGTTCAACTCAAATGGTTACTTCTCACAGGATTTCTTTTTGGCCTCACTAAAAAGTATCAAACTGCAGTTGTTATAGAAGGGATGTGTGTCTAAATACTTCCAGCAGATAAAACATGATTAGAACCCCAGCTGTCTGTGGCTTACCACTTGTCCATCTATGGCTGGCTACCTCAATATAGCTGGTCATTATGTAAGCTGTGTCCCAGCTGGGAGAAGTAAAACCTTTGTTTTATTCATTACACAGAAATAGCTATGTTTATCTGTAAATGAGTCGAGTCCTGGCTGATTTTTAGCAAGACTAATAAAAAATCCTGATTGGATTTAGTTTCTCATGCAGTAGACATCACTGGTGTCTTTAACATCTGACATTTAACATAGAACTTAAGTATAGTGCTGCACAGGCCTGGCTCTGTTTTAACAGAGTGTAGTAATGGAATGGTTTGGAGTCTCTTCTTGATGGTACAAGTCTGTTTCTTGGTCTGCAGAATGATCTGAAGATCCTGTGGCCACTCTGGTGACTTAATGCACAAGTGTAATGCTTGGAAAAAGCCTGTATAATATTTCAGAATGCCAAATAGAGGACAGAGTCCCCCTGATGTTCCAGAGTGTTAATGCTGACTATACTCCAGTGGTGTTTTTTGAGAATGAAATGAGTGTGCAGAAAAAGTAAGGGTCTCCCTTAGCCTGCTGTGTCTGGTACCTGTGGGTGCTCAGTAAGACCAGAATAATTTTTGTGTAGCGATGGAGTGCAGATCAGTTATGCAGAAGTGGGCTCTGTCCTGCTAACTAGCAGTGAACTCTCTATCCTGTGGCCTCCCTGGTGAGTTTATGTAAAAGCATAACAGTTGAAATGAGCATATACAGTAAGTCAGTATATGCTCCCTGGAATTAAGGCATGCAGAAAGACAGTGATGAAGAGTAGGCTATCAGAGCCTGAGAAGTTTCTATAGTCTCTTTTTTCCCCATTTTCTAGCAGGCTCTGGGCTGGGGTGCACTAAAATTTTCCAGTCAGTGATGAATTGATGTAGTGGATTATAAACGGCATTTTCAGTTAACTTGAGTTAATTGGAATTTAAGTTTCTTCTGCAAATTTAGATACCTGTCTAGTCCAGACTTTATAATACCAATGAAGTTTTTGTCCCAGTGTAAGCAGTTAAGCTCACACATTTTTAGTTTATAGCAGCTACTTGTTTGTATTTTGGCTGGCCAGTTGCTGTGTCTGAGGCGAGGGGAAGGCCTCTCTCGGGGCAGCACTGAGTGCAGGACGCCAGACTGCAGAGGGCGCAGAACCGCTGCTGTGTGCAGGAGCTCTTTGTCCTGGGGTCATCCTGGGGGAAGAAACAGGAGCTGCCATGATCCCTCCCTCCAGAACTGCACGTGGACAGCAGCATTAACACCATGTAGCTTTTTGGAACTTCACTGTCTCTATATTGGCTGGTGTGCATAGCACTTCTGCATCAGTTCAGATATGCGGGAAATATAAAAATCTGCCACTGTAATGTGGCAAATATTATTACTCCTGCATATTGGTAGACTGACAGCTCTGTCAGCTGTCAGGTAGAATGTACAAAAATGGGTGACAATCTCAAAAAAAACCTCAAAATTTTGAGCTGCTGCTGAAAGTATTGGATAGATTTTTAGTTTTTGCTCTAGGCTTTACAACTATCCTATTCTCTCACTGATTCACTTACTCTGAATCTTTGAGAAGGTAGTGGATTTTAACTTGCAGAATAATTGAACAAATATTAATGCCTAAAACTAGATTGGCTGTTATGAAAAGCTTCTTCACCTAGAGTGTGATAACTGGAACCGGCTCACCAGGGAAGTGGTCCAAGCACTAAGCCTGCCAGAACTGTTTGAACAGCACTGTCAGTCATATGGTGTAATTCATGGGGATGATCCTGTGCAGGCCAGGAGTTGGACTTTGATGATGCTTGTGGGTTCAAACTCAGAATATTCTACAGTTCTAGATTAATCTGAAAAAGGACTTCAGCACAGAAAAAGAATGACTGTTCTAAGCCTAATGGCAATAAACTGAAGCTCTGGTTTTAATAACCTATGTATTATAATAACCTATGTATTGACAGGAGCTATGTATGACCATGCTGAAAATTGTGTGTGTGTGTTATTTATCAATTCATGTTTTCTTTAATTACAGACAACAGAAGATAGCAGAAAGGGAAAAAAGAGCAGCAGAACAGCAGCGAAAGAAAATGGAGAAAGAGGCACAAAGGCTAATGAAAAAGGAACAAAACAAAATTGGTGTAAAACTGTCCTAACAGAAGCCAGGCAGCAATGGCAGTTCCAGTGAAAAGAGAATTTCAGCTCCACAACATACGTATTGGTGTTGATTTAACTATTTATAGGACTTCAACACACTGCTTGGTTTCAATGCATTCTTCAGGTCATCTTGGAAGCCAGGATTTTCCCAAAATATCTTGAACTACTAGTAAGTAGTTCTTAAAGAAGAAAAGCGCCACAGAAAATCATGCCTTGATGGGATGTTTCCTGCAATAGTTCTTTTCCAGCACCCTTCTTTGCAGCAAAAGTGATTCACAAGGATGTTGATTGAAAAACACTCTTAATGAACAGCTCAAGCCTAGAGAAAAGATTGTAAATATTGAGTGGTGGGAAATCTACCTGTATTGTCTGTGCTTACCTGAAACATGTAATTAAACAGTTTTAAAGAACCTTTTGTTTCCTGCCTGATATAAAAGTCTGCTTTTGCTCTTTTATGAAAGTATTTGTAAACACTTGAAAGTTCTCCATGGGAGATGGTATTGACCTGTGTAGAAGAAAATAACTTATTATGGATGACCTGCAAATCAAAATGTGCTCCTGGTGGGTTATCCAGCTGAACACTGAAAGTAGATTTCTTGTTGCTTTGTCAATTGCAGCTTCCTGTGCTCCCATTTACACGTGACACTGCAATGACTGCCAGCAGTGGCATCACTACACAGGAGTGGTGCAGCCTACAAAGGCTATGTGAATATAAGGGAACATTTTAGTAATTTACTTGGATTGGTAAATTTGTATTTCTAGCAGAAATTCTTATACTTCCTACAGATAGGAATCCTCACACCTTACAGTTCTTGCATAGTTAGTGTAATTGGAAAGAAAAATTGCTAAAAATTGAAAAAGAAAATGCTAATAAAACTAGTGTGAAAATTCTCAGTTCAGTTGCAAGCACTTTTCAAACTCCACTTTTTTGCACACTTACTGTATGTGTTTACTCCGTAATTCCCCTGGTAAAGTGTGTAAGGTAAATGTGCAGTGG
Organism: Chloebia gouldiae; assembly: GCA_003676055.1. Lineage (NCBI taxonomy): Eukaryota > Metazoa > Chordata > Aves > Passeriformes > Passeridae > Chloebia > Chloebia gouldiae. The sequence goes on from QUSF01000001.1 coordinate 52,196,097, forward strand.
AAGGCAGCAGTGCTTTAATGAGTTCAGTGTCTGCTGGCAGGAGGTGTATGAGAGCGAGGTAGGGTCTGTGTGCTTCATCCAGCCCACTGCTTCAGTGAGTGCTTTTTCCAGGTTCTGTAATGTGGGTGTATTATCCCTGATTCCTGGGTTGTATGGATTTCTTGCCTTATGGCAAATGAGTCGGCACATTTTGCACATTACACTTGTTTTGTGTTCATCTAGAGACAGCACAGGAAGTGTCTATTGTAAGATAATGGGAAGGGGAGGGGGGGTATGTGACTAGATCTTTCCTGCCTACAAAAATAGAATTTGTAGCTAAGTGCTAGTAGGTTCTGGCACAAATTTTGCTTAAAGTCTACATAATTGAGAAAACAAGACAGTAAGAATTAATTTTAATGGCTTTAGTCACAGAGAAGTTTTTTTTTTAAATGTTAAGTATACTTGTCATATAGCTTCAAATCTTGCACAACTCCACTAATTTGACAGCAATTTTCAGATGTTAAATTTTGAAATATATTTTGAAGCCAACAGTGTCATGCATGTTTCCTGCACAAGTCTGGCTGGAGTAGAACTACACACCTGCAAAGTATCTGACAAGGGATGGGAGATGAGAAAGTTTATGAATAAGCTTTAATAACAATCTGTGTCCTTTTAACAGCACTCAAGAAGCAAGGAGGTACCAGTCACAATTCTTTAACTATTACTGACATAGGGCAAGGAAACTGGCAGTCCTGTGCCATGTGCTCCCTGCTTGAGAAGGGAGGTTGGACCAGATGACCAGCTTCCAACTTGACATGTTCTGTGAAGGATAGAGATGGATCTCTGGTGGGAAGGGGGTCAAATGCCAGAGCCTCAACATTTTCAGCAGCAGGGCATGTTGGGTACCTCAAAGCTGAATATGAAAGAAAGGCTTTTTTCGTCTGTGGATTAGAAATGTATAGTGGAATATGAACATGCATCCCTTCAGCCCAGGAAGAAGCTGATTTTGTTCTTGTGCTATAAGCCCGAATTTAGGTGTTTCCTGTTTTACCCATAGTGAATGAGCTGTGTGTCCTCCTCACCTGCATGTTGTGAGATGTGACTTTCCAGTGGGGTACAGGTGTGGGTGTGAGCATTTTCTAAACTCACAAAAAAAGGATGGGAGTTTCTTTTGAACTGTTTGGAGGCTGATGGTCCTCCCCTAGTTGGTACAGCACCAGTGAGATTCAGGTGAGACATAACTAAGACTTAAGTGTAATATTAGAAGGAAAAAAGCGGAGTTGGTATGTTTGGAGCAAGAACTGGCATATCTTTATGGATTGTGAAACAAACACCAACGTCTGGGACTTGTGCATTACAGTAATTCAAGTGTCTTAACAAAGGGCACCTTGAGCTGTCTGTGTCCTTGCAGTGTGGAGGAGGAAAGGTGGAGGCTTAGAAGTGAACTGAATCTTAGATAGAGATCAGAGCCAAGGCTTTATCAGGAATGTGATCGGAATGCTGTCACCTCTCTCTGAGCATAGTAGTTAAATGTCGTATGAAAGTTGAACTGACTGAAGAATCTTAAGGGCAGCAAGAAACTTTGACATTGTTCTGGTTATGAGATCGGCCTATGGCATCTTAAATGTAAGTATAGTTTTTTGGGCTTTGTTGCCTCTTGCTGCAAAAACCCCCCACAAAGTCAACAGTGAATACATCTAGAACTGAAAATCATTTTTTCTTCTAAATTATGGTGCATTTCACTATCACTCAAAGATCACTTAAACAATAATGGCTGTGAAAGAAAAATCCAATGTCGTAATGAAGCTGGTAACATTAGGTATAAAGTACTGCTGTTCTGGCCCTGCACAGGCATATTTTGATGTAGGAATAAAATTTTCTGTAATGTGTTTCAGTCCCAAGAAGAGATTCTCAGGAATTATAAAAGTCCAGGTTATGTAAAATTTATATTAATATCTTCAACTGCTAAGTTTGGCCCTAGTGTCCCTATGATGTAAAAGCTTTTGAAAGTCACATTTGAGTAATACGCAGTGCAGCAGTGTCACAAGGCAAGCCAGATGGCTGCAGGCACCCAAGAAGGTGTGAGAGCATGGAAGAAAAAGTTATGGCAATGTAAGCAAGATGCTCTCATGTCTATCTCCATTGAATGGGGATTATATTACTTCAAATTATCTGTTAGAGTTCTCTTCCTTAATGTAATGCTTAATGAAGCCTCTAAAATCTTTATGGCAAACACAAAATAATTAATCACTCAGGCACCACAGGGACATGAAAGGTGTGCAAGTCACCTCTGTACGCATCAGTATCACCCTGTAGAGTGTTGCAAGTGCTCCCCACACATGGCTAGTTATACTCCTTTGTGGATTACTCATAACTTCCTCCCCAAAAGCTGCAGAGGAATACATGGCACTGTCAGGCTTCCCTGCATCCCTTCTCTGGGTCACACAAGGAACTACTACACTTGTTTTGCTGAAGGGGAAAACAGGAAGCCAGTGAGATTTGAATGGCCAGAGGTGGTGTTGAAAGCTTGGGTGGAGCCAGCCAAACCCCATTCTTTCGCCTGTTGGGTAGCATTGCTGTCCTCTGATCTATCCACAGATTTTAGGTTATGGAGAATTAATGTTTTGATGTGTGCATGCACAATGACCACACACTGTGTGCTCAGGCTGTGCTTTTCCCCGTTTCCAGGGACCCCTGAGACTTTGATCAGATAAGCCTGGTCCCCTCCTTCCTGCCCTGACGGGGTTGGTGAAGGGCCAAGAAGCCCTCCCTGTCCAGAGCCTAGATAAAGCCCTGACCTTTCCTGTTTGCTCTCGTTCCCCCGGACCTCATGGAATAAAGAAGCTGGACAACCACATCAGGGTGAGAGCCTCTTTTGGAATCTTTGCCCATCTCCTGATGTTCCTCCCCTCAAGGCCTCGTAGCTCTGGGCTAGCCTAATAATTTGGGGCTGAGAGGGTAGATGCATCACCACATGACTGTCAGATGGGTTAAATGCCAGCAAGATTAGTACTGTTCTGGGATTGCAGTGCTGAGGAGTTACAGGTTTCCAGATGATTGCATTGGGTTAAAGACTAGGTCACTTGTATCTGAGAAGGCTGTGTGAGCCAGCAGAGTGGGTTGTGTACAACTGCAGCCCAGCTGGAGCCTTTAATCAGCCTGGTGAGTGCTTACACTTGGAACTGCATTCAGTTTTCTCAGTCTAATTCTGATTTCCTGGAACAGTACCTGATACAGGACCTCCCCTAGCTCAGCCTGTAACTGACAGCTCAGCTAGAATGGGGTATTTCTTTATACCTGTCTACAGTAAAACACTCACACGTTTGACATATCTATCATGCTTTACTGAACTTGTGATTATAAAGGTAATTTACAATAAAGCACTTAAATAAACAATAAGTTAAAACACAATACATTTATACATAGTATTTCAAAGGGCTCAAAAGACTCTCAGGTTCCAATACATAAAGACTTTAAAACAACATTAAGAGTCAGTGTGTCCACGCCTATACTTATCATTGTAACAAGTGTTAAGACTCCCAACGATGTAAATTTTTGGTTACAGTCCCTGTATACGCACAAGACCAGTGAAATGCTCAAGCAATTGCACAATTGAGAAGAGCACTACATGAGACAGGCACAAACGATGTGCTGGAAGCTGCCTGGGGAATACGGGGTTTACCTCTAAATTGAACTGACACTTGGGACAACAAATGGAAAGCGCTAGCATGCTTTCTGGAGCACAGGTGTGGTACACTAAGGGAAGGTTAGTGCTGTCCAGAGAAATCCCCCACCTTTCTCCAGCCACTTGTTCCCTCCACACTACCCTTGGAGCCAGTGCAAAGTGCTTGTACATTTGCTCAGTGAACCATCAAGGGCAGTGACTGAGCTTAATCCTAGCTCAGCAGTGGAACATGAAAGAGCACTAGGCTCCAATTCCTGTTGCCCTTGTTATGTTCACTGTGCAGATGGTGCTGGCACCAGAAAGTCACTAGCACAGGGGAGGGACATGGTGCCTGGGAAGCAGGAGGACTATTTCTGTAAGCAGCACTACTGTTAAAAACCTCTTGTGGAAGTACAAGGTTCAGCTTATTTTTTTTTATTTTGAAACAAGGAACATGTTTTTGAACTGATTTATAGTGCAAATCAAATAGTCAAAAGCAAATGATAGACTCTGCCAGAATATACAGTAACCTTTTATGATCTATCTCATCCCTCTTTCTCTCTGCCTCAGCCAGTTGGTGCCCAAGGACAGAGTAGACTTTAGGTTTTGATATTGAAGGGTGTTCGGCGTAAAGAGTGCAGGGCCACCAGGCAGCAACCACGAAGCAATGCTCCAATATTGTAAATAGGATCTGTTCCCCCTCTCTGAGTACTCAAAGCCCACACAATAGTTGGTACAACAGGGGCTGCTACAGCCAGAAGATCCCCGAGGAGACTGCTGCTCCAGTATCTCCTCTTCATTCCTGTATTAACATACTCAAAGGCTTCATCATCATGAGTTTCTGTAAAATCAAGTTCTTTCATGAAACGGTTTTCATTAACTCTGTGCTCCACCCTTCTGCACGGAGACTCCATAGGAGACAAAAGAATGGCAGAATTGGGATCACTTGGAGTTAAGTCCACTATGATACCAGAATCACTGAAGCTTCCAAGAGAAAATTCACCCAATTCCTTCAGTGAAGAAGGTGGGCTTAGAGGACAGGTGTCTTGAGCTCTGAAGATATTTTGAATCAGCTGCTCCACGTCTAAGCTATATGGCACCACATCAGTCTGGATGGCCTGTTCCACTGTCATGTTGCTTTTTTCTTCCTCCTGGCAATAAGTTAGTTTTCCATCCAGAATGATTTCAAGCATCTCTTTATTTACAGCAGCACTGAAGGGAGCTGGATCACTCAACTCAGAGGTTGTGGTGGTCAAACTCTCTCCAGATGAGTCAGTCCCGTTAGCTCTGTCCTCACTAAGAAGCAGATCACTGTCTGCCACCTCCTCCAGACCTTGGTCCTCTGTGATGGGGCTGTCTGGCAGGGTGGCACACAATGATAACAGCTTCCTCTCTGAGTCACTCGTGTACTCCAGGCACTGCTCATCCCTCACAGAGTGGTTCTGAGCCATCTCCATGCTCTGCAGCAAAGATTCCAGTTTCTTGTTTTGAATGTTTATGTCTGTGAAGTATTTCTGAATTTTTTTGTCTTTCTCAGCCAAGCTATTTCTCATGCTTTCAATAACCTGCTTGAGTTGTTTAATTTCACTTCTTGCTTCCTTTAAGGCCAGCTCTGCCTCCACACGATTGCACTCTTCTTCAATCCAGTCTTCCCTCATCCGTCCCAGCTGAGCTTTAAGCTCTTCTATTTCTGTTTCCCTGAAGCAAAATAAAAATGATGTAACACTTCTGCTGACTGCTCAGTTAAAGTCAATATGAGGCCCCCACACACACTGATGGCTCTGCTGCTGAGATGCTCCAAGGAAGCAAATTTTTCCAGGTGCCATTTGTGGCCACCTCTGAGAGAGCCAAGATATGCCAGCTGATTGCTAATCAGAGTCCCTGATCTCCCCACAAAACCAGCAGCCTTGTGGGCTGTGCCATGATCCTGGACAATTTCAGGCACAAGCGGTAGTGCTTAAAATCTCTCCTACTGCCTCACCCTGGACAAAGGGGAAGCAGCTGCCTGGATGCACCCCCAGTGCCTGCCAGCAGCTTGTCACGTTCTGCCAGAGCCAAGGCTGGACAGCCAGGGAGCTCAGGTCTGCAGGCCCCTGGCTGGCCTCCCCCAGCAGGGAGCCAGAGGCTGCTGCAAGCACATGGGGAGCACCGAGGGGAGAGGGGACTCCTGTGTCAGTTCCAGGCCTTGCTGATGCAGAGGAAGAGCACAGGGTCCCTGGAACTCTGTCTTGGGCTCCATTCAAGCAGCTCTTTGTGCCCCCTTGGTTGTCTGTGCTGGAGAGCCAGCTCTCAGAGTGCAGTTTTAGTAAAAGAGACATCTGTTGCTGCATAATGCACGTTGTCACTTTGCTCAGCATCCATACAAAGGGCTATTGTGAAAAATTCAGTATATAAGTGACAAAACCACAAATAGGCACAGTGGTTTGGGTATGAGCTTTTCTTTCACTGGGGAAAAGGGGGACATTTGCAGTTCTACTGCACTAAGGTACAACAGGGCCCTTAGGTAACAACATGCTGGCAGGTAGAAACTGTCCTATGTATAAAAGGTCTCCATCTAAATCAGACTTGTGAAAAGTTGTCTTTTTAAAGTATTTTATTGTGAATGTTTCAAAAAGGAAAAAGAGACAGCTATATTTATAAATAAACTCATTGTTTTGCATCCCCTTAGTACACCCTGAAACCTGAAATACTGGAAACAACCTGATCAGACTGATCATAGTTCAAATTTTTTAATGGAAACATCATTGATCAAGAAATGAATAAAACCACTCAGGATTCCCACCCTATATGCTCCCAAATAAATATTTCTGACTGATTTCTGAAGTGAGGTTTACCTTTCTTTAAGTTTGCTTTCAGATTCCTTTAGCTTGGTTTTCAAATGTCGTACTGCCACTTCTTTCTGCTGCAGAGGAGTCAAGTACTGCTCTGGATTTTGTGGCTTAATGCTGTGATTGTCACCACAAGAATTGTATCTCCCTGATCGCCTGAAAAAACCCAAAACAAACCATCACATAACATCACTCTTACAGTTCTTAAGTCCTGGCAGAATGAAAAACATCCCGTTGACTCATAAATGCAAAGCTTGACTCATCTGGGGCTCCTCAGAGTGTCCACAGAAGTTACTTCACCTTTCAAATCAAAGTACTTGAGGAAACAGCTGATTTGTAGCTACAGTGCAAGATTTTCTATTTATTGCACTTGCTTTCAGTGTCATTACATCAAATGAGGCTTTTAACTTTAAAATACCTGGCCATCCCCTCACCCCAAATGGGTGGTGTGCCCAAGAGCAGGCAGGGCAAGGGCACCCATCTACAGCCAGGCAGGCGAGGCAGCCCAAGGACTGAGTTCAGCTCCCCACAGGATTCATAAAGCTGAGCACACTGAAATCTACACTCATCCTGTCTAGCTTTGGGTGTGTACCTTACAGGCTTGGCTGCTCAGCTGTCTGGGAGAGAGGGCAACAGCAGAGCATGATGGCTATTTCTCTGCAACATGTGTCACATGTTCTGGCAGGTATCTGTGTTCTTTCCTATACAGGAAACTGCACTCCTCAGGGAGGTGCCTAAGGCTAGGCAAGATGAATTTTCGTCCAAGTGTCATGTTTCCTACATTACCCCACCCAATTCTCTTTGAAGTGAAAAGAACCCTACAACAAACGAACCAGTAAATCCTCATGAGAACTGATAGCATGAAATAGCTACCTTGGAGGCTGCAAAGGGCTTTGACTTGAAGTAAACTTGACTTGTACAGTGCTGAAACAATAAAGCTTTTACATGGCATGGAGAACCTTGCTTACTGTTAAGTCACCTATATGAAGCATCACAAGTATGGTGAGGAGCAAGATGGCCTGCATGGCAACTCCTACAGCTGATCCCACGCTACAGTGCACAGAGAGTGTCAATGAACCCAACACCAGGAGGCTGAAACACAGACTTGCCTCATCACTGGACTGCTGTCACTTCCTTTGTATGAGCCTGAGTTGCTGCTGCTGGCTGAAGAAGCCCTGTAATTCTGATGGATGTTAGCAGGACTCAGATGGTTTTTGCACAGTGCTGATGAAGCGTCCTTTCCATGTGAAGCAGGTGGACTGGTTCCAGACTTGAAGGATAAGGATCCATTATTTCGACCATAAGGACCACGACTGGAGAAGAACCAAAATGGTGAAAGCATTATTCTTATCACACAACCCATTATATGTCTTATTTTACAAAGAAAGTTCTCTAAACAATAAACCAAAGAGATAACTGTGAGTGGCTGCAAATAAATAAAGTTCTGACACGATCAACCACGGCATGTTCTTTCACTGGCAGGGTGCTCTCAGTCTGAATTACGTGTTCTAAGGAAATCTCAGCCATTTTACATCTCTCTGTGGACACTGCCGTTCCCATTGACTCCCTCAGATCATCCACGTTCCCCGAATCTTTGACTCTGTTAAGTAATGAGAGGCCTGTGGTCTGGACTAATGCCAAAAGAACCACACTTCAGCTTTCCCTGGCCAGGCCTGCAGAGTGGTGCCTGTGCTTGGAGGGTTGCTGTAAGACTGCTTTCATGCTCCTCAGCAAGCAGCCTAAGGATCACAGTGTGCAATGAAAACAGATTTTGTTTGGGCCACTGTTCTTTCCTGCCTTTGGCATACTAGGTGCTTCATCTGTCATGGTCAGCTATTCATTCACTTTGATATAGTCTGAACCCCATGGAGAGCAGGCTGAAATAGTATTAAAAGAGACAAAGAAAAGCACAGTATTTTCTTTTTTTTTTTTCAGATTTTCTCATATATATTTACCTTTCTCTTCTCATTCTTTATTAAACAATCTGTCAACTGTGTGTGCTTGAAAGCAATTGGTATCCTCCCTGCCTGACAGCTGCCCAAGGGCTGGAGTGCTCTGAGACCAGCTTCCCAGGGTCCCTTTCCTGTTCACTTGGTTTGTCATCTGCACTACTACACTGCTACCTTCATTCTCCCACTGAAGTTGTTCTTCTAAATGGTAATGAAAGGGCAGGTTTAAAAGAAAAACAAAAATCCAAACAAAAAATACCAGAAAAAGGCAAACCCAGCCAGCAAAAGAGAAGACTGGAGTATAAAAATTCAAATACCACAGAACTATGAAGCAACATCTCTTCTTTAAATTGTTGCACTTGGTTTTTTCCCTTCTCAGCAAATGGAACAGTTTATAAGGAACAGATGGTTGAGTGGCTGCTGTGAACCTTCATCACACTGCTGCGGTTTGGGTGATTTTGTAATTATTTTACAATGAAGTACAGGGCTGTGGTTTGTGACAACACTGAAGTGTTTCATAGCAAGAACAGTTAAAAAAGAACATATTGCAAAGAAGATATCTCTTTCCACTTTATACAGTGTATCATCAAATCTTGTGTGTGGCAGAACTTGCAGAGACTGTGCTTAACATAGAAGCACATCTGAAGGAGCCTTATTACAGAGGACTTCTGTCCAATGCAGGATGTCAGTATGCTCCAGTTTAAAGTATTAAAATGCCCAGTATATGAAATGATACAGGATCTTACTGAAATTAACGTGATTTTAGGGCTTCATATTATACTTAGTACCATTTTTTTCCCACAGCCAGTAACTTTACTTTTTGAATGTATTCTAGAGGGAACTTAAGCAGTGTTTATTTTTCTAAGTCTCATGATACAGATAGGAAAGTGCTCTCAGGGCCTCACACTGTGACCTTCAGGACTGTGACTCAGGCACACGGGTATCGTGCTGCCCTCCCAGCCTGCCTGCCAGCTCTTCCACAACGGGCAGGAAACCAGTCCTGCCCCTGTGAACTCCTTCCTCCTGCTCCACAAAAAGCAACCAGCAGGGACTGTGTGGGCAGGACTGCTCCACCCCAATGCCCCTGTGCTCTCAAGCTGTCTGAATTTGCACTTCAGATATGACAGGGAGAAATCGTACAGAATATTTCATGAAAGGTTCACTTAGACAGATGACTATGATACAATTTTTCTTAAAAAAATTGCCTATAGGCTGGTCAAGGGTATTTCAGGAAAAAATCCAACATCAAAGGCAATACTGTCTATTTATTACAACAAAAAATAACATCACAATCTGGAAAGGTGTAAGCTCAGCTGAAAATGTATGACATAGATTAAACAAATCGTTAAGACCAAAAGGTTAACTGGTTAGAAATACTGCTGTTAACTAACACCCAGCTCTCTCCACTCCAGCCAATGCCTTTTCTGCCTTACCTGATTCTATTTTCCGTACTTGCCATGAATAAACAGAAAAACCTCAACAAGCTGGCTGATCTGGCAGACTGACAATTTTTGTGCACTGAATACAGCATTTTTTTCTTTCTTATATTGCAGTTCTCACCAGTGTGCTACCCAAGAGCCTTGTGTTAACCCCCTCATTTTAAAATGCAAGACCTGACCCAGTAGTCTATCTCTGCACTAGCAATATTCAGGAAAAACTGCTTTGCTTACTTGCGAGAAAAAGAAGATCTCTTGCTTCCAGCAGCCGACATATGGACTTCAGGTGCTGAAATACTGCCCGTGCTGCTTGAAGAGCTAAAATCAGCTTCACTGCCTAGAAAGGAAAAGGAAAGAGTGAAGACATGATGGAAATTATAACTCAAAGATTGTTTTCAAAATAACAGTGAATCACAAGCATCCTTCCTTTGTCTGTTCTGGGTGAATTTCAGAAGTTGCATGGATTTTCAAACATCCCTGGGGACAAGAGCTGGATCTTTTCCAGATTTTCAACATTTCTTCAGAACTGGCACTTCAACAAGAGCAGAAAAAACCATTTGGACACAAAACCTTCACACTACAGAAGCCATTTTAGGTCTCAGACAGGAACACTTGTTGTGACAACCTGTTTGCTCTCCCACAGACATCAACAGACGAATGAGGCTGCTCACGTGGCTCCTTCAGAAGCACAGTGATTAGGAACACACCACTGTAACTGAGTATTTCTCATGCCCACAACCATGCAGAAACACTGCTCACCGCTTCTGTTTTGTTTCCTCAGATAACATAAAGGTACATATATATAGGTATAAACTTGTACAGGCTAATATCTATATTTATCTACACGCATATGCAGGTTTTCATGTGGTACAGAAGCATAGTGAGGCAGTTCTAATAACCTTAAAATAATCCAATAATCACATGTAGGTCTCAAGCGCTTCTCGGGTACCAAGTCATCTGATGACTGATTTTCTACGGATCACACCTTTGATTTCAGAAGCTCTGGCATATCCAAGGAAAACTGCTCTCATTTTGCTAAGGTAGATAGATGTATTAAGAAAGTCTTATCCTCTGGAAGAAAAACACACCAAAGCTATAATCTTTTTCCAATCTGTCAGTCTAAGGGCAAATGTCCTATGCCATACCCAGGTCTCATGCAGTTGAGCCACAATAATGAATGGTGACTTTAGCTGAGGGGATGAAAATAACTCTCTAACATCCTTTAAGCAGCTGACCAAGGAGAGCATTTCCCACCTGGGACTTCCTGGGTGTCATCCCATGGATAGACATCCCCAAGCCAGCAGCTGCAAAGTTGCAATTTTTGCTACCTTTTCCACACAGGGGAGATGCAACTGCAGCCACCATCATCCCTCAATTGCAGCCAGACCTTCTAGTCCTCAATCTCTCTTAAATTCTACACAGAGGTGATGGTGAAGTGATGGTGAAGGGTTCATCATTCACTCTGAACGCTTGAGACAGAGAAAAGGCTCTGTCAGAGCCTGGCCTCACAGCCTTAAAGAGGCTGATTCAGCCAGCAACCATTCTTACCATCGGCAACACTTAGCAACTGGCCTTAGGATGAGGTGTGATTGTATTTAACCCAATACTTTCCCTACTCATGACATCTGAGACCAGCCTCCATTTCTCTGTGCCTCTGCATCAGCCTATCCCAGGATATTCCTCAGCCCAATTTCAAAGTGCTCAGATACACAGCTTAGGTATTCAAAAGGGGATCCCAGGGACCCAGCTCTAGCACCTCTAACCAGCTCCATACCCAGTACAACGCCCCTCATAATCAGACCCAAGCCACTACACCCATAACCAGATCAGAACTGTGTCCAAATTTGCAAGGGAAGGGAAGGAAAGCAGGAAAACCACTTGTTTTCACAGAGTATTTGTATCATGTTTACAGATGTAAATAAGAGTGACCCTCTCCTTGGGGAAGCAAAATTATCATGGGACATGATGTTCCAAGATGCAACAGAGTTTTCCTGATAAACAAAATATCCCCATCTACAAGACTAACATACACTCCAAATAATTTCTTGTAGTACCACAACACACGCCAAAATACTTTTCTAACCAAGACCCAAACAGGTAAACATGTCACACAGATGTCATACCTCTGGTGTTTAGGTCCCCAAAACATTCTTGCTCTTGCAAGACACCAGCAGCTTTCCCAAGGCAAGTCCTGGCTGCGGCACAGAGAGCAGGAGCCCCAGCCAAGGTTCATCTCTGGGTAAGTAGATCACATCATAATCAGATCTCACTATTGAAAGCATTGCCGAGTAGCAAGGCTTAGCAATCGCCTCTCCCTGACCTGCCTGGCTTGGAGCACCAAGAGCTGCAGGGCCGGGCACTGCTGGTAAGAGCCAGCCCTGCAGCCTGAAAATACAACCACACCATCAGCAGAGCTTTCGGAAAGACTGAACTGCATCTGAGACCAGGAACAGTGTCTGCAAAGCATGAAATAACCTTCCTGGCCCCGGTTCTATTAACAGCTACACACAAGCTTAACACTTAGCACAGGAGACTACTTATGTTTAAAATTAGGCACGTGGCTATTTATAGGACCTTTGAGAACATTTTATAAGTTAAAGGGGTCACTGCTAGTAAAGGTTCCAAGTGTACAAATTATGTTCAAGCCAGTATTGTGTGTAGCAGAGCTTGAGAGCAGTGTTATCAGAAGACTTTAAAAAACATCTTTTCCCATTTGGTAGACATCTCTGAGCAAAATAACATGGCATCTATCCATAAAATATCTATTGCAACATATTCTCCTGGGTAGGCATGAGTTCTGTCTTACAAATAACGAAACATGAAACTCTCTGTCTAGCAACAGTGCAGGCAGGAGTTGAACATGGCTTCTTGTTCTCCTAATGCCATTGTCCAGGCTGACGGCTTCCTAAGGATGACTGTTGACTATTTTTGTCACAGTGACTATGTAATTGCAAAAACTCACACATGTAAGCTCCAGAACGGCCCATTCATTTAGTGCTAACTATGAAAGAGACTGACATTTCTCAACCCCGCATTCCTTTGTCCTAACTGGCCGTAACACTTGTTTAGCTCCGATGAGAGCCTTTCCTCTTAAAAGGGTGGTCTTACCCCTTCCTGCAAAAGATGCTACACCAGCTTCAGCAGTATGTCATTGGGAGTTCACTCATTCGTATTCTTCCAGGCTGCAGCATCAGTGTCCCAGGCCACGGAGCCCGGGCGGTGTCCGTGCAGGGCAGCCCGTCCCGGCCCCCCGCCGGCAGCGGGCTCCGAGCAGCACGCCCACACCATGGGAGCAGAGCTCTGTGCAATGGGAGGAACAGCGCAAGGATGGCCAGCGAAGCACCGTCACATTTTCCAGGCTTGCTCTTTGCCGGGAATGGGGATGTGAGAAGCAACAGCGCAATGCTGCAGAGCCCAGTGCGCTTTTACCGCTCGGTGGGCTGCGGCACCGAGCCGAGAGCGCTCTGCCGGCAGCATCACGCTCTGCGCTGCCTTTTCGCCTCCTTGCTGCCCTGACAGCATCGCAACAGCCGCCGGGCTCGGCTGACCCCGAGCGAGGAGCAGGGAGCCCGTGCCAGCTGCGGCACTGCCCGTGCCAGATGCGGCGCTGCCCGTGCCAGCTGCGGTACTGCCCGTGCCAGCTGTGGCGCTGCCCGTGCCAGATGCGGCACTGCCCGTGCCGAGCCGTGCGGGCAGCGCCTCCCGAGCAGGGGCGCGACCCCCGGCCCCGGTGACCGCGGCCCGGCAGCCGCCCGTGGCATCTGCACCAGCGCTCGGGGAGCTCACACGCTCCCGCCGCAGCACGGGGAGCAACCGGGACACTCGGAAGAACGTCCCAAGGGCGGCTTCGCATCCTGCATCCGTCTGACGCAGTCACGGACCTGGGGGCGGGACGGAGGAGCGGGCGAAGGAAGGAGCCGCCCGTGAGGGCCGCCGCGCCTCCGGCCGGCAAGCCCCACCTGCAACTGCATCCTCTGCCCGGCCCCGCCGCAGGGCAGGACAGCGCCGGGACAGCCCCTCCTAACAGGACCCTTACCCCTTCCTGCAAAGATGCTACACGTGGAGTCACCAGCTTCAGCAGTATGTCACTTGGAGTTCATTTATATACATATAAAGAGGTCATATTTATGGAGTCAACAGATAGATTTTGTACATCAGAAACGACCTAGGAAAGAAAACCAAACTGCTTACATGCACTGAAAAATGTAAAAAAAAAATGCTGCAAAGAAGCAATGAATTGTTGCTTTAACATTTCAGGCTTCTCTTCAAATAACACTCTTAAAAATGACATATCCTTATATGTGTATCAGTCTTGAAGCAGGTTTTGCATATAGCCAGTGAAAGAGAGCTGTAAATAAAACAGTGCTGACAGAAACAGCTTGTCCTCAAAATGTAAAGCATTTAAATTTACTGAGCTTTCTTGCCTTCAAAAGCACTCTGTGATACAGCAAAGTGACCAAAATATGCATACATATTAGCCTCTTTGGTGTAGCTACTTGACGAATAAGTGGCATGCTGTCTTTCTAGACAGCTTGATTTAGAGACTCCCAGAGCTTGGGCCTGACTGTGCAAAAAAATATCCAGCAAGGTCATTAGAAGCAGCTGGAAAAGTAGAGAGGATTCAGTTGTAATGATTTCAGAATTCCACTAATGAAAGGACCTGTATTTTTAAGAGATTTGCTTCAATTATCTTGAGAGCTTAAAGTCACAGCTACATCTCTAGCTCCAACAGCATAAGCAGTATATTTCCAGGAAGCACTCATGCTCCTTTTATTTTTCTATTTAATACAGGGTTGCTCCTGCAAGATAGATTTTGTACATTAAAAATGACCTAGGAAAGAAAACCACACTGCTTACATGCACTGACAAATGTAAAAAAAAAAAAAAAAAGCTGCAAAGAAGCAATGAAATCTTGCGTTAACACTTCAGGCTTTTCTTTAGATAACACCCTTAAAAATTACCCATTTTGAAGTCCCCTAGTGGGAGATGTGCTGATGTGATGAATTCAAAGTGTCAAGACCTTAGATGACAGTGAGTTTTGGTTCCAGTCCCTGGCCTTTGGCTTTTTACTTACTTGACTCAGGATTATTGCCTGGGAGACTCTTATTTTGGACTTAACTATTAAATTTCTCACCCAACAGTACCTGGGTAAAAGCAGATAGAACCCTGGGAGCAAGGAACAGGTCACAGCTCTCCTCCATATGGACTGCTGTAATCTTTGGGTGACAAAAGCTGCTCCCATATGCTCTGCCTGTGTCACTCTCTCCACTATAATGAGGTCTAAAATCAGGGGAGAAAGCTCAGGACAGGTTGCACTGGTTCAGGAACTCTTAGAAGAATTGCAGATTTGGGCTCCTTTGGTCTAAAAAGGGTACTGGTCTCAGACCCTTTCCTCAAGCTCTAATTGCTCAGGTGTGACACAGCACTAGCGCTGCCCATATTTCAGAGGAATGAAACCTGCTGAATTTCTGCACTCAGAGATGGTCTGGCTCTGGTATGGAGGCTCACAGTCATGCATGTGGGCACACCATGACTACAGGCAGGTGACTGAGTCTGCGAGATGGGCACTTCTCCCTGGCATCTCCTGTGGGCATGTCTGGTGTGGTCTCTGCTGTGGGTCTTGGATTTTAGTACCTAATCACCCCTCTGGTTTTATACAAGGTTCAGTCATTGAACTCACATTTGTGAGCTGTGCTCCACAAATAATAGCAAGAAACCAGGTACAGCAATGTCTGGCATCCTCACTCCAGGGTACCAACAGGCATCTCTTCCCTATCCCACTGCACTGGCCAAAGAATGAAGCCACACTCCCACTCCTGGGTGGACATCCACGCAGCTGCTCGGCAGTGCTCCCTCAGCAGACAGGTCCGTGGTCACATTTCCGCTGAGTGCTTGGCCCCGTAACAGCTGGGAACTTGGGCAGCTGGCAGAGACACAGTCAGAGGGGATGTGGAGAAAAACTTCGGGTGTGGGCCTCCATAAATTGTTCAAACGTGTTGGGCAAGATGACTTCCAGCTAAAAACCAGATAGACTTTTGGGAAGGACTGCAACACAGATCCTGCTCCCCTGTGTTTGGATCGAAATGCAATTTTACAAATTATTATTTATCTTGATTTTTGCTCATTTTTCTTGCTTATTCTTTTTACTTTGCAAGAAGGATTGTTATCAAATAATTAATTTCATTAAGCAGTTTTCTGATCTAAGTACTATAGTTTTAGTAGTAATCTGAACCACACTAATGCAAATTATAAGCATTGCAGATCTCAACATGAATACATAATGTGACTTATGTAGTCTGTGAAACCACAATCAATCAAGCTCTTCTCTCAAAACACAGTCACTACAAAATAATTACTGACATTGGCTGAGAGCCATCATGCATATTCTGCATATCACTATGATCTGGGCTTGTGTTTTTCTTAATTGTTTCTAATTCACTGATTTGTAAAGAAGCCAAAAGCGGATGTTGGAACAGACAAAGAGCATTACAAGTTGGGAGTTTTTTGCTGCTTTGTGTATTTTTAAGGATATTTTAATACAGAAGTCAGCCTGACCTAGTTGCTTTTTTTGTGCTTCTGTACGGAACTTGAGCCATTCTAACAACACCTTAAAAACGACTCCCATAATTTCACTCTTCTCAGCCTGAAGTGACCTTTGTCAGGGGGAACATATGCTCATGGAGCAAAAGGGAACAGTTTAGGGAACTTATCTTCATGTTCAAACAAAAAGGCTCTTTGTTATCAGAGACAGAAGGATGTTGCTTTCCTACACCAACCTCAATACAAACATTGAAACTGGAGGTTCAAAAAATACACTAGGAGTTGTATAACACAATGCTAACTTGCATTTGACAGTTTAGAAATTTTATCTTTAATCCACCTATGGACAAGTATATTTAATAAGCAACCATGCAGTATCACCTCAGGGGATTTTTCAATGTACCGGGCAGTACTATTTGGTCTGTTTGAAGGGAAATGCACAGGCTGGTCAGAAGTATTTTTAGGAACTGGAAAATGTCATCTTTGGCAGGAATAACTTAGCAGTACACAGAGAGGCAGCAAACTTAATCACAGACTGGGAAAGATCCCAGCCCTCCCGTCACGCTGGTGGCAGAAGTTTAACAAGGGTTTTCAGAGGCCCCTTCAACACATCTCCCAAATCAGGTTCCCGTGTGCAAGGAGGAGGGCACAGTGTATCTGCAAGTGCACGAAACTGCATGCAAAACCTGATTCAAGTGAAAGCTTCTGCATAGTCGCCCTTAATATAAGACATATGGTTTTCATTTCAATCTGCATAAAACATTTTAAATCAGTTTGACATGTTTTCAACAGGCAAGGGAAAAACATTGGAAGGAGAAATATATCTGGGGGGTAACTGGTGAAACAACCCCGCAATTCAGGATGAAAAGCAAAATTTGTCGTAAGGTAATCAAATATTTACTGTAACACACACGTTGAAAGTATTACAAAAAACTAATCAAGTTCAAGTGCCATCTGTTGAAAAGAACAGCAAAACTTTATGCCATTGGTTGCATAAACTATATTTTTTTCAGTAAGAAATCCAAGGTAGGTCTGAGGCCAATGCATTTCAAGTTATGACTGCCAGTATTTGCTGCATTTTTTCACTCTTACTGTTAAGAAGCAAAAATGACAGACAAGAGGCCTGTGCTTTTTCTGCTTATTAATCCTTGCAGGTTTGTGGTCAAGCTGTACTCCGCCAGCTCTAGCAAACAGACACAGCCTGCCCAGATTTCAAAAGCCAACAGCTTCCTATTATTTACAGAACCTAAGAAAGGTGGAACACAGACCTGTAATTAAGTGCCTCAGCATGGACGCAAGACAGTGTAGTACTAATAAAATGTGAAACAAACCTGGCAGAATTTTCATTTCTTTTAAATATATTTAATGTAATGGTATATATAAAATACACTATTATAAAGCAGATTTGCTATTTTTTATGCCACATTAAAGGCAGTACATTTCAGATTCCTTGGGGAAGCCATGTCCCTCTTGCAGTGGCTGGAGGCTGAATGCACAGGAAGAGGCCAAGTCTCCAGCTCCTGGGAGGAGTTATGGCAGTTTTGGAGCTGGTGCTCTCCCTGACTGCCATCTCTACTGGGAACCACCTCCCACCAGTCTCACTCAGAAAAGCTTCTCAGCTCTGCCAAACTTGTTTCTGTGCATGCCAAGAAGCAGGTCAGCTTAAAAAGTGGTGAACAGTTTGGTGCCTCTTTTGAAAAACCTGGGTGGGTGTTTCACACTACACCACATAAATCAGGATCCACCACAAAGCAAACCCAATGACAGCTCTTTTATGCCGTCTGCTTTACTGGGGAAAGAAAGGTACCACCTGGGATTTTTAGGGCCAAGCTTAGCTTTGAACTGGGAGGATGCTGCACATGATCTCCCCATCACACCCCCAGGAACACAGCATCCAGCAATAAGAACGTGACAAAGAGGTGAGGCCCCATTCTTGCAGCTTGTCATGCCCTTCTGCAGCTCCTCCATAAAACTACCTAGTAGTTTGGAATGTCTCTCTTCATTAACCCCTGCTACATGAGTGAAATCCATAGAGGCCTGAATTTCCCACCATCCCAACTCCATCAGGAGACTCCAGCCTGCACATAACACAGCTGAGAAAACTGTTCTCTGCAATCTAAAATTTTAGGAAAGTTGGGCAACTTCTATCTAGTTGTTCTAGCTGCTGGGTTTTGTTTTATGAGTATTGTGGTTTCTTTACAGCAACAGGGACGGGGCATGCATTTTTCCTTTCTGCTAGGCTATTCCCAAGCTCTGAATTCTTAACTTCAAGGGAGAACCAAAACAGAGTGAAGACATCTAAAGCATCAGGATTTAGATATCTATGTACATAAAAGCAAGTAAAATACCACTGCTTAAATAGGCCAGATGTTTAAAATGACACCACTATCTCCAAAGATCCAGTAAGTTTTTTATGCTTGACCTTCCCCTTCTGAGGCCAGTCACTACCCAGTCACCAATGCCTTTATATGACAGTGAAATCAACTGAGATTTCCATCACTTAAGACATTCCCATAAATTTATATTTCTATGCATAAATACAGACATATAAACACATATTAACTTATCCACTGAATACTGCTCAAAAGTACTTGAAGTAATGACTCTGAGGGAAACAAATCTTTTAGGTAGTAATTTGGTTACCAAAGAAAACAGATCAGAGAGCACTGAAAATATTTATGATTTGAAGTCAAATATGGCCAGAAAAATGTAAAATCAGATTTTTCTATTTTCTGTTCAAAATGATGCTTTAATTATAAAAATTAATAAATGCCTTTCTTCTTTTAACAATGGGGTAAAACATAAAAATAAATCCCCCAAAATTCAAACTATTTTAGACTGAATATGGACTTTGTTCAGTTTGAGACAAAGATTTTCTTTAATGTTTTGATTTGGCAGCAACCCCCACATCAATTGTTTGCATAGCTCTGCTTTGAACATAGTAAGATGTCAGACAAAAAAGCAATAGAGGATGAAAAGAAAAATATAAAAGGAAATCATCTATCAATTCCTGAGTAAACACTGCTCAGAAAACACTTTAAATCCCATGATTCTCATTAAAAAAGCATTAATAACCTGGAGAAATTCCAAAAAAGGTCAACAATAATAATAACAGCATGACAGGACACTGTTTTTGAGAGGAGATTAAGGGAATGCAATTTGTTTATTCTAAGATAAAAATGCATACTGACAATACAGTTTATCATGGGAGGGGGAACACAGCTGGAAAACTGTAAAGAAAACTATGTAACAGCAACACAGGGTTCTGGCTGTGGTGCATGTTATTTCATGAAAAATTACTTGAAATAAAAACTCATGGTGAGTGGGAGTTGTTCATAGTAAAATGTGCCTGGAGTAGGTTCAGAATACTTTAACCAGGGAAAGTTAGGAAGCTATTTTAAACATTGGCATAAATAACACAGATTGTAATTTAAAAGCAGAGGACAAAAAAAATTCCTAAGGGAAGATTCATAATGAACTCTTTCTCATGCACAGCATTTCACTCTGTGAAGTGGGCCAAAACCCACAGAAAGCAAACTCAAGGCACAGAAAACTCACTGCAGTAAATATACAAATTTCAAGGCATGTTCTATGTTGACCTCACACACATTTTAAACCAAATACTTAAGTGTGTGCAGTGTGTTTAGCATTGGTTTCTCCTTTCTGGCTCAAATTCCATTCTGCATTAGCAGAGGAGAAAAAAACCCAAACAAACCTGCTTGAATATACAAAAAGGATTTTATTGTTTTTACTAAAGATCACAGCTATTGCCATCTTCAATACCTACCTCTAAACCCCAGGGCCCTTCTTATGCCAGGCCCTCGGCTGCCTTTTCCCCAAGCAGGAGCACGTCCCTGCAAACCCTAGGAGACCTTAATTCCTCCCGAAAGGCACTTGGCTCTAGGAGATGCGCTGCGTGGCAGGGATGTCGTGCTGGGCAGCATCCCAGGCAGTCCCTGCAAAGCCGCCAGCCAGGTGCCTCCTCCCTGTGACCTGCAGCCCCAGCAGCGGCCCTGCCGGGACCGCCAGCGAGGCTGAGCTGGAGGCTGCCGCATCCTCGGGCCACGATCTCCCCGGGACAGTGGCTGTCCCACTTTCTGCGTGTCTGCAGCAGCGGCACAATTAATGGGTCAGGGAGGGAGGGACAGAGGAGTTGCCGGGAGCTCATCTCCGACCCCCCATGAAAGAGTAACTGAGTTAAAGTGGAGCAGCTGCCCTGGGAGCAGACGCCCCGCATCCCCTCAGCCTGCCTGGGTCTGTATCAGGGCGCTCCTCTGCTTTGTGCTGGAGTCCTTCCCCCAAAAGCCACACAAACGCATCTGAATCTAAGTTTCTTTTCCATTTCCAGAACTAAGCATCAAGGACATCCTTTTATTTATTTATTTATTGTAAGGAAGGAGGTATGTAAGTGCAGATTTTTGCCCAAGGCCCTGAACAGCAGGTGCCCTGTGCCACCAGCCCAGAGCAGGTCACTATGTAGGACAGGTGGGACTCAGGCTTTCAGCGTTTACTTGCCAGGCTCTCCTTTACAATTTGCTGGCTTCTTTTATGGATCCTCCATTTTTGCAGTGACATCTGGGCACTTGCTGCAGCCTAAGGGTCTTCTGAACAAAGAAATATATTTTGAGGGGCCACAGCCTACCCGCTAATTGCCTATGTCTTTACTAAGCAACATCAAAAAAAAGTTTTAGAAAAAGCTGGATTATAAAATTTGTGACACAGATTTAAAAGATGTTTTTTTCTATGACACTTTAACAGGAATTTGTAGATCTGTGTTAAATACTATGAAACACTTTGAAGCTGAAGAACTAGTAGCTTCTATTTTGCTTTTTCATGTTTGTAAGAAATGTTTGGGTATTTGAACATGTTCTTGCCCAGCAATTCAAGCAAATTTGTTTAAATTAAAAGTTTAAATCTAAAATACATATAAATCTAAACTAAAAACTTACTGCTATGCTAATAATTTTTACCTATCTTTCTAAGCATCTTTTTCTTAAAATATTTAGATTCTGGTTATATTCCAGTATTATTTTTCAGAAGCTACACAGCACTTATTTCACTTCAGAGTATTTAGTTAGCTTTAGGACTTTAGTCCTAAAAGCATTTAATTTATGTGAATCCATAGCACAAAATGGGATTCAGAATCTCCCTTTGCTAGGCAGCTTGGGCAGCAGTTCTCACAAAATGGAAAACAGAGTGCCTAAGCTTATCAGGGATGAACAGAAGAGGAAAAAGCTCTAATTAGAGCTACTTGAAGGTCCATGTGTGCTCTTCAAGCACAACCTTTCTTCCACAACTGCATGTCTAAGAGCTTCCCTTTCTATTTAAAAAAAAAAAAAGAAACCAACAAAGAGAAAGAAAAGCCACAGAGACTGTGGTTGACTTCAGGAAGAGCCAACAGCAGAAGGTTGTCTAAGGAGACAATTAGTTTCCAATTTCACTTCCTCTGAATCACGAAAGGTGAGGATTTATGCCAGGCAGAGGAGCTCCAAGCAACGGGATCTACTGGCTGTGCTGGGTCTAGAACTAGAAGGAAATATTCAGAGGGGCCGTAAGAACCTGGATATCCCGGAGTATGTGGGGGAGGCTGGGCTTTGCAAATGCTGGCCCCTCAGCAGTGTCACCCCCACCACATCCCCAAACCCCACCTCAGTAAGGGCTGGCCACCTTCCAGCCCTCACTGACTGCTACAACCACCAAAGTGCTGCAGGGTGATGTCCCTCTGGGCTCTGAGGATGGCATGGGCAGGAACCCAGACACGGTGTCCTCACTGCTGGAGGGTGAGATGTGCATGTGCATCTCCCCAGAGCACACCCTGCTCCTCTGGGACCCCTGGAACCAAGGCCTTAATAACTCCCTGTGCTGGCAGGTGAGGCAAGCAAATCTGCACAGCTCCATAGCAACAGGCATGAAATTAAAGCAGTAAAATATGCAGGAGAACTCAGCACTTACAGAATTATTATCCAGAAACATTTTTTTATTTAGTAAATCAGCAGTAGCTATTTTGTGTGGGTGCAGAATGAAAGGTGAAGGGAAAGAAGAAAAGCAAAAGCAACTGAAGAAAATGAATAGGATCAAAAACTGCCACAACTGTATTTGTGAGATTCTGTACTAGAAAAGGTCTCAGAAACTTTAGTGTCACAAATGAAATTATGAAATACACATAGTAGAAAGGGTGAAGAGTGTGACTGAAGCTCTGCAGGAAACAAATGTTGCATACAGTTGGATTTGAATGTCAGGATGGTTATAATGGCTGCTATCAGGTGTGGGATAGAAGTGAAGCATTCAAAGCATGTGTTTACATCTGAGAAAGATGCTTCCTCCCTTTTTATTGCCAGGTGATGTTTTAAAAGAACAGATCAAAAGCCTTTCAGAAGCACAAGTTCTTGACCACTGTGTATCTGCTCTTTGCCAAATATCAAGTGGCTTAAAGATACAATGCTCAAGTTAAAGCCCTCCTCATCTGGTTTAAGTTACTGAGGGAACCTGGGCTTTTGCTGTTCCTCTTTTCACTTGCAACCTCCTCTGTACCTGTCAGATAATCTATGCTCTACACTTATCAGTAAACATTGTCAGATCAAGAGATTCTTTGTTGTTAATTCAAGTAATTTAAGGGAAGAACTAATGGTCAGTCATAGGCAAGACATTCAATCATTTAGTATCAATTCAATTCACTTGGTCAATCTTCAGAACCTTTTTTTTGTTCTATGACCAATTATTCAAAGTACACTGAACCTGGAGTAGATAATTTCCTAATTTCAGCATTTTTATGCATGTGACACCAGCCACATATCTAAGTAATTGAATATTCCTAGAAATGGAAGCATGAATTTCCCAATTTCACCACTCAAGTATGGTTATCAGTGGTTGCAGGATGGGAACACGGTGTTCACTGATTAAATACTGCATTTGTAACCAAGTTAAATGTTCTTTGCCATGCCCTTGTTCTAAATTATCCCTCCTGCAACAAAAGGGGCAGTCTTGGAATGTGGGTTATGAGGTGCTGTTAAGTAAGTTACAGCAAAAAGACAGACACCAGTCTCCTTATTGCTCTTACCTTTGTGGGATGGATGAACAATGCCACTTTGTTTTAAGGATCAGTCAAGGCACTTTGCTATCTCTAAATAGATGTTTTCCATTGGTTTTGGTATGGTTTTTTTTTTCAAACAACCAAACAATGTGACTTTGTGTTAGAATACACAGTACACCATCAGCATCTTAAGAAGTGTTTCAACATAATAGGTAGACGTCCTAGCAAGCAGTTAAAAAGATTCATGAATTTCTTTGTGTGCCATAGGAATTGTTCAAGTTAGCACATTCTGTAACTCGGTTTTTGTATTCTGTACTGCTGTTCCTGAATAACAGGGACAATAGATCTATTATTTTCTAACTGCTTGCAGAAATTTCATACAGAGAATAAAGAAAAGTCATGCAAATACCAGATACGATGTTCTTGGGTAAATGTCCTGGTAAAACATGTCTTTCTAATGTTTTACCAAACTTTCCAAGATAAAACAAAGTCCTATCCTTGCAAAATTATGCACTCATAAGGAAGTTCTTGACAGTGAAATAAATTTTCAGAATTACCTGTAAGACAATCCTCTCACAGAACTTCCACACCAACTCATCTTTTTCAAGTGAAGCACATACACACACATACATCAGAGTCAGCCACTGCTATTCCCCACAATGTCAGACTGAAATGAGGGAAAAAACCTGTAAAATAATACAGCCAGATGTCGGGAATATAACCTAAATCAAAATTATGTTTTATTTTTTAAAATAACCAAAGTGACTGCCTTTAGAATACAGACAGATATGGAAGTAAAGCAGCAATATGGATTAATTTATTTGCTTGTTTTATATTAATGGATTAACTAGTCACTACTTGCTTTCACAGGGGACCCTAGAAATAAGTCCTTGGACATTTAGTGTCCTGGGAATCTAATCCTCACACACCAGACAATTAAAAAAAGAATAAAAAAACCCCAAACTTCAGGAAAAGCATTATGTTTTAATAGCTATACTAGCTATTGTTAACAGATAAAACATACTAAACACTTGAATTTCTTCTCTGATCTGTTTGGCTTATTTAAGTTCTAGTCTTAATATTTCCAGTTGTCTAGGGTAATTTTCCTTGACTCCTTTTTGATCACTATCAGCTCCAACACTGACTAAAAAAGCACTTGCACCTGTTGAGTCCTCACAACTAAGAGCAATACATTCTGCTCCACCTGTCTCTCCTAAAACTCCTAATTGTCCTGAAGCCTTCAAAGATTAATCTGTTCAGACTGGGACACCCTATCACAAGGCTCATTTATGGTGCGTTAAATAAATTCACTGGGAAAAACCAGGAAACACATGTTGAATACAAGATCACTTAATTTGCCTTGTACTTACTATTTGTTAAATAACATTTTTAGTTGAGTTGTGATTGTTAAAAGATGATTTTTTTTTTCAATACACCTTCATTTTTATGAATTTATGTGGCCAAGCAAGGGCAGGAAAAAACACAAACTGTGCCTTGCAACTACTTAACTATAGATCTGGCTGATGCACTACTTAAAGGACAAAAAAAAGTCCAGCAACACAGGATTAGAGAATCGCTGGGAGTAAAAGGGACCTCTTGAAGCCACCCAGCCCAATTCCCCACTCAAGCAAGTCTAGCTGGAACAGGATGTCCAGGACCATATCCAGTTGAGTTTTGACTATATCCATGGATGGAGACTCCACAGCTTGTCCAGGCAATGTGTGCCAGTGTCTGACCAAAAAAAAGTGTTTTCTTGTGTCCAGATGGAATTTCATGTTTTTCAATTTGTGCTCATTGCCTATTGTCCAGCAAATGTAGGTTCTGTGTGTGGTGGAAGCCCCTGAGATTTTCCCATTAATCTGAACAAAAAAAGTTTTAATGTCCAAATTCCCAGTGATGACCCTTCTTGAAATATAATCCATAGCAGTTCAATGACACTGAAATCCAAAATACTGTTATTTTAGCCAGATTGAGTAATAAATGGCCAGATGTTTCCATAGCAATGAAAAAAAAAAAAAACAAACCCTTTTTGCATAGTCCTCTGCTACCTGGAATGTTTATTATTGTACCAAGATGTGAATGACAGACAGGCAGTCCTTACAAGGTTTGGGAGCTTACCCTAACTGGGGCTCACCTATGGCTCCTTTTGTGCCATGATGTTTACACATCTATTATGCAGGATCCTGAAGGTGCTAAAAGGTCTGGGAGACTTCATGTGAGACTTTCATGTGAGACTTCAGCAATTCCATGGGCTCTAAGAAACAGCTCCAAGAGCAAACATTCAGTAAACTGCCCCAAGTGTGCCTGTAGCACCAAAATCAAGAAGACCTGAACATTACAGAAATGCTGAACACAGCTGATCAGATGCCCTTCTCAAATTTTGATGCTCACAGAGATTTAAATATGTCTGTGTTAGTTTAAAAATGCAAGATTTTTAAAAGTTATGGATACAACTACTGCTAAAGATTCTTTTCTTTATCCATGTCTTTGAAAGAGGCAGATTTTGAATCCTTTCACTAAGCGTTCTAATGGAAGTTGAAAAAGCAGATGGGAAAGACTGTCAAAGGAAGCAAAACAATTCCCACAGCTCTCTACAGGATGTGGACATAAACTACAAGAATTCAGGAGGGATCTTTCTAGGAGGACTACACAAGAATGTGAGCATGTAGAAGACCATGCTTATGGTCCTGTTTATTCAATTACAAAAGGTGTAGGATCCAGTACAGCATCTTGATACAAAACTAAGACCACCATTAATTAAGTCTTTTTGTGCCTTTTTGTGAGGATGTTTTCTGCAACACATTTTGTCCTGCTTTTAATATTATGTAAATTAATCACATCTAAAAGAAGGACCAACTTCTAAAATCCAGAAATTAAAAGACTTGTAGCTATCTGTGAGAGTAGATGTTCTATTATTTTCCTTAATGGTCTTGTTCTCTCCATCCTTCCCTGGGAAAGCAGGCACAGGTTTTAAGTCAAATTCACTTCTACACTGCTGTGATTTGGATTTAATGCACAATATAAACCATTTCCATCTCTCTCAAATGAATAATTTCTCCATTGTTATAAATATTTTAGAGGTTTAGCAAGAGCACTCCAGGATTATGTATGGTTCTCTATGCAAACTACATAAAATATGAATGATAGCCCAATCTATTCTGTTAATACTTCAAGAGGTGAAGATGGCTTAGACTTATATAACGAGGCCTTAGGCTGTTTGAGAGGAAAAAAAGGCTATGTGTATTTTGCATTTTGAAGTACAGAAAAGAAAAAAGAAGTGATGTTGCGAGAAAAGCAGAAAAGTATCAGAGCTTGGGAACAGCCCAAAAACATCCCAGGGTTCATTCTCAGTGCTATCCCTTGCTGACATTTCCTGAATTATCTAAATATTTGTTTAAGTGCTTCTTTTGAGATTCAGCATGTCCCAAGAAAACAATACTGGAAACAGACAGATTTCAGCAAAATGACAGGAATTTTGAAGGCCCACAGTGATGGATATACTTGTGTAGTGCAGGACATGGTAAAAAACAGTGGTAGGCTAGATTTTTGTCTCTCATGTATGACTCCTGCTATGTGATCATTGTCACAAGCCATTCCAGATTAATATGAAGTAGATGTAATCTCTATAAATCAAGAAAGGCTTTGGTAAGGAGAAAATTGCACACAATTTCTTTTGTATATGACAAGGGCATGTTGCTGTTATTCTCCTCCATATCCCACTTGCCTTCTACTGATCCCTTGTTACTCTCTTCGTGTTTTGCTACATGGTGATGCCTCCTCTTTGCACAATAGCTACAGCTTCTTAACTGAGTCACCAGAAATTCATGTGCAAGTAGGTCATGAGGAAGAGACTGGGTCCACCTGAAGCTATGGAATGAGACAGCAATGGAATAAAATCACATTAACCCCTGTGGCCAACACTGAGGAAAATGAACCCCAGCTGTCCCCTGGCATCCATGTCTGACATGTCCCTCACTTATGTCAGCTCTCACACTACAACCTGATTTTTCACAGCTTTTCACACACACAAAAAAAAAAAGTGAGGTATTTGTCAGGAGGAACTTAGAAGTACTCTGTAAAACAGACCCAGTTGCTGAGTATTTCAAAAGGCTAATAACTTCATATTATAAGTCAATTAAAGTGTAAAACTGAAAACAGTGAATTAATTTATTGAAAAAGGTACATAACTCTTCTCCATGAGTATAGGATTCTTCATTAGAAAAAAACTTTTGCATTAATTATTCACATTTTGCTAAGCAACATTCATATTCACAAACAAAATTGTTGTGGCAGCCACAGCTGTGGATTTGACTGTCATACACCACATTCACTGCAAACCTTGTAAAAATTATTACCTGTCACCCATTATGCACAGCAGTGGGAGACTGGGAACACTCAAGTAACGTGATGCTATGAAATGAGCCAAAGAACTTGCAGGGATAGTGGTAGAAAAGATTTAATCAACCCTTCCAATGACCAAGCCAGTGAAGAGATTTTGCAACAGATTTTCCACTGTTTCTGGATTAACCATGGTGCTGGCAAATCTGAGTTGGTTTTTCAGGGAAGTATCTAAATTGCTTCCAGAAGTAAAGTGACTCTGGAAACTATATAGCCAGGAAGTACCTGAGCTCATAAACCATGCCAGTTCTGCAGCTGGCTATGTACAGGGCCAACTCTGTCTCCATGATTAATTAAAGAGCAGCACAAATATCCTGACCATTTGTAATCAAGAGCTGCCTGTACATTAATCAAATGATATAAACTATTTTATATCAACTCACTACAATTACAGGAATCAATGGCACATCTGGGTATTTAGTCTCAGATGTGTGACAAGCAGATGCTGATTTAGCTGGTGGTCTGAGGTGGCCCATTAGCCCAAAGCACTGGGAGAGACACTCTTGGTTCAGCCACTGCAGTACAGGTCCAAATATGCCCAACTCCCACACACAGGCTGCCTGTCAGACATCTTCTGTCTCCAGAGCTGTCAGAGCCTGGCAGCACAAAGTTTAAGCAGGATCCAACAAAAAATTTAGGGACATCACAAGACTTTTTTCTTATATTAAGAGTCACTTATCTTTGGGCACTGAAATATGTGTACAACTACTATGAAACAGAATAAAATCCATTTCAGCTATTTGATATTACCATTGAGCCTCATAAAAAAAGTGAAGGTATCAGTTGATTATATTTCCATGAAAAGGACAGTAACAATAGTGTTTTCATATCTTTCAGGTGGTTCCACAGAAAGAAGCCACCTATTTTATTTACTATCAGCATTAGTGATATGACAGGTGGCACAACACAGGTGTCCATGTATGTAGACACCCGTAAATATACAAGTCAATTAGAAAGTGTAATTAAAGAAATGAAAAGAATTATACTCACCGGGCTTTACAAGGCTTGTCTTTGTCTCCTTCTTGTATCGAGCCAGCTGCGTATTCCCTTCACTCATTGACCCTGCACTGAGTTTCTTCCTGGCAAAGTCTCCATCACTACCAGTGCAAAAACTGATTGGACTGTTTCCAGCATCAGAAGGAGTCTTAACTGGAGATACTGACTGGCTACTAGGACAGCCAGTGTCATCTGAAGAGAAAAGGGAAAGCATCAACATTTCTAACCAGTAAGTATATGAAAGTTAGCAGAATAAAAGAAGGTGTGTTTGAACTACAACTCTTTACAGTAAGTGATATGTACAACCTTGGCTCTGAAACCTGGTGAGAAGCTATTTGTTTCACGCATTTTGTGAAGAAATCTTGAATAGCTTATGCAAGCTAAAAGGGCAAGTACTTGTTTTACCCAGTCTGACAAAATACAAAATCAGGGGCTACATAATGCAAATTCCTATCGAAGACAAATTCCTTTAGCAAGGTTAAGGAATACTGCAGCATGAAAGTACACGAGACACAAATGTTGTGCACTGCACACTGGCTACAGAGCAAGCGCGGGCCACATGCTCTCCTTCAAGAAATGTTCCCATAGCTGAACAACAAGACAACAGCCTACAGCCCACATGCATGAAGTCAGGAATTGCATGTAACTGGGATTAATACAAGTTCCTCAAAATTGTCTTTCCTTTAAAAGCAACCATGGTCATAGAACTCTTCTACTCTTGACAAGTGGCTGTGAGGTACCTAGTTTAGAAGAGAGTGGGTTACACACAGATTGCTTTTGTTTAAAGCTGAATTCCTCTGAGGGCACACCAGCACTCCGGGGCATCAACAGCCACTATGGGAACAGACCCAGGTTCCCGACCTCTAGGGATACAAACACACCAGCCCTTAACAAATGAATTCAAAGTAAGCAGTCTGATTTTGAATGAAATCCACATATCAAACCCCAACTTAATCTAATCACGTTCCATGTTATCTGGAGTAATTGCAGCTCCCCTAGAAGTCATGGTGGTTTAACAAAACCAAACATGCTACTCTGACTCTCCTGGAGCAATCTAATTGTTCTTTCCCAGGACAAAAGGAAAACTGCCATCTGAATTATGCCATTGCACTCTTCTCCTGATGCATTATCGTTAGCTAACATGAAACCCAAAGAAGTATCTGCAACAGAGCCAAATAATTTGCATGACTGTGTTGCACTTACCTCTTCCACCCTGTTCATAATGTAGGTCAAGGGTCATTTTGCACTGAGCTTTGCATGGGCATATTGATTTAACAGTCAGTGCATGACTGCACGTTTATGAGCTATAAGGGACACCCATATCTATCTAACACCTTTGTACCTACCTCCCCTCAGCAGGGAAGAACAGCTTTTGCTTTTTTAGCTATTGCTCCCTCAATACAGTAGAAAAACTTTACTCTTTCATGTGATCCAGTTTTCCTTCATGCCAGGGCAGCTGTTCTACTCTCGTTCATCTGTTCCAAGGTTCTGCTTCTCACTTCTCCATGTCCTGCCTTCAGTCCCAAGCAAGGTACCCACAGCTGCTGACTGTCCAGAGCAAGCTGCATGTATTAGGCTGCAGGAGCAGCCTGCAGCCTGCAGCGTTGCACCCAGGCAAGTGCCAGGAATGATGCCAAGCCAAGGGGCCACCCGGCCTACTGCCAGAAACACCTTCCAGGGCACAAACAGCAGTAACAGTGCAAAGCACCTAATCCATCTTAATCATGTTTAATTCTTTCAAATAATCCAAATTAAGCCAAAAAGCATCTCTATTTGCCATCTTGCTGCTGCCTTCTGTAACTTGGAATTAGTTCCTAGCAAAATAACAGAAAAGAGAAAACTGCTAATAAGCTTTTCAACCTGTCCCTGCATTCATCCTGACTAACGCAGGATTGTTTCCCACATTACTTTAGTTTACTTTTTTATCCTTTCCCTTCCCACCAACATCACAATATAACTCAACAAAAGAAGAGAGAAGGTGGCAATTTCCTCCCAGATCAGCATCTGTTTTTCTTTCTCCAACATTCAGAGTCTCATCTGCAGGCTGAGTGAATATTACCTTCAGGACAGTGGATCAGCACCACTGAGTGAGCTCCTGAATTGCATTTAAGCAGCTGCTTCAGCTGTGTCCAAAGCATCCTCTCTTTGGAAGCACACAAACATTTATAGTCAAATATATTCGGAAATAAGTGACAGCTTGCACAGTTTGTTTTTAATTATGACTTTTCCACTTACATGTTTCTGTATGTGGTTTTAGTTTCCAAACTTTGTTAGAACAAAAACAACAAAGAATCCCCACACAAACAAAAACCCCCTCAAAACATAAAAACCAAAACTCAAAGGTAAGTCCCCTCCCAAAACCTTCCACCCAAACCCACAAGAAACTATTTACCTCATCTCCTCACCAATACAGTTAGTGCAATACCTGCACAGGTTCTGCAGACCTGACAGACCTGTTTTATATGGGACAATTTATGTAGAAGTAACTCCAAAAGCTATAGAGATGCAGCCTGGAAGAACCACAGGAGCTGGTAAAACTTCACACAATGAAAGAACTAAACTACAGTGTTAAAAATTGGGGCACTAAAACCCCCAAGTGTACAAAACTAACTAAAATTAGGAAAAAGGTAGCTGAAGAATACAAGCTAAAATGGCACCAAAATGATTAATTTACCATCCCTAACACTGCCCGTGATATCACATTTGTGACACTGTACCATCAGATTATGTCCTATCTACATATCCTTGTTTTACTGTTAAGAACTTCAGCTTTCAGTGCAACAGTGCATTTT
The DNA here is from genome assembly GCA_003676055.1 of Chloebia gouldiae. Taxonomy (NCBI): domain Eukaryota; kingdom Metazoa; phylum Chordata; class Aves; order Passeriformes; family Passeridae; genus Chloebia; species Chloebia gouldiae. The sequence continues at coordinate 52,227,709 of QUSF01000001.1, forward strand.
TTAAAAGAACAATTGAGCTTGGCACAAAGAAGAATAAGCTCTTCTCTACTCTACTCTACCTTGTAGCCTTTAGATACACCAATAGCCAGGTGAGCACTCCCACTCCAGCTACAGAAAATGAATGATTTTATTGTATTCCCTCTCCTCTGATAGTTTATTTTTTATGTAATGTAAAACTTATCATCATTCTACTACTATTACCAGAAACATGAACAAAATTATAAATTTTCCAAGCTGTACACAAAGATTTTTCTGTGTCAGCCTTTTGAGTTTGCTACAACAGAATGGAAGAGCTGCCTATGAAACCCTGATGCTACTGTCAAAGCAAGCAAAGCTCTGCTGTACATTGGGGGGATCCACCCAACGCACAGCTCACCCTCCTGGCACAAGGAAAAATCCTGGTGAGGAGTGAGATGCTCTCTAGCTGCTTAGTGCCAGCCAGTTGCCTGCCTACCTTCATCTTTCCTGCAACTGAAATGTTAACAGGCACTATATTTGTATTTAATACTGCAGGTGAACTCCCCACAGGAGAGCAGCAGACCTCCCTGTGGACCCTGATGTGGAGCTGATTCCCCCTCCATCTCCAGACAGCCTGAGCACCCTGCTCACTGCTCAGGGCTCACTGCTGCTCTGCTCCTCACCCACAAGCGGAACGTGACTGCCTGACTGCACCGGCACGGTGCGTTCAGGATTTCCCCCAGACCTGCAGGCGCCTCCTAAACCCTGCTGGAAACTCTGATGGAAGGAAGTGAAGACCTCCACCTGCCCAGAAATGGTAGGATAAGGAATCTCTCTCAAAAAAGTGGGTAAGGAGAAGATGAGCCCACAGTGGGATTCACTCTCTGATATGATGCGCATATAGTGTCCAGCAAGGTCAGTTAAGGATTCAACTCTGTAACTCAACTGGAATTTTGCCCCAGTAAGGACTTCAGACCTTAGACTTCTCAGGATCAGAGGCAGACCTGATTTACCTTCTCAGGCACATCAGCATCAGGAAGTCAGAAAAGAGAAAACTGGTAAATAGTGCTATGAAAGCCTGCATTTCTGATCTTGCCTGAATTTACTTGCACAAGAGGTAAAACCACACGAATTCATAACACACGACTTCTATTGCTTTCTTTCACAGTGTCTTTTTTTTTTCCACAGGGGCCTCCTAAGAGCATTCTGGGAGTAGACTTTTCCTTTGAACATCAGCTGGATTTCATCACTTGAAATTCTACGTCCAAGCCCTCTCCCAGATCAGACATGCCTGCCAAATTTCAAAGCCAAGCACAGGATAGTGTCTCCTCAAACAAACCATCAGGAAAGTTGCTCAGAGCACTCTGACATTTGCATGCCCTGAGTAATCTTTAAAAAATGAAGTCAAAATATAAACAACAATATTAAAGATAATAGTACTCTGAACAATTGACAAAAATACTGTTCTTGTAGTCTTTTAGGCTATATGTTAAGATGTGATGATTTTCTCAGCACAGATATCTTAGAAGGTTCACTACAATATGCCTTAGAACCTTCTTTAAAAAAATACTGCCCTTCCCAAAAGGCTTCAAGAAGCTTTGAATATACAGCCTCATAGAACACATGTAAATAATTAATGATGCTCTCACTGAGGAAGCACTGACTTCTTTTTACTTTTATTCCTAGCTGCCAGATCGAGTTAGGCACTCCTGTGACACTGAATGGTCCAGTTCCTGCCTGATGCCTATTTCACTGTCCAACATTTGTCTCCTCCTGAGAGTCCCCAGACCAGCGTCAGGCTGTACATAGTCTGAGTTTCCACCAAGAAATGTGGATTCTGGAATTAAACACGTGTCTCTAAGAAAATTTTGAATTTTCAATGTACCAAGACAAAAACTATTTCATGGCTTTTACCTGATGGTTATGTTTGCATTCATCCCAGGATCTGTTAGTCTGGGTAGCCACAGCTCTGCCAGGAAGGTGCACTGAAAGCTGGCTATTGGTAGTGAGGGTACCACAAAGGGTAATTTTATAGGGTCATCTCCCAGTCTGCTTGTCTACCTCACTTTTTTTGACCCTCAGTTTTTGGAACTGTTTTGGTCTTCTCTTCATGGCCAGCCTTGTAGCACAGGGGTGTTCATTCAATTATGAAAGTTGATGACAGACACCAAAGGGAATACAGCACTTACCTTCCACCTGTAAATTTCTTTCTGTATTAAATAGAGGAAAAGAGGCTCCTCTGGAGGGCGAGTCAGAAGACAGCCCCATTCGGGCTAAGTCATCCCAGTACTCTGAGTCACTGCCTGCAGGGCTGCAGCTATCTCCAAGGACTAACACAGCCACTGCTCTGACTGGGCAGCTGAACCAGGGAGTGTCAGGGCTCAGTGCCCAGCAGAGAAAACAACTAATGGGAGAGTCACAGTGTCATTCTGGAACAACTGGGAAACAGAGTAAAAGCAGCAGATGAAACATCCGAGTATAAAATTAGTAGTACACATAGAAAAGCAGAGGTAGGAGCATATTCACTTTCACACCAGGAGGATCTCAACAGGCAAAAATGCTACCTCACACCTCTGGAGGCATCCTCCCCTTTCCAGCAACCACTGAGGAAGCACAGCCTAGGGTAAACAGTGGGAATATTCTCCTCAGATCCTGACTGTACTAAAACCTTTCCTTTTTACTGAGGTGGCCATTCCAGTATGTGATTGTATGTACTCTGTAAGTTTAATAATTTCCTACTAACAATTTGTCACTTACATAATCACACAGACTTTAGAAAAATATATTTATTAACTTCACTAAAGGTAGAGTCCTAAAAACGCTACTGGTTTTGGTCCTGACCAATTTAAAAGTAATTTCTTAGCTATTTTGAAGACCTGTTTGGCTTGGTATTTAAGAAAATTTCTCAGAATATGACATACTTGTGAGGCATGTCTCTTACCAAAAGTCAAACATAGTAAAGCAGAGCTGAAGCACAAGGACAACTACAGCAGTGTCTGGAAAAGAGAGGAGGCCTACTTATGCAAAATCCTGCCATGCAAATAATTTCCACATTTAATCTCGGTGTCTCTGCAGGCAAAACCTGAATTAACTATGCTCCATTTTGCTTGTGAACAAAGGCTGGCTAGCAGCTCCACCACTCCCTGAGGTCACCTACAGAGGCTGTGCAAACTCTTGTCCTTGAAGGGTTTCTAGACTCCGACAGACAAATACATGGCTGCTGGGATGTGCTGGGAACAGTCCAGCTTCAAAAAAGAGGCTGGAGGAAATGATCTCTACAGGTCCCTACAACCTACATGCTTTTCTTTTTATCAAATATTCCAGATCTGGAAAACACCGTGCTATTCACAGTCCATCTTTCAAGCTAGAACTTTTGACTGTATTGTTCTAGTTATAAAATCTAACCCAGTAAAATCACAACTAAACATCTTCAACTGGTTGCTGAGGATCATCAATGTTCAGGCAACTTTCATACCGGCTGCTCACCAGCCCCTTTGAGCAGGCTTCTGTCACACCCACAGGCTGCCCACTAAGTGCTGAAAATTTAGCACGAGAGCTGCTCACTGACTTTGGTAAGAGGCCCTCTCTACTCAGTCACAGCATGGCAGGAGTGCTGACAGGCTGAGATAATACAAAATTGGAGAGAGGAAGGTGAAAAAAGATGGACTGACTTGCTCCTAAGCTTGAGCATCTTTTGTAATGCAGGATTTCACATAAACATGTCTTTAAAGCAATCTGCTCTTGATGTCTGACTATGCAACTGCTAAGTCATACTGAAGTAGCTAATTTCAATTGATTTTGGCAGCAAATCTACTAATGTTCCTTCTACTTGAACATTTCACTAACAAACAGGACTGACGTGAGCTCTGTCAAAACATATGAAAAGAAAGAGGACTATGTAATTGTGGTTTATTGGCTTTGTCGTTACATTTATAGTCCTACTAATGGTATATTACAGAAGAGAACCATAAGGGCTTACTAGGAAAAATATCAATAAAAATAGTACTGTTACTAGGAGAACTGTGGTCAGGAATAGCACAGCTCCCTGAGTTTCATTATCACATCACAGAAAACACCTGGATAAGGAATTCAAGGTGATAAAGGACCGAAAAATGTATTTGAAAATTTTACAGAATTTTTTAAAATTAAATGTAAGGACAGAAAAGAATTGGGGAAAAAAAAAAAAGACAAAGAAGAGTATTTTCTGTATGGTATGGGTTTAAACAATTTAGTAGACCTCATTAATCTTTTGAGGACAACAGCTGGAAGTGGAGCCACTGCTCCTACCTCTGGTGGGAAAGCACTGACTACATCCAGGTACAAAATACTATGCATTTAATGTTAACATTAAGAGAAATATATGTGTATATATAGATGGATTTCTGCGGGATTTTGTGTGGTTTATTCTATTATGCAGTAAAGAAAGAAATCAGAAATATTTTTCCCAGTTTTCAATCCACCATTTTGGGAAATAAAAATCTTCAATAGACCACAAATATACCTATAAAAATGCACCACAAATGGTGCAACATGTTATACTCATTTGGTCTCATATAGCTCTGCCTCCATGCTAACAGCATTTAACTGTGACCCTCACAGCTTCAACATCACCTCATAACGTTGCTCTGGTTACCTTCTCATGGAAGGAAATAATATATATTCTGTCAATTGTTGTTTTATGCATATTTTTCTTCTCTCTTTTCTTTTAACTATCTTCAAGCCCAGAGTGGCACTTAGCAGCACCACAGAATCTAGTCACATACACTTCCAACCACTGTTTGAAAATCTCATGGATATATACTAATCCTATAAATGTAGGGCTCAAATATGTGATGCTGAATTTCTCTTAAAACATCAAGATTCTCTTTAACACAAAGTAAATCCAAGACTTCTGATTAAAGTTGCATTCCTGTTGTGATTTTCTTCAGAGTGCATGACAATATTCAACTCAATAGAAAGTTGCATGAAAAGCATTGTAAAACAAAAAAAAGTATTGGATTATGCATTTGTGGTGAAGAAAATACCACATAGTGTTTAAAATTCAGCCCATAGTAGGGAACAAGCTATAACAAAAAAGGGCAGTAGAAAGTCTGAGGTGTAGCAGAAAGGGTGAGTGTTCTCAGGACACCATGCAAAATGTTCCAGGGAGAATGGGAACAGTCCTGCTGACCCCAGGAGGCTCTGGGCTGGGTTTTAAAAGTTCACAGTACTGACAGACGCATAAAAAAGTGATAAAAAACATCCAAAAGGTCAAATATTTTGGCTTCCAGATGTCGTTGTGTGGCAAAAGGAACAAAAGGATTGTTACTTAGTCAGGGGGATTAAATACTGAAGTTGGAAGGGAAGCAGGGAAAGGCCAAACACTGGGGAACAAGCAGACTTTGCTCTTTAGTACCTAGGCATTGTTCCTATTTCCAAGTTTGGAACAGATCTCTGTGCCACACTGACAGAACTGGTGGCTCATAATATGAAGTAATAATAAATTATTGCATGTAAGCTGGTCCAGCAGGAAATTCTCTAGGGAAGCAGCAGTGAGAAAAGGAAGCATGTCACCAGTGCCACACTCATGGAAAAAGGCCATATGTATATTTTTGAAAGCAGATTTTGTTTTAATGTTTTTGTAAATTAGTATCACTGAATTGCCTTACAAAGTGCTGCGAAGGAAAGTGCTAGAAAAGACCTCCAGAAGTCTGAAAAAGAGGCAAAATGACTGTGGGAATGCTTATAATAAAAGACTGCAGGAAAGAGAACCTTACTTTCAGCATCACATACTTGAGAACTTTTAAGCATGTTTGTTTGAATCAGTAAGTCAGAGAAAAAAATCAAATTTATCACACATAAACCAGTAAGGAACTATTTAAACAAAATATTTTTTCATATAACCAGAAAGAAGAAGAATGAGAGAGCTCACTGTTTCCATAGTAATACATACATATCTATAAACAAATAATAGGAGCAACCACTTTCAGTAATTTAAACTAACTGTCTGGCCTCAGTCTGTTGACTTGTTAAAATACAAAAAAATTAGTTTTCTGTATCTATTTCTATTCAGGAATATATATTTCAGTATACATAGTTATTTAGTGTAGTCTCCAAGGCTAGCTGCTTTATAATGCAGCCTGGTCTCACAGAGAAATTATTTACTGGAGTGCAAGAAGGTACAGCTTTTTTCTTCAGGAACGGTTGTACCTCTTCTTCTTGTCTAGGGCAAGCAAAATGGGTTGTGCATTCACATGGACTTAATAAGCCTGCCTCAAGCCTACATGCTTTTTTGGACACACACAGTGAACTCAGCCCCGGCATCCACCAATAGCTGGGCCAACTGGCAAATAATCTCTGAGATCAAGGGCACAGGAACAGGTGAGCAAGGAATGGCAACACAGATTCCTGCTGCAGCACCCACACCCCAGGCGTACAGTGCAGTCCCTGTACACGTGACAAGTATTGTGCCACACATGCAAAGGACAAGATTTAAATAAAATCTCTACCCCAGAAAAAAACAAGTTATGAAAAAAGAATTGAACTTGAGTAAGTGTCAAACCAGATCTTGAAGTTTTAAAGAAAAAGCAAAAAAAAAGCTTCAACTCCTATTTTTGAAGCCTGCGTTGGAGTGAGTCACAGTCATTGACGTACAGATATGTTGGTTTTCAATAACTTGTAGGACTATTCAGTCTAATCAAAAAGGTGATTTACAGGTAAGCCCAAGAAAAGAGGAACTGTTTGCTACAGGTATAAACCAAATCCTCTGGCTCAAAAATTCCTTTGCTGAACTAATTATTAAATGTACAAGTGCTTCCTGCAAAGCTGCATCTAGGTTACCAAAGCTTCACTGCATTCCCTGCCGAAAATTCTGGCAGCTGGCATCCTAGAAAAGGCTGAAAGAGAATTGGGCATTGTTGTAAAGTCACCTTCATACAGATAAATTTAAAAGCTGAGCTATTCAAAAACCAGAAGTAGAAAAGAACATATATCCCAGGCTAAATTCCTTTTTAAAGGAGAAGCTGAATAGACTTACTGAGCTTGGCACAGGCTGACTTCAAACCAAGGACATGTACACCAAAACCAAGGATAGTGCTCCACCCAAAGTATCGTATTTCTTACAAAGCAAACATTAACTGGAATGACCAAAGGCCCAGCAGCTGCTCCTCCATGGATCCCTCAGCAGGAGGCCTGTTTGAGATGCTCTGGATCACATTCTTTGCACAACTGACAAGGTAAGTGCACACAGCCACTTGGAAGCCAAGCACAACTTAAGAGAGAAACACGTGTGACACAAGCAAATGCTCTATAGCAGGTGAGCCACACAAAGCTGCTGGGAGAGTGTTTTTCCATCATTTGACATCGTATGAGTTCTGTGGCTAACATCCAAGCCGAAGAAGAGAAGTGCTCCCGTACCAAATGACAACCAAGGCCCCAGATGCTCTAAGGTTTTACGAAAGGGTTGTGCATGGTGAATGCAAACACAAAAGCTCAGCTTGCCTACATAGCATCCAGACAGCATGCACATTCATTTGGCAGAAACAAAGAATATTAAAACACATATAAAAGCATTTTAAAATTTTGTCAGGAGTAACACAGATATTACTAACACTCTCACTGTGTTTCATATGGACTTACAAAGCAAAACTGACATAAAGTCAACTGCAAATAATTGACCAACATGATCAAGTGAGGCTCTTATTGACTCAAACAAGACAAAGAGGGAGCTGATCATGCAAATTTAAACCTATCACAGCCAGAACTAACAACTTCTTCAAAAGAAACTAAGCATTACAAAAGCCGTCTCTTTTCTGTTGCCAAGAGATATTTTTTGCTGTTACCACCATGCTTGCAGCACTGCCATGGTTCCCAAAACCAACATTATTAATACCTACAAGATTTACCCTCATTTAGAAAGAAGGAATTCCAAGCCTTCATTTAGGCATTGAGACCAGTGTAAGCACACAAGGAAAATGGACAACATCAGAAGCTCTAGGGAATGAAGCAAAAAAAAAATGCATATTTAATGGATGATGGGAGAAGAGTAATTTCTTTTGGGGTAAAAAGAAATCTATAGATCATTACTTGGTGTCAATAATAATGGAGGAAATGTAGAGAACAATTTGACAAGAGAACAGTAAAGAGGAAAGGAATTATTCCAGGGATCAATTCATACTATCTGCTGCTTATCAAAAACATTTTGGGGTTTAATGCTCAAAAGAAATTACAAAAGAGACATTTATCCAAATGCTCATGAACTTTCTCATACAGCTACATTAGTGTTCCCATCTGCTGTCATATTCCAAATGTATGACTTGCTAATTTTAAATACCCTTTTTGTACATGCTACTCTTAAACTAAGAAGAAGCACCAGGAGAGGCAAGTTAGGACTATGGCCCCTCCACTCACCTCTCCACACATCTGTTCACCATCTCCACCCCAGAAACAGGAACTAGCAGCCACCTGCTGCCCCTGGGGGATTTCACTCTAAATCAGACAAATGCTGATAAGGAAGGATCAGAAGTGGAAGACAGGAAAGAGATGTCAGAGAACGAGGAAATCAAGTCAGTGACTGTTGCCATACCTGCATCCCAGTGAAAAATCCATCAAACCTAGCAACAACTGAACCAGGGTCTAGGATGGAGGACAGAGCCTTGACTGATCCATGGCTGTGGAAAGTCTGTAGACTCAGAGCAGCAAAGCACGTAGTGTGTACCTGTATGGGTGCTGCAGGGAGCTTTAGAAACACAAAGCTCTCACATGGAGAAAAAAAATCAAATTACATAATTGCAGCATGCATGAAATATTAAAAGATGAATAAAATAAATAAAAGAGATGAGCAGTTGTGCTTAAGATGCAGGTTAAGAGACCAGCTTTGCACACTGCGATATCTCTGTGAAAGGTGCCTTAGAACTGTCAAGCCATGAGATCAGACACACCCAGAATAAAAACAACGTGCTGCTGGGACTCAAGACAGCCTGTGCAGTGCAGGGGGACAGCAAGGGTATATGACAGTGGCAGCTACTTGTTGAGTAGATCTGAAGAGCAGGGTACAAATGCAAAAGATGAAAAAATGTCAGTGATCAAGATGAAAGGCTTGTCAACACAGATGGAAAAAAATCAGGATGAAAAGCAGCCATTTGGAAGAGATCATATAAATAACGTTTTTCTAGAAAGCTTCAGAAGATTTTATTTCTTTGGAACATGCAAACTCAAACAGGTAAGGTGGAGAGATTAAAAAGGCTTGGGAAAAAGACTCCAGCATTCTTACAATCCTACGATGTTTGTTTAATGCTCTGCATTGTTCATTAAACAATAACCAAATAGATCATACCACTGAGCCTGAATTGCAAAATCTGGCAGAGCTAGACTCAAACATGGATATTGTGTTTCTCATCTAAGAAAACTTGTACACTGTGTTCAATACACTATTTTTCAAGAAATTAGTTTAAAAAGTAAGAACAGTAATCTAATCCACTGTAGTGAAGACCAAGATAAATAAGAACGTTCCTGTCTATTCCCAGAAACACCTCTGGTAATTGAAAGTATTTCAAGAACTAAAGAAAAGGGAGCGTAAGAAGTTGCTCTGGTACTAACTATTGCAAAAAGACTTCTTATAATTCAGATTTTTATATAGAGAATCACAGAATCATAGAAATATTTAGGTTGTAAAGACCTCTAAAGTCATTGAGTCCAACCTAGCACTTCCAATTCCACCGCTGAAAATATTATGCTTTCCAAAAAACTGACTATTGAAAACAAATTTCTCCACACCAGAAACACCTTTTGAATTACCAGGGGCATACAGAGTCCAAGGTGTTCATGATGTGACCCTCGATTCTGTTATGTGTGTACATTAATGACATTTACAGTGAAGAGTTTCACTGAATTAAAAAATTGCTCACCACTAGTAGGCATCTGAGTATTTCACTGCCAGCTGAGGCATTTAAATTGTGCTAAACTCTACACAAGGCAAATATTCAACATAAAAATCTGTTTTCGACTTGTCCCTCATGTAATATTTTGAACAGCAAATTACATTTTTTGGTCTATAGTTGGAGAACAATGATTTACTTCTGATCAATCACATATCCATTGCCCTCTCTGTAGAGAAGGCATCATGCCCAACTCATATCTGGCGACACATTCATCAGTAGAAGCCTGAATTCTGAAATAAACGCAACTTATTTCTATATGACAGTGAAGACCTCACCTACATATTCTGTTCCAATTCATGGAGATCACTGTCCAAAAACCAAAAGGAATTGCAATCTGATAGCAACTCCCGTGTTTTACCGACTTTTGATTTAAGGGCTTTTCAAAATGCCATAATACCACACTGCAGTTGTTAAGGCAAATATTTCTCTTTAAAGCAACGCTTCTGCCACAATAAAACCGCCAACTTTTTTAGCAGTGGATAGCAGAACTCGCAATGGAAACATCTGGTGTCGCTTACGGACACATATTAAAAGAACAGATACTAGATTCGCCTGGAAAAATCAATGGTTGCCCTTCTTCATCGGTAAAGCGGATTGCTCCTGCGGGCTCGATGGGAGCCCGAGGCGCGGATGCTGCGGCTGGGATGATGGCGAAGCCTCGGGGTGCCGAGTGGGGCACACCGTGTTCCCCGGACACCCCGGGGCTGGGGGATCCCTCTGCGGTACCTGAGCAGAAGCTGTTGCTGCTGATAGTCCTGCCGGAGCCCGCGGAGGAACTGGGCGGGTTGAATTCCCGGCTTTCCTCTTCCGAAAAGGGCGATTCGGAAGCGGGAGACACCTTCTGCTGCGGCCGCAGGACCAAGCGGGGGATGCGGCTGCGGGACACCTCCTTTTCCAGCGGCGTCCTCTGCTCCTGCTCGGGAAGGGACACCCCGTCAGGAACCTCTCGGATGCGCCCTCCTCCTTCCATCATCGAGGCAGGGGCAGGCAAATCCCGGCCCCTCCGCCCCCCCCAGGGCGGGGGCAGGACGCGATTTGCCTGCCCCTGCTTCTCCCGGCTGCTCACCTTGCTGCTCTCCCGCAGGGGCCCCATCGCTCCTCAGTGACGGCGCGGCCGGGGACGGGCACCTGGCATGGGCGAGAGGGATGCGCTGAGCGGGGCTGCGCTGCCGCTGCCGCTGCGGCGCTGGGGGCGGCGCTGCCCGGCCCGGCCCCGCCGCTCCCCGCCCCGGCACGTGGGGCCGCCGCAGCGCCCCCGCCCCGCGGCCGCGGCAGGTGCGGCCCGGCCCGCCGGGCTGGGAGGGCAGCACCGCTGCTGGGAGGGCAGCCCCGCTGTCCGCCGGGCTGGGAGGGCAGCCCCGCTGCTGGGAGGGCAGCCCCGCTGCCGGGAGCAGCCCCGCTGTCCGCCGGGCTGGGAGGGCAGCACCGCCGCTGGGAGGGCAGCCCCGCTGTCCGCCGGGCTGGGAGGGCAGCACCG
>QUSF01000001.1:52239070-52287906 GCA_003676055.1 Chloebia gouldiae
GGGCAGCCCCGCTGTCCGCCGGGCTGGGAGGGCAGCCCCGCTGCCGGGGGCAGCCCCGCTGTCCGCCGGGCTGGCCGCGCCCCGGCCGCCAAAGGCGGAAAGGAACGCAGGAATGAGACGGGCAGAGGGCAGGTGATGCCGGTGCGGATACGATGGACGTATGGCCACACCGTTAGCAAAATGCACCGTCACACTCCTCTGCTTCTTAGTCATAGAATCACAGACTCGTAAGCGCTTGGGAGAGACCTAAAAAATTATCTAGTCGTGACCTCCCTGGCCATGGGCACGGACACTCCCACTAGACCTGGTTGCTCAAGCCCTTATCCAAGCTGCCTTATGCTCCCTTATGCCGCTGCTGGGACATCCACAATTTGCCTGAGCAACCTGTTCCAGTGTCTCACCGCCCTCGCAGTAAAGAATTTCTTACCATTATTTTTCAGTAACGTGTTTATGGAACGTGTAGAGAGACAAACACTTACTCGATTCTAACATAAAAAGTACTTGATTCTCAGATGATACATTACAATATATTTAACTGTCGTATTTTCTCTCTTTCCATTCATTGTGGTGATTGTCGTTGACCCTCCTATTGATTAATGCACACATGGTAACCTTGTTCATCTACTCTCTAGAGAGAATCTATTTAAAAAACAAGCATTAACACGACTACATTCTGGGCTATAAGCATTTATTTATTCACCATGGATGAAAAGGACTGCTTTTCCACAAGAAGGATGATGAAATTCTCAAACTCATTTGATGTTCCACATATATATCTACTTATAGGATTTAATGAGCTTGCAGAAGTTGTACTTTCAGCAGTCATATTTTTTGGGCAAAGATTCCCTTTACACTTGTGCTTCCTGGATTCAGCTGGGATATAGTTAATCTTCCTGTCCTGGTTTCAGCTGGGATATAGTTAATTTTCCCATGACACCTATAAAGGGCCCAATTTTTCTTGGGTACTTCTGTTAGCTATTAGGTCATAAATATTAAATACTGTCTCAAAAATAATTAAGATCAAATCTGCTTTTAATGTGTAGTGCAGAGAACACAGCAGCAGTAACAGGAAAGGTGATGCATTCATCTAGACCTCGAAGAGGAAAGAGGACACTGGTAAGTACTGACGCACTGATTGTTGTATATCCAAAGAGTCGTAATTACTAATTTATTAACCTGGCATCAGAATTAGATCCATTACTTATGTAGAGCTCCAAGCTATGCTTTGCCAAAAAGATGATACCATCCTTCCCTGGCAGCAACAAGACATCTATAATTCAGAGACATGAGGTAGTTACAGCTGAAAAAAAGCCTAAAATTCCTGTAATAAAAATTCTGTGCTTTTAAAATATCTTCTAAGCACTGGCACCTACCTTCCTGCCACAAAAGATCAGGAAGAATTCTGGGACCTTTCCCTACTGCTCCAAGACTGTTTCCATGGAATATTGCAAATCACATATTTTAATCACACAAATTTGCTCTTCCGTTCAGTAGAGATCAGGGCACCTGAGACCGTGGGCTTCTCCTGACACTGTGGGCACCCGTGGCACATTGGGGTGGAAAATTCCCACATACATTTGCAAAGCAAAGCTGTTGTAGCAGTAGTAAGAGTAAGAAGAAGCTGTGCAGCAGCACTGCCATTGCCATAGTAACTCAGCTCCAGAGCTGCTGGTGCTGCTGATTCAATTGTCAGAGGCTGTTTTATCTTTTTACATTTCAAGCTCAAATTTTTGCCTTGCTAAGAAACAAGATATGAGAAGTGAAGTCTTCAGGCTGCCTCAGGATTCATAATGGGATGTGATTCCTTTTGATCTTCTCTCCTCTTGGCATAGAGATTTATGGCCTTATCATAAATCATAAAACAATCATTAACCTTCAAGCAAACATATTTTTCCCCTTACAGTTCATGTGTATCTTATAAATATTGGGGAATTAAGTCACTTTTCAGTAATTGGTGAATTAATTAACTTTTAAGTCACTTATTAAAATATTTTTATGTTGGACTAGTTAATCATCAGTACTGGGAGAAACACATATTTGATATGAACATGTGATATCACTCATTCCTCTCATGTCTTTTACAAACTGTCAAGATCTCTGCATGACCTATAAATCTAATTTTATAACCAGTGTGTGTGTAACTGAAGAAATCTGTGTTTGCTGGAAAGAAAAAATGTTATGCATTCATAAGGGCCTCAGAAAACCTACAGAACAAAGTGTCTTCTTAGCCTTTCCTTGCTTTACTCCCCCCTGCAAAATAACAGCTCTTCAGGAAGCCGCAGAGGGCTGCGGATTCAGCAGAAGCTCCTGGACTCCAGGAGCTGCCAGGGGAAGCTGGGAGCTGTGCCAGGCCCTGGGGTTAGACCTTAGTTCCTGAGTGGGGAACAAGGTACATGAAGCAGTTTTTATTCCAGGCTTTTCTACCAAGTTCTTCATTGGTAGAGTGCCCTTCCAGATGTAAGTTGTGGGGAGGAGAAGATGCGGTGAAATACGGAGGATCACAGAGTACATTTTGCTGCCGCCTCTGAATTTTCTCAGTGGGAGGGGGAATGGGATTCTAATTCAGCAGAGTTTTGCTGGCCAGCAGTTAGCTCTGTCCATTAGCACAGTCACAAGGAACTCATTGCATTGATACTTCCACATCTGAACTGCTGAGAGAAAAGCTTCACCTGATGTTTTTGCAGAGCTTTCTGTGAAATTTGTTTTTCTAAGTTTATTTGATCTGTCTGATGACACATTGTTTTGAGACGTCCACAAATGCTGTTTTCCAGTTTGCTTTCTTGCAGTGTAGTAGTTTTGCTCATTAGCTGCCAGAATAACAGCAGGAAAGCAGTACAGTGAAAGTCTCAATATCTTAATTAAGTGCCCAAATACCTCAGTTCAGAATTGGGCAGTTCAGAGGAATAAGCAGAAACCATAACATACTCAGGAGAGAATCGCCGAGAGCTCAACAGTACATACAAGAGTCCCTTTGCACCATTGCACACAGGTGGTTTATTCATGCTGCCAGCAGAGACCAAGTCTCGACTGCAACCTTCTCTGTGGTATAGCCTTTAACGTTGCTTTCTTTTTCCATAAATTTTCCTTTTCTGTGTAGTAGCTCAGCTTCAGCAAGAAGGCTTCAACTCCTCACTTTTGTTTTGATCAGTCCTTCAGAATGGAAGCAAGCAGGACTTGTAGGAAGTCAGAGACTTCAGCAGTTATTCCAGATGGCAAAAGGAGTGGAACTTTTTTGGTTTTATTTTTGTTGGGTTTTTTGTTTGTTTTTGTTTTGTTTGGGTTTTTTTTTGGGGGGGTGGATTGTGTGTATGTGTGTGTGTGTGTGTGTGTGCAATAATTAAAATAATTAAAAGGCTGAACAAAGATTCCTGTCTTATGTGAATTCATACTCAACAATCACCTCACTCACCTTTGCTATTTTTATATTGTCACCATTTGGTAGTTGCATATACTTACAAATTTGACTTTGTGCAGAAGTGAATGCTTCCAGACTTGGATTATCACCCAAAGAATGCTGGTCCAAGACCAGGCTGGCTCATTGCTCAGATCAGGACTGTTTCAAATTTTTATAATGCTGAAAGTACTTGTGGACTTTTGGGATGGAAACCAAAGACACATTTTGTGATCTTATGTTCATCAGGGTTAGATGGCACTCTCACAATTTTAATTTAAATTGGAGAGTTTTGGTGCCTAAATCTCTCTTGATTAAATTTCATGGGTCTGAGTTTTTCTTTTAAGTTTTGGCACTGCGCTTTCACAGGTTGACAAAGTGCAGGCAATACCTTTACTGGCCATAGGCCATGTTTTGGTTTTGAATTACCTCACCCTCTGAGGTCAGTGATGAATGAGGCAGAGGGCAGAGCTGGGCCCTGTAATCCCAAGGCTATATGATTTCATTAATGCAGGCACATAGCTGATAATGCTTCTGTTGGTGACTTAGAAAGCATCTGTACTTTGCCAGCTGAGACTTTGCTTATCAAATGTGTCAATCCTTTTTTTCTATTCAGATGTGTTGTATAATATCAGCAGATCTCACTCAAATGCTTCAGAAATGCTAAAAAGAAAACCAGCTGGAGCTAACTGTTTTCATAGCAATAGTTTACATTGGAGGTCAGCAGAGAATTACCTGGAAAATTCTTTCATCTTCTTTCAGAAATACTAGAAAATGAGAGAAAGATGAGAAGACTATGAATATCATTATAAGGCAGAGAAAACAGAAAAGGGGAAGGATTGCTTCATGTTGGTCTTGGGCAAAATAACAGAATAATTAATTTGTGATTCTGAAAACACAATATGTTTAAAATATTACATTATTCAATATTCAATATTCAATTAAAGTAACAGGGATCAGGACATCTTTATAGGAAACATATCTTGTAAGAAAGGCTCATTGGAGTGAATAGTGACATTTTAAAACTTACAGCCAAATTCAAAGAAAAAACATCTGGGACAAATAATAAAGCTCTGCCAACAGGAGGGGAAACTGTTTTGGAAAGCAAATTTGAGAAAAATATTTTGAGCCCTTAGTAGCCAATATCTCAATATGAGTTCTTAGACTTAGACTGTGGTTAAGAGAACTTATGCAGAAGGAGTGGACTATTTAGCTGAAATAGGGGAGGGATCTTGCCTGTGTACACAGTGTAAGATGTCTGCTGGAACAGTGTGTTCAGTGCTGTTGGGAAAGGGTTCAAGGGAAATACTACTTACTGCAAGACATTTATTTAATCTGACTTCTGATAAGAGTTGTGTGATCTGTTTGTTCTAGACAGATCTCTGTCAGTACTGCTCAGTGAAATGCAAGCCAGAACGCAACCTAAAGCACTGTGTACTCTCAGATGTTTATGAAGCAGCCTGTATATGTAGAAAGGATGGGCTGACTTGTCTGACTTCAGGCATCTGAAGTTACTGTGTGAAATTATGAGATACCGACAGGCAGAAGCATGGCAAGCAGGGACATCTGTGCCTGTGCCCACACTGGAGATGGAGGTGCAAGAAAGGATCTGTGGCCAGCAGCTGCCTGGATTTGAGCTTTTCTCCCCAGGGGTCCCAGAGGTCTGCCAAAACTCATGACTCAGCTCTGCATCCGAGCTGATTGGTAAATAAGTGAAATTTGGGTTAAAGTGCAGATTTGATCTGCTTTTGAAATAGTATAAACCCATTAAAAAAAATCTATCTACAAATTATTACCATTACTTACTGTAACAGGCTCCCATCAGTCTGTGAGTTTGTAGATATGTGGTCTAAGTGGCACAGAAATATTCTGTGTTTTGGACTTCAAAACAGCTGTGCCTGAGCTGTAGCAGAACAAAATATGGTATTGCTATATAGGTCCAATTTTTCTAATTCATAAAATGGTTGTACATAGCAGGACACGTATTTTGATAATCTCTGAGAAGATTACTGCATGGTCCAGTGTAAAAGATTAGGAGTGGCCTTGTTATGATTCCTAAAATCCAACCATCTAAGCTCAATAATGGTATCCTACTGCAACATATGGCTTTTTTATATAATGTAAATTCTATATAGATTTGCAGTAGAGCTTGGGATGCAGCTGTGGTGAGGTTCTGAAAAAGAAAAAGATGATGGTGTGCAGCTATTTCTGGTAGATGAGTCCTGGTGTAATCTTCAACCTTAATTGGTTTAGGTTTTGGTATGATACTGCTGAAACCTGAATACTCAGGGGAAACAGACTGGTCAGACACACAATGGCTCTTACCTCATTTTGAAAGCTTTTCTGCTTTGGGGCAAATGTTTGTTTTACCTTGGCTTGGCTCAGTAGTATCAGCCAAGCATTATTTAAGTTGGAGGATACAGACATGGTGGATCTGAGAGACATTTTTTATATTAAATCAGAATAAATGAGGAAGTAAGTAGTGGTGGTATTCAGCAGTTAATTATTTCTGAGTGCTGCATCTCTTAGGGTTATCAAGAAAATTATTTTAGTATCTTGCTTTATTTTCCTCAATACCTTCTGTGCAAAATTATGAGATGTAGAGAGGCTTATAGTAGCACTTGCATCACAGAGTGGACAAAAAAAGCATTTGATTGGGAATCTGAAGTCAAATTTGAATATTTTTAGTTCTATCTGGAAACAAGTGTCATTTGTGGAAGGATTTGTATGACCCCAAAACAAGTGTCTGAGAAGTGTCTGCTCATTTAGCTTGCAGACCTAACTGGATTTTTGTGTTCCTACAAGTAAAAATTTTATTTCTGATCTACTTTTATTCTGTTCTTAGCATGCAGGTAGCGAAGAATTTGATTTTGAATCCTCTTCACTGCGGGAAAGGCAAAGGATGCAGTGAAATGTGTATATCAGAAAGTTTCCCAGGAACTGAAGCACATTCTTGCAGAGCTCTTAAGGTAAGCTCAAAATTAGTTGAAGACATTTAATATGTTTAAAAGTATGAACTCTCACTGATCTGGTGTCTAACGTGGTTCTTAAGAGCCTTCTCCTTTGAATCAAAGCAATGCCTTGCCAATTTCCACGTGCTTCTGCCAAAATGTAATGATTGGAACCAGCATGAATTTCATCAGTTTATAAAAACGCTTGCTAGGAGTGAAAGGCAAAAGGAGATGGCATCTAGAATGTCCCCAGAGGCTCCTCAGCCAGGGAGCACTGCACGTGCTGTAGCCAAGTGAGATGTGATACTGGAGGTGGCAATCAAGCCACCTGAGGTGGTGGGAGGCAAAACAAGGCAATGGGGAAAGGATGTCAAGAGTGCACATGTGATCTGAGGAACTGCTGGTCAAATAATAATAATATTCCCATGCTCCATAAATGAAGCATGAATCTATTTCAACTGCAACTGAAGTAAGAAAACCAGCATAAACTGTATATAATTGCCAATGTCAGTAGCTGTCCAGCTTCAGGGAAGAGCAGAAACTGCATTAGCAAAGCATAGTAATTTGAGCTTTGGATAACTAAATTGAATTTAACCATATTTCAAAGGTAACAGCAGAAGAATCGTCAAAACAGCTTTTTACCTTGATCCTTTTAAGTGGCAAAAATATGAACAGTATTTCCCCCCTCCTACCACCACCAAGTACACTAAAAACTAAGAATCTTGCAAAGTCTTTTATCTTCTTATTAAGCACTCTATTAGTCCTCCTGGAGCTGCTTTAAAAGCAAGATTTGGGATATGTGTGAATTTTTCAGTACTGAGGTTCAGTATTGAACAAGTAGGAATTTATATAAGTGTATTCATCTGTAAACTAGTTCATGAAAACTTGAATAGCTCAGAAGAAGAGCTATTATAATTTTTTTTTAAATTTATTCAACAGATTTTATAGCATTTATATTTTTATCTTGTTAGAGCCTGGTCTTGCTTCTATCAAGTTCACACTACTGATGTATATAAGCCAAGGAGCATAACACACTGTCCTCCTCCTGCTCTTGTTCCTTTCTGTCTGCACTGACAGCTTTTGTTGGCTAGACACTTACCCAGCAGTGTTGTCCACATAGGCACTCTCTGAGAAGGTTTGGAGGTGGAATTGTGAACAGGGACAAGGTATTTTTGTCTATTTTTCAGTATCTATTTCAATGTGATCTTGAAGAGGGCCCTGAAATGCTACTTCATATAAACAATAGATGGTAATATTAATATGAGTAAGTAGTTAAGCTAAATGACTTCAACATCAGAAAGATTATCTGGATGCCAGTTGGGCTACAAATTCTTAAACAGTCAAATGGAATGATTACTGAATGGATCCAAAATCACTGGTGTAAGGGTTTTGGAGCAGTGTGTTTGTAGTTCACAAACTACACTATCTTGTGTATGGTTCCTGGCAGGTAATTTCTGCTTGATAACATCCACCCACATAACATGTGAATGAGGTGTGTTGTTACCATCCTCTCATTCCTTTTCAATAAGATAAGGCTGCCATCTGGGACATTTGACAGGCAAATGCCACGCCTTTTTTTTTTTTTTTTAATCTAGACATCTACTTTAGACAATGGCAGTATCACATTTTCCACAATTGTCAATAAATAACAGTGAGACTGCTTTGAGTAAAAGCCTTGTGAAATTTCTGAGAACACTGAACACATGAAGGGCATAAATAAGAATGCTTCACTTTAAAGAAAAGATGTATATTTGTAGGGCTGTTGAAGATTTTTAATGTTTATAAATGTCAAGAAGAAATGAGAATTTTAATCTTAATTTTTCATCTGTTTTGATAATTTTATTTACACTCTAAATTTGTAATATTATTTAATTTTTCTCTAAAAGAAGACAAGATAAACATGAAAATATTTCCTACTGATAAGGAATTGTTGAGCGTGTCAAATATACTGTTGATTTATAGTGTGGTTATTGAGCTGAAAGGACTGAATGCAGTTTGAGCCATGAATTATGGGTGATAGTGCAAGACTACATCAGCCCCTCTTACCTATTTATTGAGTCTCAGCTGTGTTTTGCAGGCAGTGCCCTTCTCTTTAGAGAGGCCCTTGGCTGCAGTGGGTGAGGTGGCAGAACTCCTGCTGAGATATGTGTTGGCTCTCTCTGTGTTGTTCCAAAGTGGCTGGAGGCGCCCAGCCCAGCTGCACATATCTGACACCCAGTCCCTCGGCTCCATTTAATTGCTAATTGCAACAAATGCCTCGCAGAATTGGAGAGCAGGGGCATCTGTGTGAGTGCAGGGACAGGAAGGGATCGCGTCAGAGCTGATTTCATGTCCCGTTCCCCCGGGAGCTGCCCCGGGTTCTGTGCCACCTGGCACCAGTGGATTTCAGCATGCCCTGCTGCAGCACAGAACAGTGTTGGGCAAGATTTAGTTCAGGAAAGATAAGGGATTGGGCTCAAATATTCCTGAAATATGATTCAAACCCACAGTCCTTTTATACTCATAATTGCCAGCGCAGCTGAAAGGTTATGTTCTGCCCTGTAGTTCCTACCAAAAGTAAGGCCTAAGCTTTGAAATCACCTATGGAGGAATTGCTGTAGATACTAAGAGGGACTTGAATTAATGCAGTTATTGCACACTCATTGGTGATAGGAATTTCAAAATATTCAAAATCCTTGTTAGTAAAAACATGTTATTAAAAATTGCCTATTCTACATATTAGTTTTCCTGTTTTCCTTGTACTTTGCTTTCTTAATCTAGATGTCAAGTGGTCAGTGGGCCTTTAAAATTATTTGGGGGGGGTAACCAATGCAGATTCACATTTTCAAAAGTGTTAATTTTTTCCCTCAAAAAACATGTTTAAGAATGTATTTAAGTATGCTAAGTGGTAGGTTCCTTTGTTATTCCACACACCTCTTATTTTTTCTTGTCATTTTTATTTTAATATAGGTATTTTATAAGTCATTATGAGAGACTGTCATGACTGTTAACTGTGGGTTAACTGTGAATTGAGTTTAAGCAGTTAAGAGCACCCACTCAAAACATTAGTCTTGAGTTTTCATGGAGGGCAGATTTAACCCACATCAGTGCACAATGCCACAAATGCAGGACTTTGATGCATGGAGGACTGCCATTCTGCTCATGGCAAGTCTGCAGGATCTGCCCTCTGATCAGTGTTAAAATCGTATCATTACTGTAAGACAACTTAAAACTTGATAAACAATATTTAAGTAACACCCAGTATTACTTTATATGGTATCAGTAGAGTTAAAAGAAACATACTTTGAGTCTGGACTCAAGAGAGAACTTGTGACAAAATGAAATACAGCCTGCTGAAACCTACTGTAAGCAAATACCACAAGCCATGCCAAACAATTATGTTTGTTTCACATTAAAAGTAATACCAAATAGAAAGAGAGGGCTTACATAATAATGTCACCACTGTTTTTAAGTGGTACACCCAAGAATAAGGCTAGCAATCATCTGACAAAAAAGGCCATTAAACCATAAAGTGTTTATACAAATATCCAAGATAGAAATGAGTTTTAAAGTCTTGGTTTTTAATGAGGAAGAAATGGATTGCAGTATCAGAACTGCTTTCTAATACTATTTCAGAATATTAGAAACACTGTTGTTATTTAAGAATTTTGTTTTCATTACAGTTTAAATAGGGGTTGGCTCCTCTGATCCTGTATACATATAGACTGATTTTTTTACTTTTCATTGTGGGAAGTTATTGTGTAATATCTGCTCTTCGCAACAAAGCAGCAAATAGGGGATTAGTGTTCATTTCATGCCTGGTACATGGCAGCACTTTTGAGTTTATGAATGGATTTCAGTGGAACAGCACTGAAGTGGTGAGATTCTATCTACTTAAAACATCAGGTGAGGAAGTCATGTCAAACCCAACATCTTGTGGTGTACTCTTGTCCAAAGGTACCAAGATTTGTATGCTGTTGATTGCTGTGGGATCTCATGCTCCTGCCTTAGGAACATGATACAATTTCTCATCAGATACTCCAATGCTTTTGCAAACAGTCTGTATCTGTGACCTGACCTTGATCTCCAGAGAAACTCCCTTCTCCAATGCAGCAGATGAAACTGGATGTGGCTGGAGAATACAGGGCTTCGTAATGAGGGGGAATTTTATCTTCAGAGGTTGCCAGGACATGCTAACAATTTTGATTTCAGAGCTGAGTTCAACTTTTTTTTTTTTAAGAATCTCTTGTTTGTGCCAACTGGGAATCTTCAAAAATAGGTTTAGCAATGCTTCTACAGAAATACAGGCACTTCTAGGTTTTAAACCTACACTTTTCAAAAATTTGTATATTGGTTTATTTGTTGCCCCAAATATGTGTTGGAAGGCACCTTTCCCTTGGACCTCATAAAACTTCCTTTTCACAGTCCATCATGAATCAAAATTATCTACATATCACTAATCCTACACAGTCTAATCTCACCAAAATTACTGTATTTGGCTAAATTTTTTGTATAATTTGGCAAACAATTCAGTACATGTTCAGGGTTCCCTAATTCATCTTCTCCCAAGTACAATTTCTTCTTCCATCTTTTATGCACATCAGTATGTAAGAAATATTAGTTCAGGAGTCTGAAGTTTGTTTTAAGATTTAAGATAAGACGTAAGATAAGAACATTTAGGGCTTTCAGAAGTTAGTAGATTTTTTGTGCTTTGTAAGGTGGAAACATTCACTAACAGGCCCTCTTTCAATGACAGGCAACTAATAACATCAGCAGAGGTGATGTTATTTCTTTCTTTTTCAATTAGAATCTCATGTTCTGTAGACAGAGGGAGAGCAATTACATCTCTTACTGGTTTTGTATAGTGGCGTGTCATAAATGCTGTTCATACTCCTGGCTTTTTCACAGTTCTTAGATGATGGGATGCCTTTTCTAATTTTTCTTAATGATCACTTACATCTGCTTTTATCGAAGACATTGTGGGTTTTCTCCAGCTTCTTGTTAGAAGCCACTATTCAATTACAAATAGGACTAGAAAAAAATATGAACAGTATGAAGTCATACTTGGAATTGTTCCCACTCAGAAAATGCTTTTAGATTAAGAGTGCACCCACATTCAATATTTAAAATAATGGAAATACTAAATAAACCTGAATTCTGTCCTATGGAGTGAAGAAGTTAAATGGTACCTTACTTCTCAGAGTAATTAGGAAGTTTGCATGCAAGTTGGTTTAGTGTTTCAAATAACAGAATTTTTTTAATCATCATCCCGCAGGTTCTGAATCTTGTCAAATATAATTGTCTTTGTAGTCATTATAAATGCATTTGAAATGTTCTAAGTGGCAAAATGGAATCTTACTCTGTTGCTTCTTATGGGAGTGTTGGAGCAGCATGAGAGAAGCCTTGATTCTGCAGAGGCAATGGTGTGCGTGTGCCTCCCTCAGGCTGTGTAGAGGCTCAGGCACGTTCTTTATCTGGTGACACTCAGACTTTTTGTTGCTGGATGTAACAAATCGGGTTCCAACCTATCATCATTCTCTATGTGGGTTGGTTTTCTCTTCTGTTGAATATATAAAATAATAAATATATTCTCTAGATGGTAATAGAAATGATTCTAGGAGTAAGAATTTAAACTATACCTATATTGATTCTGGTAGGTACATGTCTAACTTCCTCTTAGAAGTCTCCAGTAATGGTTTCCATAATCTCCCCAACTACATTAATCTTCCACTCTTAGTTATCTTTACTTGGTGTTTGAACTTTCTGTGCTAAAGTCATTACTTCTTGTCCTGTCTTCTACAGCCATGAAGAACAGAGAGTGCTGTTTTTAACAAATTTTTATGCACTTGAATATTGCCCCCTGTTTATCTCAGTTCCTCCTTATTCTGTTCAGCGCATGATTCCTTCATTTATTTTCATTTAGTCTGTTTAAAACATTCATTGTATTATACTCAGATGATATAACTTGTTAGGATTATTATAAATTCTAACCATTCTTCAAAGCTCTGACAGTCCCATTCAGCTTGGAGTTGTCGGCACATTAACAGTATAGTCCTTATTTCATTATGCAGGCCACTAATGGAACTGTTTGCCAGACCCAGGATGGATCCCTGAGGACCCTACTGAAATACATGTTGCCATTTTTACAATGAGCCATTGATAATTGTACTCCTGGTATTATTTTGTAACTGGTGTCACATCTAGTATAAGATAGTTCCACCTCTATCACGTGCTCCTAATTTGCTTTGAGAATGCACTGTCAGTACAGTGTCACAAGTACTATAATCAAAATATATGACTTCAGCTGTTTCTCTCTTACCCACATGCCTGTGACCCTGTCACAAAGGAATTTATATTGGCTTGACATAATTTATTCTTAACTAATCCACACTGACTCTTTAGTCATCTCCTTCTCTGTCGGGTGCTTACAGATATTTTGTAGAAAAATGATCATTTTGGTTCAGGGAGGGAGCGGGGAGAAATTGACAGGAGACCATCACCATGGGTGGCTGTCAGCTAAATGCCAGTGGATAACACCAGAATAAAGCCTACCTCTTTAGACTCTTCACCCTAGCTGCCCTCCAGACTGCAGCAAGCTTCCTGGCTGCCTGGGAGTCAGTAACAGGCTGTGTCTGTGCCAGCCAGCCCTTGTGCCAGGGACTGGTTCCTGGCACATTCATTCGACTCCTTGGGATGCAGCTTCATTCTTCTTAACCTCTTGCATCCCTTTTCAAAGCTGAAATCTATCACAGTTCTCACCAGTACTAAGCACATGATTGGCAAGTGATCTTTTTAGTGAAATGAAAAATCATGCTTGGCATGCGTGATTTGTTCATACTCACTGAATGGTAGGCTTAACAGTTGAAGTTTTTCCCTTATGATTGAAGTCCTCCAAATGTCTATTGCATCAGTTTTCTTTTTCCCTTGTATGAGAGTAATAATTTTGTCTTGAAGTTAAAATCTGTTATCTGATAGCCCTTTCAGAGTGAATTTGATTGAAGTGTTGGCTCAAATGCTTATTTTCACTAAAGTGTGACAGCTTAATTGTTATATTCATCTCACTACATCTTAAAATGATATCTGGTGAAGTTTTTTTTTTTTTTCAGAAAGTGAACTTGTCGAACATGAGAAAAATAACATAAACCTAAATATATATAAAATAACATAAAACTATGCACTGTATATAATATAATAAATGTATTTATATAGGAATAAACTTCATATGTGTGCCTTTTAAAAATAAAATTATCATTAAACTCAATTTAATTAAGTTATTTAATTATCCCATACCTCTCGCACAGAAACTATGAGACAGTCCCTGGATGTTGCTGGCACATTCCCTGAATGCTCCTACAAGCAACTTGCAGCACTGCCAGGCAGGGCATTCTGAGGAAAGGATGTTTGCATGGCCTGTAGACTCAGGCGTGATGGGTAGAAAATAAAAGGTGCCTTAGGAAGGTTGTCGTTGTTCTATTCCCAGAGCTGTACGCTAAAGGTGGCCTTGCTGTCTCTTTTCTTCCCTTTTGTGACTGAACCATTGATTTATACTCATTCCTCCAGCTAGGAGTTTGTTCTGGCAACTTGATGCAGACCAGGTGACCTAAGTTCCTCCATTTGAAAACTCTCATGCATTTAAAAATAAGCAAGGATAATTTCAAAAGCAAAACCAAACCAACCAAAAAAAAAAAAAGTCAAGTGAACTTTGGAAAACAGTTTTCTGTAAGTGATAGAGTAAATTATTAATTCCAGAAGAAAAATCATTATGCAGTTAGCAATAACAATATAGCAAAGAATTCTCTTATTTGTTTTCATGGATATCACACAAAGGTGTTTCTGCTATTAAGACTGGAGGACACACGTGACTTGTAAATGTGGAAGCTTCTGAAAATAATTAAAGCATAGGAAAAGAGAGCTCGTAGTCTCTCTATGGTTGTTGTACATAGTTATTAGCCTGGATCTTTTGTCTGCCTGAATGCAATGCTATCTTTCTTGTTTTTATTCTTTAATTACTGCTGCTGTTTATAATTTCATGAGGTTAGGGGATCATAGTAACATTTATAAAAGTAGGAACACCATGTACTAGTGTACATGCATCTAAAAATATCAGAATTTAAAAGGTTATATAGTGCACTATTTTATCTAGATGCTTCCCATTGCAGGAGACTTCTGTTTCCTAAGTCTGGGCTGCAGGCTAAGAAAATTAATCAATTTATTTTTTGCAACCTGGACAAACAATTTGATGGACAAGAAGCTTGCTGGATGGCCACAGTTTTAACCTAAAAGAGAATAGGTTTAGGTTGGACATTAGGAAGAAGTTCTTTACTGTGAGGCACTGGAGCAGGTTGTGCAGTGAAGCTGTGGATGCCTCATCCCTGGATGTGTTCAAGGCCAGGCTGGATGCAGCATCCGCAATCCAGAGAGCAATCTGGTCTAGTGGACAGTGTCCCTGCCCATGGTAGGAGGGATGGATGATCTTTAAAGAACATCTATTCGAATGACAATAGATTTTCCAAACCAAATTATTCTGTCATTCTGTGGTTCTATGATTTTATACAAAGCCTTTAAACTGGTGCATAGGTGAGACATAAATTCAGAGTCAGCATTGGAGGATATTAAATCTTTTTCAAATAACAGGCAAATCCATCTAAACAAAATTCCAGACCTGAGAAGATCTGGGTATAACTTGCCTGCACTTGTAATATGCCATTTGAAAGGGATAGCGTGGATACCAAGAAGCTTAAATTAGCAAGGGAACTAATTAAAGAGATGAGATAGCAGAAAACATGATAACTGTAATGGACTTTGGTTTGCATTTAGAGGGACAAAACTACCCAGGGAGCTGTTTGCAGACAGTGTTCTCTGGTACCCTCTCCTGGCTGGCCCAAGAGTGGCTGTATGGCCTGGGAAAGTGCCAGGTCTCCTGGGGAAGCAGAAGATGACAGACGACACCTACATTTCCAATGGAAAGTTAAACTGGAAATGAAATGGATGAGAGAAACGAAATTATTTTTCTACTTCCTGTAGGTACCACGAGCCTATCTGCAGGATTGAAGAGGTGTTGTGTTTGTCATAAAGTATTGTTCATTTGGGAAATGAAATTGTGCATTTGCATTCTCACTTGCTCGGACACAGACCCAGAGCAGCCGCCTGCCATGCGGCGAAGCCACAGTGCTGGTGCTGCAGAAAGGTCACTCCAGTGGGTACAAGCATGTCCACCTCCCCTGTGCCTTCCCAAACAGGGCATCCACGGCTTCCAGTCACTAAGCACAATGTGTCCCAGGGAACACACAACACGGCTTTTAGCTGTAGTTCTGGAAGAAGGAGAGCAGGAAAACCAAATCCGTGTTCTGTTAAAATCAGTTTCATGCCTAACGTGAATAATTTCCTCCAAGTATGCAAACAGAGAAAGAACACTTTTTAACCAGGTCATCACTTACTTCAGTTAGTTGCAGATAGTCCTAAAATGCAGTAATTTCATAGGTCTTAAATTTCACTTGATGCATATGAATGTAAGATGTTATGAAATTAAAGGCAGGGCTCTTAGTATCAGGCTGTTTTATGAAAATGTTGGTATTCTATATTGCAAGAATGTCTCAGATAAATGAAAGGTAAATGTTTTTCTTGCTTGTAAGGATTTTGGTAAGGATGTTCATACTTAGAGATGTATGCAATACATAAGAGTAAATTAATAGTTTATAATATATATATATAAATAAATGCATGTAGAAAAGATTGGATCTAAAAGAAAATATATTTCTAAATGATTATGAAGATGTGAGTGATTTTCAAGGCTTTTGATAGCCTTTTTCTCAAAAAAGTCAGAATAAGCCAAATGAAAGGTGGTAGTTTATTAGAGATTTGCTGTATTTAATCAGCAGGTATGTCATGAAGGTACACAAAAACAATGTTGATAACAAACTCAGCCAGACTTCAATACACAGCCAGAGCCAAAGGCCAAATCTCACACATGAACTAACTCACAATGGGGTAAGCATGGCAATGCCCCAGTGGCGATTCACAGGTTACAGGATTGGTGCCATTTACCAGTCAGGGATGTTAGAACCAAAGAATCATGGAATTGCCAAGGTTGGTAAAAGACATCTTAGATCACCAAGTCTGATCACCAAGTCCAATCACCAACCCAGCATAGTCGCCATTTTCACCATTAAACCATGTGCTCAAGTGCCATAGCCACATCCTTCTTGAACATTTTCAGGGATAGTGACTACACCACTTCCCTAGGCAGCCTGTTACAACACTTGGCAATCCTTTTCATGAAGAAAGTTTTTCTGATATTTGATCTAAACATCCCCTGGTGCAACTTGAGGCCATTTCCTCTCATCCTGGCACTTGTTTCTGGGGAGAGGAGACTGACACCCAACTCATTTCAACAAGTTTTTTCAGAATCGTTAAATCAGTCTTCCAATTAGAGTAACAATAGTCATGCACCAATGTCTCCATCGACATGAATTTGACATAAAATCACACTCCTTTTGCTGTATGAACAATGGGAGAGAAGATTTTTTTTTCCCCTAATGCATCTATTTTTACTGTTAGAGAAATTATTACTATCTGAATAAGAACAAAAATTGGTTGGAACTCCTTTATCAATATTCTTTTCATTTGTCAGCTATTTTTAGGATTTTAGAGAAACTACATTTTTGGCAATTGTGCAGGGAAAGAGCGAGTCCCTACAAGATTTTATTACTCCAGACAGACAAATGCAGCTGTCCAACCTGTGAATCACAGAAGGGTCTCAAGGGACAAAGCCAGTAGCAGTGAACCTCTGCATAAAAACCTTGGCACCCAACATCTCTGCCTTCGTGGGCTTCATCTGGCCTGTTTGAACTGATGTTTTTTAGTTGGTAAAAGCACTTTTCATTCTTTTAATGGACTCAGAAATATCCTATGAATAGTGCTAGAAATTTTGTAGAATGTTATGCTTACTTTTACATGAAGAACAATGTATAGATAATGGCAGTCCTGCTGATAGTCTAGACTGCTGCAAAAATTCCTGCAATATTTAACATCCATTTGCCAAAACATTCAGTTTGAGATAGAGAATCTATTTTCAACCCATATGAAATTTAAGTAAAAATTGTATTGATATAATTGAATTAATGTAAACATAACTATCAGATTCTATTTTGAGTTTTTTTTAAAACATAAGGATCAGATCTTTTATACTTACCTTCTAAATTGCATTCAAACCAAATGCACTAACAGCTTCTAGAAATACTGCAGAAAACTAGGTCAGGAAAAAAATGCAGTGCTACACTCAATTTTACAGAATTTTATGGTATTACAGAAGTTTCCAGACCTAATTTTTATACCAATTCACTGATGTGACACTATTTGAGTGACCCAGTCAGTATAGCACCACTGCAGCTGATATAATTTGAATTAACTATTACTATTTGGGCTCGGAAACAATCCTATGAATAATACTTTAAATTCTGTTTTTATTGAGATTTAATGATAAGTTATCTTCCAAATCTTAGTATTCTGCAGATCTGTCATAAAATATCCATTTATGTTTATCGTATCAAAGTGCTAAATTCTTTTATCATATAAATGATTTTAAGAATTTTAAACTAGTTTACCATTCTGCTGCTCTTCTTTTAGGAAACATGAGTCATACAACCTTTGAAATGCACATAAAAGAACTTACTTCTTTTTGAGGAAAGCACAAAATCAAGGCTTTGCTGAATATGTACTAGGAGTGGTGCTCTGCTAACAATTAGATAGTGGTTATATATCAACATCATTTGCAATTGCTAATCAATTATTAGTAGTATTTATATAAAAATCCAAGTGAGATTGGGATCCAAAATGTTTTAAATTATTTAGTTTAGAAAGAGAGAATCTGATAAGAGATGTAGTGTTTCACATCCGTGTGTCTGATTGAATGCTTCTTCAATATCTAATGTAAGAGACTGGCTGGCCTTTAGACTTGCCTGTATGAATGGGGAAAGGGGCAGTGGAAGTATGGACAATGAACTTGTGAATATAAAATTTGATGTCTCCTGCTTCTTTGTCTATGCTTCAAAATTAGATTTTCTCACACAGGTGAGTTACTGACACCTGTGTGACACTATGGAGAGCCTCTTGGGTAACTATCTGGAGATTGAGAACATTGTCTTGGATGTGGTGGTACCTCCTTTACCTCAGCTGAGAATTTGAGTCACAGCCACGAAAAGGACGACACCTGTGGTCTGACAACTTTTCACAGGGACACTCAGGGTCTCCTAATGGGTTGTTAGTGGAATTTGAGTCAATTTACCTCTTCCATGCTAATGTTTACTGATGCATTTTTTCAGCATTTTTTTCTGAATACTCAAAATCTTCATACACACAAATGAAAGGAAAGAATTTCTTTTGCCATTTTCTGATCTATGGCATACACAAATGAGACATGATATTTATTAATTGCTCAGCTTTACATGTATTCAGCATATCTTAGAGAAAAGCAATTATAATTAATTTTTTCACAAAATTGATAACTTTAGTATGGTAATTCGATGAGCACTAGCAAGCTCTGAAGCAAATAACCAACATTTGTAATCTCAAAGCCCATTATCATCAGGTGAATTATCTCTTTAACCACCTTTGGTCCAAGAGGATATATTGCTGCCAGTGATCTTCTTTGTCATTATACAAAGCAATTTAATTAAGTTCATAATAAATTCCACCTCTGTTCTCTTGCACAGTTTATGTAAAAAATGCAATTAATTTATTTTTGCAATATAGAACCTTTAATAAAGACAAATGTGTAAAATAAATGTGTCTCTCACAGTTGTTTTGCAACCCTTACAATTAGTTTTTTTACAGGCTAATGTATTTGCTATGGAGAGATCGAAAATTAGTGAATTTCTCAAAACTCTATAGTCTCAAACCTAACACTGTATTTACTTGTAAAAGCAAAAAAAGACTGACTCCAGTGAAATCATCATGTTCAGTTCTAAGCATGTATTCTAAAGTTGCACTGAAAAGTTATACTTTCACAGCCTGATGTGTTGCTCTCTTCTACAGTCAGCACAGGCTGAAAATCAGAGAATAGAATCTCCTTAGTGTCAAAGCTGTGTGTGTGCACAGCTGTACAAAATTACTGTCATGTTCCTTTTACACAGGTGATGAAGCAAATAATCCATATTCTAAAACTGGTCCTTGAGTGATTCTAATAAAAGAAAGGAGTCAGGCACAAATCTTCTATAAGGTATCAAGCTAAATTTCATTAATTGAGCTATAGTGATGAACTCTATGCTTATTTTCATTATAGATGCAAATTCAAAATTATTTGAATTACATCACTCTTCTGTCAGACTAGAAAAGTTCAGCCTGTAATTCAGCTGATATGTTTGAACACTTGTTTCAGTTGCCTTTTTATATGGAATATTTTGTTTACATTTTCCTTGAATAAATGAAGATACTTTAGAATCTCTGCATTAAATTTAACCTTTCTGAATAATGAGGATAATTTATGCTTAAACACTTATGCGTGCTGTTTTATTTACTTCATGTCTCTAGAGATTTAAAATTTAATAATGGTCTTGAGTGTCTAAGAATATTTTGATATTTATAAAATATCAAGGCATATTGATAAATAAAACCAGTAATTCAATGTATCCCAGATTATATAATTTATCATAAGCCTTTCCATGCACAAGATGTTGTAAGGTGAACTAGCACATCAGCCAGCTACTGTACATCCATAGCTTTCCAGCAATTGGCTTTGGAATTGGTTGCTTCTCTCAAATGAATGGAGAAGAGCCTTTCAATCTACAAAGGGTAAGCTTTCTTAAATTGCTTCACACTTTTTAGGAGATAAGAGGGCATGTGGAAAATTACTGTGGAAAAAATGCTGTATGGTTTCTTATTCTGTGCACTAAAACTCCAAGCATGGAATTGATGGTAGAGTTAAACAGTATCACAGCCTTTCATCTGGATGGTTGACTGGGAAAGAGAAAATTACTGTGAATTATTAGGGGAATTTAAAGCAAATAAGCACAGCAGATCAGAAGGAGAACCTTTCCTTTCTTAATCCCTAGCCTAGATATATTGCTAGAAGCAATTTTTTTCTGAACTGATTCTGAGAATCACAAGTTTTATCAAATAAACTGGAGATGGAATAAATGCATTTTATATAATTTCAATGTAAGTAAAAATAATCTACAGAGAACCTTTTCTTAGGTCTTCTGAACAGCAAAGGTTATGTGTGGCTTTGTGACAAAATGGAAAACAATAAAGAATTGAGAGACTATCTTATTTCACATATGTCAGCTATATTGAGGTATCCATTCTTTATATCATCCAGAACCAAAAACCAGTTCATATAGAAACTCCATATGAACACTTTATATGAGTCAGATAATTCCAGTAAATTTCAAATGAGACAGTGTGCATCTATACTGGAGTAAAAGATGGCATTTCAATGTCATGTACTTTATTTATGCTGACTTCATCACGACAAACTGGAGTGTAGCAGAATGTGAGTATGGCTCTGTGAAGCACATGGCTGTAGGCATCCTTGTAAATGGGAATTTCAGCTTTCATCTTTCTCGAAGATAGCACAGAAAAGGAAGCCTGGCTATTCCTGTGTGCAAGCTTATGACAGCAAAAACTAGGGCACCTGTCTGTGGTGGTGCTGCCTACATTTTAGTCAAGATCATAGGCTCTTCCCATAAAAATGTATTGCTATTCCTTTCTGCCCTGTAGCACATTTACTACTTAACACAAGGAATAAGGTAGCAGTAATGAACTTGAGTGTATACTCAAGTTCATTACTGAGTGTATATAATGAGTGTATATAATGAGTGTATACTCTCAACATATCAAGTCAGAGAGAACAGCATGTACCTCATGCTGCTCCTCTGAAGTGCACACTGAGCATTGTGAAGAGCTTGGAACCAAACACAGAATGATGAGAATGATGTGCTCTGCTTGTGAGTCCACACCTCCAAAGGAGAACGTGCTGCCTTGGCAGTTAAGCAAAGTTGGGCTTCATGAGTTGAGCTCAGTTAACATTCCCACTTACACTGACCTCCTGAGATAATTTGAATTTAACACTTTGATGTTAAATATCAATATTTTATAAAAAGAAAAGGATAAAAAATATTTACATCAAATAAAATAATTACATAGACTGGACCAGACTAGACCGGACTAAACTTGTTCAGTTGAAGGGGGTCTACAACAGTAATTTATCCAATTGCCTGACAACTTCGGAGCTGACCAAATGCTAAAGGATATTAAAGACATTGTCCAAATGGCTCTTGAGCATTGACAGCTATCACAACTTCCCTAAGAAGCCTGTTTCAGTGTCTGAATACCCTCTTGGTAAAGAAATATTTTCTTTATACACTTCAAAACTAAGGAAAATTTGCACCCATTTTTTTATATCAGACTTTTCCAATAAAGTTTTGACTTCCAGAAAAAATATAAGGCTAAATAATAGTAATCCTTTATATATATATATATATGGGATCTGCAATAAAATACATAACTATTGTTTGTCTGTCAGACACTTATAGTAATGCAGGATTGTACAAGATATCTGGGATGTTTTCCACTCATCTCAAAATGCTGCCTATGTTGATAATGACTGCTAAAATCAGCTAGCATGAAATTATCTCTAAAGGCTAAAAAGTATCAAAAGTAATATTTTAAGGATTATTGTAACAGAGATTAAGATTTATGTGATACTTTTTGAGATGAAACATGCTGATTTCTTGATTGCTGTATTATTTTGAGCTATGAACCTGAAGGATTTCCAGAATTAGTTCCCTCCCACCAGCATTATTTTCATAATCGTTTTAGTGCTGCTGCCTGGAACAAGTCCTATTGATTTGATTCAGGAAAGCAAGCAGAGCTTCAACCAGCAGTGTCAGTACAATAGGAACAATAAATATCCTTCACAATTTAAACAAGAAAATACTTGCCTTTTGAGAAGAGATGAAATAGCACAGCAACAGCTGTGTTCTTCGTAGAGAACCCTGTCTTGAACACACTGGTAAAAAATATTTTCCTTTTTGATCTGGATCCAAAAATTGAAGCTGTTTAAATACACTTAACCTGTGGCTCTTGCACCCTTTCCAAACAGAAAACAAAGAGACGTGCACTAAGTCCTTATTTGCTGAACTGCACCTTTGTTCTAGGCAGAATGCTAATGGAAAACCTGTTACTTACACTGCTCCTGCTACTTTGCAAAGCAATGATTTGATCTGACAAAGAGCTTCTAGCAAAAAATATCCTGTTAATAAAATCAGAACCACAGTGCTGCACCCCTTCAGAGTGAATGTGGGCAGAAACCAGCAGCAGTTCAAGGCATGAATAAATGAAGCTGAAGGATATAAAAGCCTTGGCCATGGTAGTGCATGGTAGTATTTGCTTCCCTTCCAAGAAATTCTTGTGCAAACATATTCAAGCAATGAAAATAAGAATTGATTGTTGACTAATTCTATCCATTTCTTAACATGCTTCTATCAACTCCATTGAGGCTGTCTCAAAGACATTGTGAATCAGACATGTCAGTCTTTTCCTGGAGTACTATACCCCTTTTGTGAAGAACACTGTTTGTTTAAAATTAAAAGGATGTAAAAACAACTGTAAAGAGATGGTCTTAATCAAGGAAAATGCAATGTAAAATTAGAAACATTTTTTGGTTTTAATTTTTCTTTTTTTTTTTCTTTCATTTAGTCCATGATAGTATTTGAGTAATTTATTTCCATGAAACATAAATCAGTGGATTCTGGTTTGGACAGTGCCATCTGTCCCATGGCAAGTGTCACAGCTGGGACTGGAGAAAAATACCCATACTTTTAATGAATCTACTCCCATGCTTTGAATATTGTAAGTAGAAAGAAAGTAGATTATACTGACATTCAGCTTTTTTCCCTCTTTAGTAAATATTCAGAAACTCCTAAGTAATAGGGGGTAAATAGGTATGAAAAGTAACAGGTAAATCATAAGGTAGCAGTGGAGTTAATTGCTATTCTACTCTCTAGAGACACTCATCTACCCCAGTTCCTTGGGGATTTTCCATGTCTACAGTCTAGGCAGCCCTTTCTATTTTGTGGGATTTCCATTTGGTTTTCTTTGTCTCAGGAGTGCTTTTCTGCACTGCTTATGTGTGTGACTGCTTTATTGCCCCTTTTTATGTGAATCTCATTCATGTCCTTCTTTTCTGGCCACTTGCCAGCCAGACAACAGCTTCTCATATCCCATTTATCTTCCTAATAAGTCTCTTCTTGAAACTCGTAGGGTCCCCATATAAATGACTCACAATCCCCCTGTGGAAGTAGCTGCTGTCTTAAGTGCTTCCTTGACTCAGGTGTTTGATCTTGTCTTTCTCAGATCTCTTTGAAGTACTTTATTAATTCCAGAGGGAAAAGATTATCACCTGAAATCCATGTTTCTTCTTCAGTTCAGCCTCGATGTTGTCCTGTTTTCAAGCAAGAGGATGGAATCTCTTGAAGCACACTGTTAAAACCAGCTAACTGCTGACACTTGATCACAAGAACCCTTCCGTAACGTAAATATGATTATTTAGTTTAAACCTACAGCAGATTTTGAAAAATCACTGGGAAAAATCATGGCAGTAGGTGCCTGCACTTATGCTGGAGAAAGCTAGTTTATATTAATGACATGGATATCAAAAGGAGTGGGTTTTGGAAAGGGATTAGCTCTGTTCTGATCTCTTTAATATTCATAGAATCATAGAATGGTTTGGTTTGGAAAAGAGACCTTGAAAGATCATCTGGTCCACCCCATATGAGGCAATATCATATAAACGTGTTTATATACGAATTAATGCTCTTGCAGAGTATTTTTTTCTTTTTTTAATCGGTGCGGGGGAGCCTGCCAAGAGCGTGTCCCGCACGCGGCGGTGCCGGGGCAGAGCGGGCGCGGCCGCGCTCCGGCTCCAGCACCGCGGACAGCGCCCAACCCTGCGGAGGAGCGCGGGCCGCTGGCCTGCCCCGGCCGTCCGTCTTCACGGCTGCAAACAGGCTCCAGTCTTACGGGAACCGCGCTCGTGCAAGGAGCATGACTGATGATAATGGGAAATGGACTCACCCTTGGACATCCTGAATAGAAGAGCTGAGTGATTTGAACCTCTCTGAATGTAACCTCGAGAGGGCTTTGAAACAGCAGAAGACACATAACATAGCAAAGTGTACTATGTATATGCTGAGGTCCACTCAGGGTTATATTAGATAAATTTTATCTGTGGCATAACCTGAGTATTTCACGTAGATGAGTCAGAGACTGTGCTTTATAAAACTTATGCTCCAGGGTAGATGGCATGAATTGCAGCAAAGAAAATGTATAAGCAAAATATTATTTACATCTTATGCTGTTTAAAGGGCTGAATCTATATAGCAAATGCCAGAATTGTGATAGCAAGTAACACAAGTCAAGAGAGACAACAAATTAACATGCAAACTGATCAGATAATCTTTCTGAAGCTTCTTGGATGATTCCAGTGCTGCTCTGTTGCTTAGCAGATGGGTAGAAGGACTGATGTTTTTTCTAAAAGCTCTGCCTTTATTACATGTGTACCTCTGGCTGTGGACCATATCCCTGAGAAAAATCTCCTGATTTTCCTGCTTGCTAGATTTTGGCTCTTGATGAAAGCGCAGAGCTCATTGCTGTCATATAGTGCATGCAGAATTATTTGAGCCCTTTCATCTGAACTCAAGTATTATTCAGGCAAAAGTTAAAACAAAAGGGCAATTCTTAAAAATTCTATGCAGGCAAGATAGTTCAGTGAAAAGAAAGAGTGATTTTTCCAATGTAAAAATCTGAATATATAGTAGCACTGGTTAAGAATATATGGTCTTGATTACATGTGTTTAAAGCAGTACTTGATATTATTACTGAAGTTTTAACATGCATATTAAATTGGCTTTTTATGCATACGGTTGTAGCTGCTTCTCCAGTCTTGAAATACGAAATGGCTTTCAAAAAAGCAGACATACTTCTGAGTAAGTGCAGCCTGTCAAGTTCTGTGCATAAAAAGAAATCATCCTATGACCTGCTTTTCTGTGCTGTATGTTAACTGAAATGCTTTTGGCACAAGAAAAAGAGAGATGGCTCCTTGGCTCCTTGCCATATGTATCTTTTTCATACCTGGAGCCATCAACTGCTTGACTCCTCTCCCTTTCTTACTCACTTTAGCCTTAGAATACAAAATACTCTATAAATATACATTTGCTTGTACATTAATTATGGTTTTCACACCCCAATGTTAAATTGAATGTATATATGAAGATTTCAAAAATGGCTGGATAAGAGATTCTGTCTGTAGGTTTTTGGGCAGAAATGAGATAATTCACAAAAGTATTTTTAGAGGTGCATGTGTTTTTTCCCTTAAGGTTCACATAGTCCGAGGATGCACCGACACAGATATTCTTAAACACAGCAGTGATATGGTACTTTAAAAAGCCATGATCTAAGCACAGACTGAACAATAATCAGTTTGCCCTGTAGTGTTTGTGAGGGACAGAGAAGGTAGGAGGAGCAGTGCACATGCACCCCACCAAACTCCTGTTGCAGCGGTGGCGAGGAAGCGGAGCAGCCGTGCCATCTCCATGGCAACGAAGGGCAGGGATGACGGCTCAGTACCGAGCACGCACTATCCTACTGCTATGCAGCCTCTTGCCTCAGGAATTCTTCTGTGCTGTCTCCAAACAGAACCTTGCTTTTCCCCTCAACCATCTGGAAATTCAGAGATTACAGAGCAGTCCTGTACTGCTAGACAAGACTGAATAAACAAAGGCAAATTTTATGTCCGAATGCTAAGCCACCACAAATGTAAAAGCCATAAATCTACTTGTTGAAAAGACTGTGGAATAAATACTGTTTGAATATTGAATAAAGAGTTAGGTGACACTGCATGCTTTTAGATTCCTTCTGTTCCCTCCCCACTCAGGAAACTCAACTGTAAATTTTCCTGTTACTCAGTGAAAGGAGGTGGATTAGACAGTATGTTACCCGCAATCATCTCTGTGAATCACTTGAAAAAATCTGTTGTTTTTTCATCAAAGAGGAAAGCAGAAATGGGTTCAGATTAAATTACCTGAAAAGATCAATGGGGAAAAGATAATTTCTAAGCAATATTGTAAAAGCCTCCAGTGATTTGGGACCCGGTTATTGGTGGGTACATCTGTGTGGCTCCTTGTCATCAAGCTGAGCCTGCTGTATGCACACACCAGATTTCTCCACTGTTCTCCAAGCCAAGTAGTACTCAGATTGTGTTAACAGATAATACCCATGTAGTACCCAGATAACTGTCAGTGTTACCACAGACAGTTGAGCAGATATACCACAAAGAATTTCATATATTCTGTTCCATGGTTAGTGCAGTAAATTTGTATGCAGACACCACATTTCACATAACACATGCCTGAGATTCAAGTTTGCACACACCAAGGGCTGAACATGATGCAAAACCCCACAGCTCAAAGCATGACCTTGCTCTTTGCTTATGTTTCTGAATATAATGCTTATATTTAGAATATAGGAAGTGTGACTCGTTCATCTCCACATTTTTTCCAGATTTTGTCCTTGTATTGGTACCTTTCTCAATTTATTCCCCAGCACATTAATCTCTTTTCTTTCTCTGTGTACCGTAAGGTTTTCATTATTTTATTATTTTTATTCTTCTTTTTCTGGGATTTCCTACTATGTCTGTATAGAGAATGTTGGCTTGGCCAGTGGGCAGAAGGATTGGAGTCCCTAAGGCAGGAAAATGTAATCTGATTTGCATAGTATTTTTCTGTAATGGTGAATCTTCCACTGAAGCATCAAAAAGAGGATTTATACATGGTCAAGGATTTAACCCATAGTTCCTAGATATAATGGTGAAAAATATGCCAGAAATTCACCCCCAAAGACATTATTGCTAATATGTGCAGGAAATTAACTATGTAGAGCTGCCTGTACTTGTTCCTTCTAATGACTAGATTCTGAATCTTTTCCTGGCTTTAAATGAAATGTTTTAATTGCATTTCTTTTTTAAGCTGTGTGTATTTTTTTTTTTTTTGCTGAAAATACCAAGTGGTGACGCATGAAATTGCATGTCTTAAGAAGTGAGAAGAATAAAGAAAAGGTTTCCGAGATGCTGTTTTTGATACTAACATTTATTGACATGTTTGTTACACTACCCAGCAGTGCTGACCTTATTATGCCAGTCTCATCTTCAGGCAGGCTCTGTGCAGCAATGGGAAAAGAGGGTAGCCTATTTTTATAAAATACAAAATGTTCACGGATCACAATTCTCACTGAAGCAAACACATCTTATGATGACTTTAAAGGAATAATAATAATAATATTAATAATAATTGGGTAGTTTTTTCTTGTAATAGAAAATCTGCTACTACTCAAAGCACTGTGCTGGATTATTACCAGGACAGATAGGCAGCAATTTTGCCTGAGAATTCAATGAATAAGGCATTGAGAATAAATCTCTAAGCCAGATGTTATTAGCAGTGGTATGTTTATTTATGTGCCAAGGTCTTGGGAGCAGGGGGGCTGAAGGGATGGCTTCTATGAGAAGATACCAGAAGCTTCCCCCATGTCAGACAGAGCCAGTTCCAGACAGCTCCTAAACAACCACTGGCCAGAGCTGAGTCCCTTAAGCTTTGTTGGTAGTGCCTCTGTGATAACGTGTTTGAGAAAGGTTAAAAAGTCCTGCACAGCTGTTGTGAGAGACGAGTGAGAAAATGTGAGAAAAACAGTCCTGCAGACACCAAGGTCAGTGAAGAAGAAGGGGGAGGATAGGCCCCAGGCACTTGCAGCCCATGGAGAAGACTGGTGCTGCACCTTGTCCCCCTGCAGCTCGGGAGGACCCCGCACGAGACAAGGGGGATGTGTGCTGAGGGCCACTGTGGCCCATGGAAACCCTACAGTGGAGCAGATTCCTGGCAGGAATTGTAGTCTGTGGGAGAGGATCCACGCAGGAGAAGGTATTACTGTCAGGATGTGTGGAGGGCCCACCTAGGAGCAGTTTGTTCCCAAAGGACTGTTCTCTTTGGGAAGGATCAACACTGGAGAAGTTTCTGAAGGACTGTATCCTGTAGGATGTGCCCCATGCTGGAGCAGTGGAAAAACATGAAGAGGAAGGAGCAGCAGAGACAAAGTTATGAGTTGTGAACTGACTCCAACCTGTATGCCCCATCTCCCTGATCTACTTGGGGCAGAGAAAGTAAAGGAGTCAGGAGTGAAGCTAAGACTGGGAAGAAGGGATGGTGGAGGGGGAGGTGTTTTTAATTTTGTTTTTATATGTCTCACTTTCCTACTATTATTAACTGACAATAAATACAATTATTTTTACTGAAGT
Source organism: Chloebia gouldiae (assembly GCA_003676055.1). Lineage (NCBI taxonomy): Eukaryota > Metazoa > Chordata > Aves > Passeriformes > Passeridae > Chloebia > Chloebia gouldiae. The sequence continues at coordinate 52,267,731 of QUSF01000001.1, forward strand.
CATATCTCTTTTGCCCATGATGGTAGTTGGTGAATCATCTCCCTGTCCTTAGCTTAAATTTATGAGCTTTTCTTTGTTTCTTCTCCCTGCATCCTGCTGAGGAGCGAGTGATGGAATGACTTGCTGGGTATCTGGCGATCAAGGTCAAAGCCAAGGTCAACACATCACAGGGTGCTTCAATTTGAAAAAACACATTACACACCAGAAAGTTCCTTTACCTCTTTTTGGGGGTTAACATTCTTAATGATCTTTTAAAAAGTAACAGATATTCATAGGTTTCAGAGCCTTTCTGTTCTCTGGAAAACCTTTGGTCTAGCTCTCACTATCTACAGGTCTTTTCATGCCCCACTGAAAAGGGGTTCACGTTGTCAAGCTGTGCACCACAAATTTTAGTCCTCTCAGAAGCTCATGAGAAATGGCAGGGGAATTGGAAATGGATGATCTTCAAGGTTTCTTCCAAAGCCAAACCATTCTGTGATTCCATGATACATTTATCTGTTTCCTTCTGCAACAGGTTCACAGAAAAACTGATCAAAGATAAATATGCATCCATTCACTGGAAGCTGAGGAGCTGGCTTCAAACAGGAACATGGAATTCAAACTTCATCAGTAGTTCAAAGAGAGGATGGTTTTACTTCAAAGGGCAGAGGAAAGACATTCATTCTCTTCTTAACTTCTCTAAATTATGTGGTGTTGCAGCCTTGTTTAAGGGAGTTAGTAGAAATTCAGAACAATTGGGTAATTTTGTATGAGTACTCCCAGGAGGCAACAATAAACCATATAGCGATTGACAGTTTGACTTACAGACTAATACAAGAATTGGTTGTTTTTTTATAAACCAATTTAACACCTACCTGCAGATAGATTAGGATAATATGTTGTAACAGGTGATATAGAGTTATCTGAGCTTTATCACATATGGCAAAAGGACTGTCAGAAAAATTGTAATTATTAGCATACATCCTGCTAGTGAATGAACAGGCAGAAACTGAGTAATTCTGGACAGTCTTGGTGCAGTATTTTTAGTTAGAAGCACTATACCTGTGACTTCCTAATTCAGTCCCCTAGTGAAGATCACTGCTGGATTCTTCACTGACATTGTCTCAACCATTTCCAGCTGACTTATATTTTTCACATTTTTCTGCCGTTTCTGCAGCTCTGATGTAGTTCCATGATGAAACTACAATGGACTTAAAGCTCCCAGAGCTTGGGAAGCTCAAGCTGGTACATACCACCATGGAATTAGTGGCAATGGGCATTACAAACCCATCAAAGAAGTTTCAACTCAGTGCTGACTTCCCACAGAAAATCACACCAGGTTTAAAACATTTGTCTCTCTTTTCAAACGACGAAAACACTTGGGTTCAAAGAGTCTAAAAAGTAATTTATCTTTCTAGGTTGAATACAATGACTGAAAATAAAGGAGCAAGCAAGTGAAACAAGTTAATCACCTATGCTTAATACAGTACAGTACAGAAGAACTTGTATTATGACAGAGAGAAAAAGGATAAAAAACGTGGACACACTTGTTGCAGTCTGGCTCGCTGCAGCCCCGAGTCTGGTCCAGCTGGGGAGAAAGTGGCAAAAATAGAGGAATGGGAATGATGCACTTGCCCAAAAAATAAAGAACATTAATAGCAAAACAACAAACGTAGAAACTGCATGATCTGAGGGCAATATCTAAACAGCAGGGGGCCTGGTGAATATAACAATATATAGGGGTATTCTGAGGGCAGGACTCCAATCACCAGCATGAACTCAGAATATGACCTTATGTTCCTGAACCAACTGAGAACAAGAACCAGAAGTATGACCTATTATAGAATAATTCAATTAACATACTAACTCCCATGACCACACTCTTCTCACCATAACCTGACCAGCTATCTCCCTTTCAGTATCCTGCTTTCCATGGTCTCACGTTGATGCCTCCTGTATATGCCACCAAGGCTAAACCACCATTCATCCCAGCTGGTTGTGTTCCTAAACACACTTGCTGATAATCTCAGTGGAGATGACATAAACAACTGCCTTTTGTCACCAAAGCAGATCACTTGTTTGGAAAAGTGAACCATGCTTGTGAGAAGCTTCCCCAGTAATGGTTTATCTTATATTTCAGTGGAAGAACAGGGATTTCAGTTTCCACAACAGTTCAGTCTGATATGTGTTTTGATGTCTTATACCTCCTGATGGTAATAGCCCTGCGGAGCTTTCATATTTCAGTTTGACTCAGATCAAACTGATGTTACTGACAAAGAATGAGATCTTTAGAATATGATCTTCTGCTCTGTGAGCTCATTTCACTTGAAAGGGAATCATAGAATTGTTGAGTTTGTAAAAGACCTGTAAGATCATCAAGCAGAGCCAGTAACCCAGCACTCCTAAGTCCATCGCTAAACCATGTCCTTATGTGCCACATGTCTATTAATTATCTCCAGGGATGGTGACTCGACTGCTTCCTTGGGCAGCCTGTTCCAATGCTTTACAATGCTTCTAGAGAAGAAATGTTGCCTAATATCAAACCTAAACTTTCTTGGACACAATTTGAGGTGATTTCCTCTTGTCCTATCACTTGTTACTTCACAGAAGAGCCCAAATCCCACCTTACTGCAAGCTCCTTTCAGGGAGTTGTAGAGAGTGATAAGATCTCCCTGAGCTTCCTTTTCTTCAGACTAAACATCTCCAGCTCCCTTAGCTGCTCCTATCAGCTTCCAGCTGTCAGTCTCACATTAGAGTAGATCTATACTTTTTACACACTAAAGAAAAAAAGAAAACCTGATTTTCTGGAAACTTCGATTGCTTGCTGTTAAGAAAGCTGGGAATCTTCTTACCAAATTTAGAACTTGTGCACTTCTTTGAATCAGTCATAGTGAACTTTGGTGCTACTGTAACCAAACATTTAAAATCAGATAAATGAGAGATAAAAATGTTCTAAATTCCCATAAAGCACAAACTGTAAAACAATATGTGAAAATATTATGAGTTTAATGAAGATGCATGCATACAAAGAAGGTAGATATTTGCTGTAAAGTTAAGAACCAAAGTAATGAGAAAAAAAAGTCTTCCTTTCTTCTGTGAGATATTGAGTTTACTTAACCTTCTATTTTCCCAGTCCCTTTAGAATTAAGGGAAATGTGGTGTATGTTTTCCTCTGATGCCAAATACTGTTGTGTAGTCCTAGTGAGACTTTGTGAGTATTGTCCAGAAATAAATTTCCCTCCTATTTTATAAGTAGATTAGAAAAATACAAAGCTGAATAAATGTACCTTTTTGCCAGGCAGGTGGATGGATGCACCTTACCCCAAGTTGCAATCTGTTTGAAAGAAACATTGCTTAGCTTATAATTTATCATGACTACTCTGGATTCCTGTGCTTTTTATATGAAGTGATGGTGATGGCATGCTAGGAGTATTTTACTGTACTTCAAAGAAATCAGGTAAACAGAGAAAAGAGAGTGAGAAAAGTTGAACACTGATCAGACTTTCTACCTGTCAGCAGTTGCATTTTAGATCAAAGATGTTACTTATGTGCAAAAACTGTAGTCCATCTCAGTAATCAAAACCATTTCTAACACCACAGTGAAAACAATGCCATAGATTTTCCCAGTGGTTTATCCAATGTTTCAATAGGATTTCATCATCCCTTCTCCACTGACAGGAAACTGGAACCCTTCAAGAGTTTTCTTTTTATCTTCTCATTATTCTACAAAATGTCTATGTCTCTAGATCCACCCTCATGCAACCTCCATTGTATTCATAACTGAAAAATCAAAATATCTTAGTAGTGTGAATGGTGTCTCTTTCTTCTCATTAAACCCTTTTGTCTGGTGCTGTGTAATAGAGACCTCTGAACATGATTACTCTTGATGTGGGTTCTGCTGTGTGAGCTGATCTGAAGGTACTTTCACCCAGAGAATCTTCTTACTGATTCTTCTCTGCAGCCAGATTTGTCTCAGCAGCACTTCTATTTCTACTCATCAGCATATCAGTTCTGTATATTATCTGCAATTTTATCAATTTCAGAATGATATGTAGCTGGTATTTTGATTTTAGACCAAAGTGTATTTTAAAATATGAGACAGCATTTCTTTGAAGTTATAATGTGGCCATCCTTGATAAAGGGTTGTTCTGAATTCAATGCTGAGTACTTCTGCTCTTACATGCACAGTTAATATGAGAAAAGTAGGGTAGCAGTTATCAGACCATAAATTTATCCATAAACTCCTGCCCCAACCCTCACCCTGTAATCTAAAAAGTCTTAATGGAAGACAGAAGTAGCTGACAGTAAGAAAAGGTCACAATCACTAAATCACATTCCATTTGTTCAGGCAGTCTGGCTTTCCTCAAACTTGTCGTGGGGGCTATTTTTCAGTAGAGACTGTATTTTCATGCACTGTGATGCATTGAGGAACATCAGAACTCAGTGACTCCCTTTAATTTTCTCACTGAAATTAAGCATTTATGCTCCTTTGCTGCAGAAAAATTATAATAAATTCATGACTATAGGCAGATCCTGAGAGCTGTTCAAAGCAACCTTGACTTTCCAGTCTATCTCTTTGGTTTGGCTGTGAGGTTATTATGGACTACTTATGCCTTGCTAAAGGCACTTAAACAGGATTCCAGCTATTCTATGACCCGTTCACCTCACAATACAGAGCCATTAGGCTTGTCAAGTGTGAGGTGCCCTTGATATATCTGTGCTGGCTGCTCCTAGTCAAATTTTTGTGCTTGGAAATGTCCTCCAGGAAAGTTTGCCTCCTAATTTTCCTGTGGATAGATATTAAGCAAACGGGCTTTTTTCTTGCCCTTTGAAGATGGGTGCTACATTTGCCTTTATTACAGTCACGGAGGATTTCACCTAACTTCTGTGACCTTACTATGATGACTTAGAGTGGCCTTACAATAGCAAATGACAGATCTGGTACCCACAAACACATCTCATCTAGTTCTTTAGGCTTTTTTACACCCACTTTTTAAAGGTGATCTCTAATTTTGTTCAAAAAGTCAGAGACAGCTGCATAGTGGGAAAGTATCTTCACAGTTGATCTTAATATGGGAACATTTACACAATTTTCATTATACTTGGAAGTTATAAAAGCATCTGTAAATCCAAACCAGCTTAATGAAGGATTGAAAGGGGGCAAATTAGGCTATAATAATACTGCTCCACAATCTTTATTTTAAATCAGACTACAGTTATTCTGGTGTGGATTTCCTCTCACATAAATTTCAGAGTTTTCGGGTTTTTTATTTGTTTGTTTTCTTGCTTTCTTGTTTGTTTGGGTTTTGTTTTGTTTTTTTTTAAGTTAGAATCTTTCTTCTGGCAGATTTATGTAGACAAAACAACTACGCCTGACGGAGTTACTCAGTAAATGTCATGCATTAAATCTGATCTGAAAACAAGTGTCTTTCAATACACAAGATAGCAGGGGCTTTTGAATGTTCACTCCTTCTAAGGCATTTATTGTCTTAGTGCACATCTGAATGCAATGAATAAAAATTGAAGAAAATTTCATTAATTCCAGCATAAAACTGTATGCCATGCTTCAGGGGGCAGCATTCTAAAACCATACTGTGTTTGTCAGATTGAACTTGTTAATGTATGGTGGTATGAATATAAATCCACATGGGACAGGACCATTCTGGTTTGCATGCATGAATTATCACTTATTTCTATTTTGTCAGGAAATTCAATCTTAACTAAATAACTTCCTTGCAGATTTTTTGGTGAGGTCTGTTTGTTTATTTGTTTGTTTGTTTTTTGCATTGGAGAGTATTGGATTATACATTGTACTGTTGGATTCAAGCACAGCATTGCCATCTGGTCAAGGGAGGTGATTGTCCCTCTGGTGTGTCCCCACCTTGAATGCTGTGTGCAGTTTGGGGCTCCACAGTACAGAGTTTTAGAGAGTGTCCAGAGAAGGGTCACCAAGGTGGTGAAAGTCCCCAAGGTCAAGACTTACAAGCAGTGGCTGACATCACTTAGTTGGCACAGCTTGAAGAAAAGAAGGCTGAGGATTGACCTTATCACAGTCTGGAACTTCCTCAGGGAGGGCAGTGGAGGGAGAGGTGCTGATCTCTCTCTGGTGACCAGCAACAGGACACAAGGAAATGGAATGAAGCTGAGTCAGAGCAGGTTCAGATTGGACAACAGGAAAAGTTTCTCTGCTAAGGAAGTGACCAATCACTGGAAGAGCCTATCCAAGGAAATTATCATGGCACCAAGCTGGCTGGAATTCAAGAACTGCCTGGAGGGTGCTCTTAGTCATATTTTTAAATTTTACCTAGTCCTGCAAGGAGCAAGGAATTGGACTTGATGATCCTTATGGGTACCTTCCAACCAAAAATATTTTCTTTTTCTATGTGTCTAAATGTATCTAAATAATAAGCAAATCTTCTAGGCAGACAGATTTCCACAGGATATGCTTATACCCAGTTCCTGGGATCTTGAGAAATTTTGGCAATGCCTCTGAGCTCACATACTGGGAGCTGCAGGAAAGCAGAGAACTGGAGCCATGGGGTGTTGGAGCTCCTTCAAATCTTTTGGGTGTCTCTGAGATTTGGGTGTTATGAAGAACCCTCCATGCCCAAGCCTACAGAAGCCACACTGTGGCCCCGCAGGGTTTGGGAGCTTACTGCGTGCACCAGGAGAGAGACTGAGGGTTTGCTGCATTAGGTAGGCATTATAGTACTCCCATTTAAATAGTCACAGTCCTCTTCCTTCTCTGCTGCTCTTCCTACCCATGATGGCCTTGACTGACTACACTGGTGAAGAGCAAATGGTCTTTCTATAGCTTTTGTCTCCACCAGCTGGCCATAGTGACACCTGGGATAATGCAGCCTCATGCAGATCTTGTCTCCAGAGGTAAGCTCTAGCTTAAAATGAAAAACTGTGTATAACGTTTGCTTATCTGATAGTGTATCATCTGTAAGTGGGTAGCATAGCAACTGCTCAAACCTGTTCTATCTCATTTCTTTTTTCTTGCTCAAGTCTTGCAGTCTGAATTTTAGGGAAAAAAGGTGAATTCAGAATTGAATCTCCCTTTCCCTTATATCTTAGAAGTGAAATAGTGAAAAAAAAAATCCCTTCTCTATCACACAGAGACTATAAATTTATGATTTAGCTTGATTATTCCAGCTTTCTTGAGAATTCTCATAAGCCAGATCAAACTGTTCAGACAAATTCAGAATTTTAACTGGAATCTGTCTGGCTTCATGGTTCTTTAGAGAGAAGCAATTTTAAGGGCAATTTGTAAGTGTCTCCAAATGAGGACAAATGCTGACACCCAGAGGCAGGAAAATGTATCACGTCACAGTGGCTCATGCAAACGTGAACACTGCATGTCAAAAGCTTCAAGAATGGCTTCTGGGGAACCTTTTCACACATTTACAGCTGTAGTTCAGGGTAATATTGGCATAAACCAGCTCTGAGCAGGCAGTCAGACTAGGGACTTCATGAGGTACTTTCCAGCCTGAATTGCTCTGTGATTCTGTGACTCAATTCGCACATTACATGTTAAGAAGAGTGTGGGACTGGGGACTACTTGCAGAAAACTTCACTTAATTCATTAGCTTAGTACCACTTTGAGACAGAGATAAAGGAAGACCCAGCTACTTACATCACATCATTTTTTTTCTCATTCATGCAGTATGAAGTAAGAATAATCTACAAAAGTGCCTTTTAGCCTGAAGTTCAACCACTCTAGAAGGCTGTAAAATATGAGAAAATATTAGACCATAATCCATGAAGATATCTTATTTAAAAAATACATCTGTCCACAGTAACAAGGCTAAAAATAAAATACCTAATGACCATTCATTGCTTTTATAAATTAAAGCTGCTGTGGGTTTGTTGGTCTGCAGAAATATTTCTAAATATTGAACAGTCCTTGCCTTACAGAAGAAGTGAGGGAAGACTGATCTAAGGAACATCTTCTTATTGTCATCAGGGGCCTGAATGATGATTGCCTTAGACATTGCTCAGAAGTAAATATGCATCACGTTACTCTTAACTCTGTTATTATGCTTCAGTGCTGACCTTTCCTAATTTCCAGGTGCCTTATTTTATAATATTAGCAATATTTTCTTCTGATAGGCATATTATCACATAGGATGAGTGTAAATGTTGGAGTTATTAAATTCACTGCAAAGACTTTAGGGATTTTCTTTCCCCTGCCTTTTTCTCACCAGAATGTTCATCTTAAAAACATTCAACTTACATATTTCTGGTTTCAGTGCATTGTGTACATGAATCCAGACTCTAGAGACATGAATTGTGCTCAGTCTTTGCCTGCCCTGTAAAGGAAAAGGATTTCTTCAATAACTTGCTGACACTGGCCTGTGTGGAAGTTGCAAGCTCCCACTGCTAACAGGTAAGCAAGACGTTGGATCTGATGCCAAAAGCTCTCCAGGAATCTCAGATGTCTCTAGCTGGGATAAAGCAGGCTGGTGTGTGAGATTGCATGCTGCTGGATGCAATAAACTCTTTGCAGAGACATATCTTCTGCTGATGCTCAATACTTCCTGTGGCTGAGCTGGAGCCAGCACATGGTGTCGTAGCCATGGTGTGTTTGAGGAGAGGCAGCCTCTCTGCGTGGCTGAGCACATTATTGTACAGTCCCAACCATTACTGTGATGTCTGGTGTATGTGAAAGACTCCTCTGGAAGTGGGACAGAGCTATTTGTTGTTGCTCCAGCCCTTTCCATCTGCCTTTTTGTTGTCCATGACAGCTGTGTCCCGTCCTCATATCGGAAATAGGACATTCAGTTTTTTCCTACTTGCTGTGAAGCCTTGGTAGACTCTGCTCTTGTCTTGCACCACAGCTCTTTTCTATCACTGCTGAATAAGAATTCAGTGCTTCAATTCTGCCTGTGGCTGCTCCTGGTTTCTCCTCGCTAGACATTATCCCTTCCACCTCTATATCACTTTATCATTCCCTTTAGAAAAAAATACAGAAGGAAAATATCAGTTATTCTAGATGGGTTTTAATTTCTGGTTTGGTACATTGCCCATAAAACATATTTCTAATCCAATCTAGTCTTCTGTTGTCAGTCTGAACATCTTCCAACCTGTTGACAGGAACATTTTATTTAAGTCTTGTCACCAAATATTGGAAATGGATGGAACACCTGTTACCATGTGTGTTCTAACACATTATCATAGAATCATTTAAGTTAGAAAAATCTTTTAAGGTCCTCCAATTCAAGCATGAACTTAACACTGCCAAGTTCACCCCTAAGCCATATCTTTAAGTACCACATCTACATGTCTTTTAAATGCCCTCACAGATGGTTATTCCACACTTCCCAGGTCAGTGGCAAAAGGTGTCTCTGAACATCGAGAGGACCAAGCTCATAAATGTGGGATGGAGAGTGACTTGGTGCTTCACTGCGTGTCAGACTGGGACAGTGGCTTTAACTAGAGTAGAATTAAACTTTTAGGGCCACAAGATGGCAGACGGGAACAAGGCAAGGCTGCAGGGAGGGGATTTACACAGCTCTAGATTTTCTCACCTTTGAGCAAAATAATAGTTATGAACAGTGATTAATTTACCTTCTGGGCCACAACTGGATCTCCATAGCAAATAAAGGGAATGTCTTAATTGATGCTGAAGGGAAGCAGGTGACACTCAGGACACAGCTGACACTGAAAAACTGGCATAATAACTCAGAGACTAAAGATGTCAAGAGTCAATGAGCATTCTGGCTTTTATAATGACGGTCTGTAAAAGAAGTATATTTCATAGGTATGAATTTTCTACTCTCAAGTAAGAGTATGATCATTATAAAAAAAACTCTTCTTTTTCTGATTTTGTACTTTTCATTTTTTTAAATTATTGTCTCAACTAAATGTACCCATCAGGATGTAATCCCTGTCCTGATGCAGTATGTGTTTATCACAGGCCATTCCCTTTTCCCTAATTTAATGTAAATAACTATGTCTCCTTCGGTGGCTGAAAGCCTGAGCAATCTTTTCTTGCTCCTGGGCTCTGCCCTGTTTGGGGCAGATAATGCTCCCAACAGAGCTGAGACTTTGCTGCTCCGAGCAGCTCTGGGCACCCTGAGAGCCCTTGCCCTGAGAGTGGCTGCCCAGGTCCGTGCCATGCACACTGCCACAGCAGCACCCTGCCGGGACCATTGCTCTGCTAAGTGCCTGTGACTCCTGCTAACAGTCCTGGAAGCAATTAACAAGTCACTTTTGCATCCAGTGGATCTGGCCTCATGACTTACCAGTGCTTCTTTGAGTGTTTAATTGAGGGAGGGTAGTGGATTTGTGCAGATTTGTCACTTTGCAACATGTACAAATGGCACAAATACACTGTGCCTTAGCAAGGAGCTAAACAGCACCAGCCTGACAGATCTTCAGGGTACAGGAACACTGAATTAAAGTGAAAATCAAATAGAGCAGCTTTTAGCCATTGCCCACCATCTGAAGTGGCCCTGCCTGAGGGCCCCTGTCTTTGTGTCCTCCATGCCCCAGGATGAGCAGTGTGCAGAAGTGCGGGGAGTGGGTGTAGTAGTGTCATGGTTTAACATGACTTGGTTTTTAGTTAAAGAGGCATATTTGGGATGGGCTGAGGCCAGGCCATGGGCTTGCAGACAGGCCCTGTGGCTGGCCAGGGCAGGCTGTGGTGCTGTGGGGGCTGTAGCTCAGCCATTAGAGCCCAGATGAAAAGCAGCTGCCATAGGCCAGGCTGGGCTATGGCCAGGCAATCCCAATGGGATGGAGGCTGCCTCAGCTGCTCCAGCTCTGGCCCTGAGTCCTGAAGACAGCCCTCCTACCCTTACCACTCTAACAAAACTTGATATTCCTATTGCTATTTTAGTCCTCTTGTTTCCTGATTGGGGATTGTTTCCTCCTGGCTTCCAGGTAGCACTTTAAGCTTTTGATTTTACTTAGTAAGTCCTAAATAGTCAGTTGATGACAGTTTGAGGGATGACCTGTGTTGGCACATGTAGTCTGGCTGGAAAAATTGATTCCACCTTCACATATGGAGGCTTGACACCTGTTTCCAACCAGGCAGAGTGGAAATTAGAGCAGTCTTTTATGTCCCAGCAGAGTGATTAAAAGTCCAGACTGGAGAGGTCCCTTTGGCTTGTCTAATTGGGCTGATTTGCTATCTGTTAATAATTACCTATTTGTTATACCCTTGGCTCTGCAGCACTTTCCTGTTCCCCATTCTATATCTTCATTGGGTGAGAGACTGGACTGTCACTGGTTAATTGCTCAAACAATCAACCACTTAATTGCCCATCACCAGAGGCAACAGTTGGATGTTGAGCAAGATAAGGGAACAGGCTGATAAGAGGCAATCCAATGAAGTTGGATAGTGCTTTTTATCATGCCAAGATCCTTAGTGGGTCATTGCCAAGGTCCAAGTGGCTCAGCTGTGAAAACTCACCTCTGGAAAAGTATTGGCACATTCACATGTAGCCTGACGGCATTCACCTCTGCTGATGACCAAAAATGGTCAAAAACTGACTCTTCTGATGTAAGAGGTGTCATAACTGTCAAAGACTCCCAAAGTGTCCCACAATCCAAAGTATTACATCATCCAGGATAAATCCTGCCCTAGGAGAAGTACCTGGGTGTTCCCACCCTGAACCTGAGCAAATATAAATCCAGTGGATTATTTGTGGCTCCTGCCACTCCTAATGGATCAAGACCAGGACCCTCACCACCCAGAAGACCAGAAGAAGAGGACCAATGAGATGCTGTCAGGATTCACGTGGTGGTGGTATTTTTTTCTATTTAATCTGTCTCTCTGTCACTCTAATTTTCTTCTCCCACTCTCTTTTCCTATTTTTTCTATCTTTTTCACTCTATGTCACACTTACAGTTAAATAAAAATCCACGTTATTGACTTAAGCATATGGTCTCATTTGAACCTTAATTTGGACAGAGGCATCTCTCTGATAATTTTAATAACCAGTGCACACTGTACTGGTTCTCTTGGCTTGGCCTCTCATCTGAAATCAGAACATATTTAAGGAGCACATGCAGAGATGCTCTTCAGGAAGCTGGATGCATTCTGAAGGAACATTAAAGTTTTGATGGAAGTAATGAAAGATTGTCCACCTTTCTGTAAACAAGTTAAAAATATTTTAAGGATGTTTTGACAGAATGCCCGTCAGATTAAGAGTTGGAGAATGACAGCGGAATTATCCCTCTTGTCTATTAGGCTGCCTTGGAACCATTTTAATGTTTAGCTTGAAACAGATTTAATTTCTTGGTCCTCAATACAGACTTTACTGCCTTATCTTCCTGTGCTCTAGTGAAAGGGCAAGAATATGGAAGGATAGATGATTTTGTGGAAACTGAGAATGAAACTGTTACTGTTTTTTTGGGAAATAAAACAGTTTGTTAAAGATAGATGTAGCCTCACTGAATACTGTGGAGTAGAAAAAAGTGTTGCTTTCTTCCATCTATAGATGTCCATAAAGAGCATGTTTTATGACTGTTCTCTTTCATGTTTCCTATTTCCCTGAATATTTCATGTGGGATTTCTCCACAAGAGCGGTGACTCAGTCCATGCAAACTACCAACTCTCCCACTTACCCTCATGTGAAGGAAAATTTATTTTAGCTAAATTGGGTGATTACAGTCAGGGAGGAGAAATGTTTGCCTTTTCAAGTGGAGGAAAAGTCAGAGAACCCTTAGAGTTCTTAAATGAGATGAATGGCATCTTCTAGTTGATCCCCTTGTATCCCCAAAGAAAAAATAAACTTTAGGCCATACTGGATGTGCTCTGACTTCAAGCCAGGATATGATCACCTATCAGTGCCAGGATTCCTGCCTTTGCTCCTATTTACAACTGTGTTCATATATAGCAAGGAAAATATGACTCAAAATACTCTCTGATAATTTAGAAGTCATATGATACGGACATTGGAAGACATAGAAACAGATTAGACATCAGTCTGCAATAGCATGGCCAAAAAAAGCCAGGACTATATAATATTTCTTCTTTGATGTCTGAATCTGTGTATTCCAAACATGGTGCACTTAACAGTCATCTAAAAGTATATTTGCATGCAAATATAGGTATGTATATATGTGTGTATATATGTATGTATATATGTGTGTATATATATCTGTATATATATGTATATATATATAGGTACACACATATGAACACAGACATGCACGCAAATATCTCTCTATATGTACACATATGATGGGAGCCACATGAAATATCTGTTCTGGCATATGCATGCTGTGCTTATAATATGCATATTGTACCTATATGTATGTATCTGTCCATAGATATATACGCACACACATCTTACATGCATGTGCATACTCATATATATATATACATATATACACACACATATATACACATCTATGTATGGTGAATATAGATGATCTACTTGTATGTATACGTACAGTACTTATGTGATTCCTGAAATTTAAGCCTTTTATGATAATATGTTATTCAGTCACCATAATTCAGCTCTTTGTTGCCTAGAGACTGATGTCAAGAATGAAAGCACACTGCTCTTAGTCTCTTTCTTTCAGGCCATCTATGAGAGAGAGACACAGTACTGAGGCAGAAATCCTGATTTTTGAGATCCCACATAACTTTCATACTGAATATTGAAATGTCAATCCTAGTAATCATCCCAAGCACTGTACTGTAAACAGGATTTTTGAAGCCATTTGTATAGACTCTTGCTGATAGTAGTTACATTCTACTTAAATTTAAGCAAATATGATGGGCAACGAGGCATTTCTTCTGTGAAAAGCTGTGCAATTGTATCAGTCTGGAAAAAGCCAGGCAATGCCATTTCATGTCGTCATGTCCACCTGACTTAGTGCCAAAACATATCCTCTTGATGACTTTTTAAATACCAGGACTATAGCTAAAATGTTCCAGCACAAGAGCTGATTGAGAATCAATTTCATGGCTTTTCAACAGCAATGTGTTCCGGCACTTCAGATTTCCTGCCAAGAAAAGAAAATGGAATTTATTCCTCCTGGGCATGCAAGAAAAAGAATATTCTAGGTTGTTTTCAAAAAGAAAGATTATTATGGGATTTCTCTGTCTGTTACTTCCCTTCATTGCAGTAGTTCTTAAATCTAAAGTTTAATTTCAATCATATTTAATGTTATTCTACTCCCAAAACTTTAATGAAAAATGATGGCAAGGAAATGAGAGAGATAAAATTAGTGTCTCTGATGAGAAAAAGGCTTAAGTCTGAACTTAACTGATATTTTTTTTGTGGTTTGCAGGTTAGTCATTCAGCATTTCATGTGGCAAGTAAGTCACCATGGGCATAGTTGGAATCAGCTGGGAGTTAGGATGAAAAGGAGAAATGTGAGAGTTCAGATGTGGGGAAAATGTACATAGATTTCAGTTTTTAAATAAAAAAAAATCATCTGTTAGAGGATAAGCTTCAGTAACTACAAATATTCAGGAACTTTTTTTCCATATGTGATTAACTCAAAGATTTTTTAATCACTTACCAGCCGCATGAGTGCCCTTTGCAGCATAAGCTGGACAGAGATGCAGCTTTAGCATCAGAGAGCACTCAGGGAGGCTGTCAGGCCAAACGTGAGAGATGTTGTCATGCCACTTGCTATAGCTAGCCACTGTAAGTGACAGTATCCTTTGTGCTATTTTTGCATTCTTTTGTATGTTCAGTTTGTTAGCTGCTTCTGGCAAGTCATACAGCAATGGCTTTTAAAAACTCCTAACTTTTGTCACCTTTTCACAGCATTTAGCATAATCTAAACTGCCTTGACTGATGTTTCTTAATCAATTACACTGGAATGCTGAATTTAATAATCTACAATGGAAGTGTCCTTTCAATTTTTTTTTAATCCCGCTATTTTTCAGAAGCTATTTTTTGCTGATATAAAAAGGCAAGGGTCAGATATAGGTAAAATATTTAGGGGATTAAAAAGCTTACACTGACAAACACCAATCTACATGGGAAGGATGGTTAGTAGAATCCCCATATAATATTACTAAAGGCTACGATATTGGAAACTGTTCACGGCCAGTGGAGTTCTAGCTAAAAGGCTCTTGCAGTGGTGCCACAACTGTCCCAGCTCTCATTTAGAGTGAGATAAAGGTTTATAAATATTTACCAGGACAATTGCTTCTATTAAAAGCTATAGTATCCACTTAGGAACATAAGAAGGACAATTCTTTATAATTAATCTGATTTAGGTGATACCATCTCTTTCCCATTTGAGTGTTTATTTATCACAGGTTTGTTCTGTACAAGCAGATCATGCAGGCTAAACTTTACCCTTTGCTTTTGAGGGCAAGCAGCATTTTATAGCCCACATCTCTTCATCTAAATTATATCCCCTCATGAGAGGATCACCTGGTTTATACAGCTTATTGGGGAGGGTTTGTGTTTCAAGCTATCCCCTGAAACATGTTCAGACATTCTTTTCTGGTAGTGTTAGCAGGTGGGATAAACCAAAATCATGCAGGGCACCTGTTAATGGTTAAATAATTCAGTCACATTTGACTGTTTTAGTGAGACTTTGACTAGTAAACACATAGTAGCTGTTTTTCATATATCAACCACCTTCAGCCAGAAACGTAGAGCAATATAAGCTATAGTCAATACCCACCATTGTTCCAGAGAAAATTTAAATGTGGCATCTTTGTTGCATGACAGGTGTATAACTGGTCACATGATGAGCACATCTGTGCAGCTGCTGGAACACAGATTGAAGAGGGCATTTCTGACATACAAAGTGCATGAACTTCTGTTCTTTGCTCCCGAGAAAGACCTAGACTAGCTATCTTCAAGAGGAGTGCAAAGTAGAATTATGTCCTAATAATGTCACAAAGCTGAAATGCATTCAGTCATCTCACAGCATTAGTTTGGATATGTTAAATATGTGACAAGCACAAGCACATAAATCTGGGCTCTAAATGTGTCTGTAAATGTCTGCAGAGTTTGCTGAAGAGAGGGATTTCTAGCACCATTTTGTCTTGGCAATTTGGACTTTGCACAGCAGAGAAAGTGCCTATGGCTGCAAGATGCTGACACAAAAAAGAGGGGCTAATCTAAGAAAAAGGTTTTATGTATTTCAGTTATTATAAATAACCAGATAGTGAAACAAGATAGACTTTTATATTTTGATGTTTAGGAGCAAAATCACCATTATTTAGGTTTCACACAAAGAACAAAAGAGAAGTATATTTAAAGACTGCAAAATGTTTGATGTGACCCTTGAGTCTGGAAAAATCCCCTCTGCAAGAGATGAGGCAGAAATGCTTTGAGGAAAGGTAGTTTGAGGGGCCTGCTTAATTCATAGTATTAATTGAAGGAGTTATGATCACAGGGAGATAAAAATAAGTCATTTTCTCAGCTGCTGTCACAGATGTGAATCTTTATGCAGCAAGAACACTTTAACCAGTAACAAACAAATACAGAGGTGACAGCAAGTGCTTGGAGCCTTATTTAATTGAGCAAGAAGTAGAAAGCACCTCTGGTACATCTGCAGGGTACTGCAAGGTCAAATCTGATTTCTCTAAGTGGAGTGTATTTACTGCCAGTAGATATTTTTCAAGCATGAAGGATTCAGGAGGGTACAGTTGCAAATATTAATGTCATTCTTAGTACATGTTTCCGTTTAGCCAAATATGAGACTTTTTAATAAAATGTACAGTATTTTTTTAGTAACCAGCCTTGCATGAATTCAAAGATAAAGCCACACCCTGGATATAGGTATCACTCAAATGCTATCTCTAATTACATGTGTCGGAACTCCGGAACATTTCTATTGTAAATGTGTAATTAATTTACTTACTAAAAATACTTCAGGTCCTAAAAATATCTTAAAGATTAATTATTGAAAGATCATTAAAAAATGTAGGATTCAAGAAACAGACAAAGCTGGATCGGAAAAGTATTATCATGAAAAATTTTACTAAGATTTATGTTGAATAATTAAACACCTGGGAGAAGAAAAAAAAAAAAGGCTCCTTAGTCAGATGATGCATTCCCTCATGTATATTGCTCTTTATATTTCTGTAGGTAAGAGACAAATTATAGACATCACAATGCAAGGGTTTTTCAGGACTTTTCTACTGAAAAATGATAATATATTAATATTTCTAAAATATTAATATTTCTAAAATATTAATATTTCTGGGGTCTGTGGTTCTTTTCAGAACATCCTTTCCCCACCTAACAGTCACACCAATCCCAAATTTCTATTAAACCAGAGACAGATTAGTCTCTCTGATGAATAAAATTATTTTGCCCTTTGAATTACCTCTCATTTGTGACTTTTCCCAGCTAAGACACAGATAGAATGTTGTTTCTCTTTTTACCAGAAGAAACATTCAGTTTGCTTTAATTGGATGATGTCTGTAAGGATATATACATGAGAAGGAATGATCAGGGCACCTCTGAACCTAGAACCAATGGAGGAGAGAAATTAAATTCCTTTCTTGTAATGTTCTGTGTTTCTACACATTAACAGCGCTTCTGGTGGCACTTACAAAGTATTTCCCCTCTGTACTGGATAGTGTGAAATGAAGGCCTGCTAGGTTATGAAAGTAGTGAAAGTCACTAAAAAGATTTTTGGGACTAAACTCATGTACTTATGACCCCACTTTACTGGTGGTCTTTTCACTCTTTCTCAGGAATGGTGCAATGAAGATTTGTGAAGTCTTAGGCTGGGCATTTCTAATATATTTCTTCACATGACTCCCATTATTATCTAAAGACATTGCTTGTATTTCTTTGATGTTGAGACCTTAATGGATTTTATGAATAAGACAATTTCTCTCAAGGTCAAGATCAAGAAACATCTTTACATTAGAATTTAAGCATAAATTGATGGCTGCTTAAACAGAAATTTTGAAGAAAGGAAATAGGGTTTAGCATGCACTTAGGAGATAATTAACCTTAATGTTCTGTAGAGAGTACCATGCTGTTATGCCTCAGTGCAGCCTCATCAGCACTTTCTGGGACTCTTTCCATAAACCTTAGCTTGAAGCTCAGTGGTTCATTTTCATCCAGATCTGCTGGGTAATGTTGCTGAGGTCTGTTCCATAGGAAGCAGAATGCCAGCTCATCTTCTTCTGGGACAGCCAGGCACTGAACATCCCCTCTGAACTGGAAACTGCAGCGTGCAGCAGCTGCTCTCTGAAGGAGCACATACAGAGTTTCCTGCCAGAATTGAGAAGATGAAATTGAAGGAGAATCTTAAAGTTTAGCAAAATTCATCCTGTACTCCTTTTTCACATTTGGACTGTAACTCATTCCATGAGCAAACTTGTTGCAGACCAATCTTAAAACACTTAAATTGATAATTAAAAACAGAAGAAGCATAAGCATGCAATACCACTGATCAGATAGTAATGATTACTGTTGGTTACTTGACTGACTTCAGAAATAGGCTACTGAGAACTGTCTCTTTTTAAGGAACTAAAAGCTGGTTCCTAAGGAGCATGCAAAAAACCTCAGTGAAAGTAGATGAGCTACTTTTTTTGGTAGCCCTCAGTGCTGTTAACCTTTAATGGGGCTCATAGTGTCTCCTCACATCTCCTCAAATAAAATCAACTAGTGCCATTTAATTCAGCTGCGCACTGAATCAGAGAGGCAAAAAAGCAAGAAAAAAATCAAGTTATTGCACTGAGAAGTTGCTTGTTATCTTCTCACTAAGCAAACTCTAGTTTCATGTCTTTCCCTTAACATATTTAGCTGCAACTGACTGAACACAACCATTTAAAATCTGCAAGTCTTTGGTGAGAGCAAATGTCCTATTAAGCATATTGCTGAGGTCTTCTAGGCACAAAGAAGTGAATAATTCTACAGGTGTGCATTCAGAAATATTTTCACATTAGCTATTTGGATTTTAATTTCCCCTTGATAAAAAGAAACCAAATTGAGATAGCTCTGAATTGAACATATTTTGCTCAACAAAAATCTCCTTTTTCTTATTTAGATGAGAAGCTTGGCTTTGCTTTAATTAAATATCATTAAGAAACAATACTGCTACAATTTTATTATAATTTTATTTTCTTCCAATTTTGTACTAGAAAAAGATATACTATGATGAATTCAAAAAGACCTTAAGGTATCCTGATCTTTTTTCTTCCTGAAATGGCTTTAGAACTCCTGCCAAAGACATAATCAGCCAATTACAGTAGGAAGTACACTAATGGTCAAAGCTCTTTAGGTGCCTTATTGTCACAGTTCTGAAGTTCCTAGATTTTAATTTCCTTAACAAGGAAAAGGTAAAATAAAATGAAATTATGCAGCATTAAACTGTTTCTTTGGTTATAGTGATGAAGGTGTTAAAGTCACATATTTTCAGTTTGTTTCTGATGCTTTGTCAGATGATTTCCTTTTCAACATCTCCAGGGGTGAAGTATTTCTTCTATACTTTTATTCCATTGTTGTCAACTTGAGTAATATCATTCATGTAACTGCTTCATCTGCTGCCTGTATAAATTTGGGATATTCCCCATTGATAGAGAACTGTCTAATTAGCTTTTTAATGGGAAACTGAAATCAACAGTCTAATTTCATATCTTGATTTGTTGAAACCAATGTGAGGCTTAACCAAGTAACTGTAAATTACACCGGAAGTTTGGAACAACTGAAAAAATTTTGTCAGAGGGAAACTGTCATGGCCATTTCAAATAGTGACATGAACTAAACAACTTCTAATGCATCAAACAAAGTATGAGCAGCGGGGTAAAAGGGGATTATCTCAAAGTATTCAGCATTGGTGGGACCTCATCTGGAGCACTGTACACAGTTCTGGGCCCTTCTGTTTAAGAAGGATGTGAAGGTCCTGGAATGTGTCCAGAGGAGGGCAACGCAGCCGGTCAAAGGGCTTGAAGGTGTATCCTCTGTGGAGTAGCTGAGGACTCGCTCCCTACAACTTCCTAAGGAAATTGAGAGGGAGGTTAAAAAATATGTGAGAATTGTTCCAATCCATGTCAGGGGAGGTTCAGATGAGATGTTAGGAAGCATTTCTTTACCAAAAGGGTAGTCAAATGTTGGAACAGGCTTCCAGAGAAGTAGTCGATGGTCCAAGCCTGTGTTTATGAGGAATGTGCACATGCTTTAAAATTTGATCAGCTGTGAAGAAGTGGTCAGGCAGTTGAACTAGATAATTGCTGTACATTTCTTCCAACTGAACAGCTCTCTCCTCTCCTCTCCTCTCCTCTCCTCTCCTCTCC
>QUSF01000001.1:52288306-52358735 GCA_003676055.1 Chloebia gouldiae
TACAGGAACATGAGTGTATACAGCTCTTGATCCAAGGTGAGTGCTACCACCTTGTTTGTTCCAAAGGCAAGAACTGTAGAGGGCTTTGGGAGCTAAATATCCAAGTTTGCCCATGTGTGCCTCTGTCATACAGTAATTTATGTGTTTTGGTCTGCTTATGGTCTACTTACAGCAAATAAGGAAAAATAATTCTCTCTCTGTGGGTCTTAAAGGACATATGTTGATCAGGGAGCTGCCTGAAATAATCCAGTCTATAGATAATGTTCAGAATATCCTAGGGCTGCCTGGGGTTTCTTTGTCCAAATAACAAGCAATAGGACAACAGGAAATGGACTTAAGTTGTGTGAGGGGAGATTTAGATTGGATATTAAGAAAAATTTCTTCATGGAAAGGATTGTTAATCATTGGAACACGCTGCCCAAGGAAGTGGTGGCATCCCCATACTTGGAGGCGGATAAAAGATGGTGGATGAGGCACTTAGGGAGACTGTTTAGTGTGAACTT
The DNA here is from genome assembly GCA_003676055.1 of Chloebia gouldiae. Taxonomy (NCBI): domain Eukaryota; kingdom Metazoa; phylum Chordata; class Aves; order Passeriformes; family Passeridae; genus Chloebia; species Chloebia gouldiae. Next base: position 52,288,810 of record QUSF01000001.1, read on the forward strand.
GTCAGTGCTGGGTTTGTGATTGGACTTGATAGTCTTAGAGGTATTTCCTAACCTAAAAAATTCCATTATTCTCTTCTATGGTTCTATCCTATGATTCTAGGTCCTGCTCACCTCTGGTGTCTGTGTACCTCATTGAGTGGAAGAGATGTGATCCTTTCTTCAGTTTCAGCTGGACATCTCTGCTGAAGGTAGATTTCTGCAGCTTGAAAAGCAGGAACCAGACATCTATCTTGTAAATTATAATCTAGGCTGGTTTATAATATAATTAAGGCTTTTATTTAGGATATGGGAAGATTTCCTAAAAAGAATTTTATTATGAATTGAACCCTTTTTTCCTTCTCCAGAGGAATCCAGAATAGAAGAAGAAATACCAGTTGGAGAAGTGGTAATTCCATCCTCCAATCCACGGTCACTTCTAGAATTCTATAAATACCAGATATTTGAATAAAACACTATCTCTTTTAACCTTTGAACTTACCAAGCATTTGTGTACTTACTTTGTGTCCAATAGCAACATCTGTGCCTCTGCCTGGACTATACAGAGCTCAGAATATAAATTAAAATATCCACACTGCCTGTATTGTGGACATCTTCATACAATGACTTGGAACTTTTCACTCCAAAACCCTGTTGCAGATTACCTAAAACAAGAAAAAAATGTGCAATATGCTTACATTTCATCGAATTTGTAAAATAAAAGCTAGAAAAGCTGTCTATACATGGCAGTAAAAAGTACCTTCACTGGAATAAAAATGAGAGTGAAAACAGATGCTTTTCTGATTACACGTCCTTTCTTATGAGAAACTCTTAAAAGGAAATAAATTTAAATCACTAGGAAGAGTCATTGAAAACATTAGGTTTTAGAACTTCACATTTGTTACATATTGTTAATGCCATTTTATTATCTTTCATAGAGAGGGAAAATAAATACTTTTATGTAAGGTAGGAGGTCTTGCAGGTTATTGCCCTATTCTGCTTTCCTATAGCAAGGGTACTTTGATATGGATGTTTGAGTTTCTTGTTTCCAGATCTGATTTCTGAAGAGTTACATGAAACAGGAGTGCTTATTTTGTGTGTCTGAGCTGTTCTGGTGTCTTTTTGTTCAGAGGATTGTAGGGTGTTTTTTAATGTACTCTCTGAAGTCTTCAGTAACTATAAAAAGAATTGGATTTCTTTCCCATTGACTTAATGGTGAAAAAAGAGCTGTAACCAGGTAGAATCTTATCAATGCAAACAGAAAATAAATTTAGCTATTGAGGAATGGTTTAAGATGATGGTTTGTAGGCATGGTATAAACAGAATTATTTTGTCTTATTTTCTAATGAAGGATTCTGAGATGTAGTTATTATTTGTTGTGTGGGCAACAGTTTCACTGCTGTCAAGCCATCATTTGCAGCCAAAGAATTCATCCCCTATTCTAGAGGGCATGTGGGCCATGAGTCGTAGTCTGCTATAGACATGCTTGAACTTTGAATAGGTTTTGGAAGTATGATTATCCTCAGCTATCCTACTGACTTTGTTGACTGATTGTGCTCTCTGCTTCAAAAATGATGTGAGATCATACCTAAATTGAAGATGCTTACTGGCCATGTGCTGGGGCCTTTCACAGATCCTTCCTAAAATTTTTAAGCCTATATTCTCATCTTCATAAAGGTAAATTATAAGCTGATTATATGACAGAAGAAATAATAAGAAACAAGATGAGCAAAAATATTTTTGTTCACAGTACTGTCATGGATACTTGTGAGTCCAGGTCCCCATAAAAACCCTCCACTTCATATAACTGTGCTATGTTTGAGAATAAGAGTTTATACAGTTCACTTCCAGGGGAATGTGAAAAATGAAAAATTTTCATGCAGAAAAAGAAAGGGCTTAGATTTCAGAGAGAGTACTTCAGTACTTACTGTTTCATACTTGGTAGGGTGCAGAAATAACCAAGGAAATGATAGCTTACTTTAAAAGCAGATGAAAAATGGTCAGAACTGAATATGTGAAGATGACAAACTAGAAAAGCAAAGAAAGCCTGATTGAGCAGTACACTTACACTTCTAGGCACATGTGTACATGTGGAGTTGGATATTTAAGTTACCATGACACATAGTACAGCATTCATAACCATTTTGTACCTCACTGTACATCAAAAAAAGGCTGTCATATAATTCATTGGAGTGTTTTTGATGCATTATATATGTCTGTGTTGGCTTTACTGAACTGCTTAGATTAATCAAGGAGAAGACTACAAGGAACATATCAGATTAGGATTCTGCTTGTAGGAAATGTATCAGAATTTGTAATTTAGCAATTTGTAATAACAGTGGCAAGCCCATTGCATAGTGATATTTATTGCAGATGTTGTTATCAGTAGTATTTTCCTGTCACTAACTCAGATAGAATTAAATACCAATCTTCATCCTACTGATATTATCAATTGTTTTAAATTTTTGATAAAAGAAAAGAATATCAGAACTGAATTTGGCCAGTTAAATCAAAATAAATTAAAATAAATTAATTAAAGAAAACCCCTTGCTAATTTTAATAGAAAATGAAAAGACTGAAAAGTGTACTTATAAAAATATCCTGATAATACAGATAAAATATTATTGGAGTGAATTTTATTTAACATGCTATTGAAACAGTTTACAGTGGTAGTTGAAAACTGCTTGCCCAAATGAATGCAAGGGAAAATAATAGTTGGAGAAATCAAGACTGAGCTTAACTAAACTGAAAGTAGAGCTAAATTGGAGCACTACTCTTATTCATTAAAAGTAACACTGCAAGCATGCTAAGATTCACCTATAGACATTTAGAGTGAAGACAATTTGTCTTTTTCATAGCAAGTAATGGCATTTATCTTTTCTTATAGGGCTTCATTTTCTAATTCAATGATGAGTGACTTGGATGACACTGTTTATAATGTTTAATGTGGTGTAGGGCCTGGATGGCTTCTTCATGTATACATCTAATTGGAGATTTTAACCAAAGCTCTTCCGACACAAAAGACAATAGCAAAATGAAAAAGAAGAATGCATTAACTAATAAGCAAGAGTTAGCTAGAAGACTTAGAGATAAAAATCACGTGTAGAGGAACTGTACAAGCTGAAATCCAGTCAAGCTGTGAGGAAGAATGCTGGCCCTTAGGCAATGTGTATACTAATGAAACCAGAGGGGCCAGTCTCATTCTCTGCTTCTGATGGCAAGTAGATATGTTTATATCCCACAGTTTATATCCATATAGCCAAATTCCTTCTTCTTCTAGAATGGAATGGTTGGTTCTTTGTGCCTCCTTTGAATGGTTCCTGACTTTTGCAAACCCTAAGCTACGCCAGGTGTTGCCCGTGAGAGTGCTAAGGGGACAGACCAGAAATATGGCAAGGGATGGTGCTGTTAGTTTGAATAAACTCTGTGTTTATTTATAGACAACTTGGGCCTTGGTTCTCTTGGCAGACCAATAAAAATATAAATTTCCAGAAAATCCAAATATCTATGCAGACCATATGCAAAGAAAGGAGATAACTGCTGAGAAAAGCACAGCCAAACAAGGGAGCAGGGAGATGTATAATCCAGTAATAGCAATATTTGAGGGATTTCTTCTGTATACAGTTGAAAAAGAGGTCTAATTAGACCTAAGCCCTAGAGGAAATAGGGCTAGAAGTATAAATTAGCTTATAAAATAATGAATTCAAATAAACAGCAATGACACAAAAAGAGAAAGAAAACTCCAATGTATGAGTATGTATTCACAGTGTCAAATTCATCCAGATTTCCAACCTGGACACCATTCTAGTTCCCTTTATTTATGTTTTCTCCTAAGATGTGGTTTAATAATCAAATAACAGGTCTGCAGTGAATGTTTCAGGTTAAGGGATTTTATCCAAAATTTGTACTGAATGATTCATGTAAGGATAGACAGTATTACACTGAGTCTTTCTCCTTGCAAGACAGGAGGTTTTGCTTTGTCTCGGCCTAGAGCACAAGCCCTTCTGGAATAAGGAATCCCAGTGTTGTTTCACAGAAAGTGTGGGGTCCAAGAAAACATAATATTATTAAATGGACATTATTGCTTTTTTGAGAAGTACAGATGCATAGTACTATGCAGGAGCAAAAGAATATTCCATTTTTTATACACAAAATCTGCTTTACATTTTCTAATGTTAGATGAGTAATGTTTTCAACATAATTCACCAATTACTCCATATAGTAAGTTATGTCCCTCTGAGACTAACAGGAAATATAGTAGGTTGTTGCCTATTGCAATTATAGATGAGAATACAGAATGTGATTTGTCTACAAATGAGTTATTGTAGTCACTTAAAATTATGCATAAAAAAACTGTGTAAGAAGGTAAAAAAACAGCTGTGAACTGAATTATTTCTAAAACTTAATTTTTCATCCACCACGAAAAAAAGCTGCCTCTTTTAGGCGCTTTTACTCAACTTTGCATGTGTTCAGAATAATACATGGATAATTTCATTATTATTTATGAAGTTTGCATTCTCTGGTATTGCTAACAAGACATCCTTTGCTTATTTTTTTTTTCCTGGCAAAATTTCTCCCAAGTGGTTGCTGTGAGAGAACCGATGCAAAAAGAGCAAAAGAGAAAGTTCATCTGAAGGTCAGCTGGCAATGAATATTGTTCTCTTTCTGTGATGCTCTATTACAAGTCTCATAGTCTGATATAATTTGAGCACCATTAGCTTCAGCCTGCGAAATCATTTGACATGACAAATACGAGCCATGCATGGTTACACATTCCCAGATTCGGTGTGCACCACAGGATGAGCAGATACCTCTGTAGGCCACAATCACACTGTCATGCAGAGCAGACTGTGTGTGTCCACCCTGTCCTTGTCAGGTCTAGGGTCTATGGGAATGTTTCACAATCATGGATGAGCTGGGATATAGTGTCCATGGTTAAGTACCCCCCTCAATCATCAGCCCATCTGTATGTTAGATTTCTTCCCTCCTGACTTGAGGTGTCATGGGCCCATTGAGCCAGAAATAATTCACCTTTATGTTGCCAATCCAGATTAACCTGAGAGAATTTAGTCTCGGTATCTTGATCCACCTGTCCATTGTTGCAATGCTCTTCAGTAGCCCAAATCTACATGTGCATCTACAGGAGATACTTTCATAGTCAACTTCTCTCCCCAGGCAGCTATGTCTTGCCACAACTAACAGTATAGATAGATTTTCCTCTGCACTGACAATTAGACTTTTTTGATTAGTCCAGTCACAGCTGTGGATTATTTGCTACCATCCAGGAGTCAGTGCAGAGGGAAAATGCTAGCCAGTTCTCTTGTTCAGTGAGTGATATATAAAGCTGCTGGATATTTTTCAGCTCTGCAACCTAATTTGATCCACCTTGTCCTTCAATAACTCCAGTGACTTGCTGCATAGGACGCCGTATGACTTTGCATTTTCAGTATCTCTATGACATGGCAGGAGCCGTCAGTGAGAAGAATATCACCTTTCATTTTCTGGTAGCTGATTATATGGTGGTGTCTCTTCCTCTTGTGATGATAATCCAAAATTTTTGCTTTCAGGCCAGTTGGTGATGACTTCCAAGACCCTTGAGCAATTGGGATTTCCTGTTTGAGGTTCCTGTGTGATCAGAGAGATCCAATTGCTCCATGTGGCATCAGTGTCATGACATGCAGGGGCGGTTTTCCTGTTGAGCATCCAGCCCAGCACTGGCAGTCAGGGTGCCAGGAGGAGCTGTGCTTCAGGGCCAATCACCACTGAACCTCATCCTTTTCCAGTGGAGCTTGGATCAGTCCATGGCAAATAGTGGTGTTGTGTTTCCAGCCCTTGGGCAGCTGGGCACACCCCTCTGTAAACACGTACTATAACCTGTACTCTGCTGCCAAAGGAATGAAGAAGAACGCAATGATAATGTCAATAGTGGCACTACTTTACTGACTTGGACTCCAGTTTGTACTGAAGCTCCAGCATGTCTGGCACAGCAGCACATAGAGGTGCTGGGGTTTCATTCAGGCCCCTGTCAGTCTCCATTCTCCCTTGGCCATGCACTGGCTGTGTAGGGCTCCTAAAAGGTGAGTGAGTCTTGCTGTCCACTCCCTGACTCTCTAGTCCACAAATCATGCCATGAATGGGGGCGATGGAATCCCAGTGGATGGAAACCCCAGTGAGGGGTCCTCTGTGGCACTAGGCAAGATATTTAGCTGTCTTAATTTCACAGCAGATATCCCAAAAGTCCAACAATGCCCTTTTGGGTCTTTTAAATACCCTCTCCCAAGCTAATTTTTAAGGATACCTGGCACCTCTAGGCCAGTCACAATGAGTTTTTTTGCCATTCATTTCCCATCAGGCTCACTTCAGTTTTCAGTACAGACAGCTGTTGGGATCCCCTGCCAGCCCAGAAATAGAATGGATTCTGTTCCCACATATCTTGATGGCATAATTTTTGTTTTTGTTGAAGTGTTTTAATAAGCTGATGTCACTGTGGCTAAATTGGTGATTGTTATTGTGATACAACTCCAGTGAACAACAGTGAACAATAATGCCATCTAAAAGCTTTGATAAGTGTCAGATGATGTCTAAAAATAACTGGTATCAATCAGGCAGTTAGTGACTTGTCCCATCATATTTACGTTTTTCCACAGGTCTTCTGTGATATTGAGCAGAAGAATTGCTCTATCAAAGATGTCTGAAGAGCAGATACTGCATCTGGCAGCTGATTATCTATTTTCAGAATTAGTTCCTTTTAGCTTACATTTCAAGGTGGGATTAAGGTGGGAATCTGGAGCGTGAAAACATTTTTCCTTTGTTTTCAAGGTAAGTAGTTATTTCTGTTTCAGATCAGATCTAGAGATAAAAATAAAAAAAATGTTTCCATGGAACAAAATTACCTGACTTAGGCATCTTCATGTAGCACATTGATGCTTTTTTAAAAATTCAAATTAATAGTAGGGAATGCTAGTATTTCAGCTCTTCTCAAGTATGAAGATAATGCACCATGAGTTGGAGGCTTCTAATTGGTACAAAAGCTGTTGTTTATTTCAGTGCTTGTTGCTTCAATCTTAATCTTGTGATCCAGAATGAAGAGCAAACACACACTTGTACAGAAAATCCTAAGTCCATTTGCTTATAGCTCCTTTAGACAGGTAGCTATAAGGTTTGAGGCTTTAAGTATTTATTCTGAACTCAGGAGTTTCAACTTTGACAAGAGTTGTGCAAGATTCATTTTTAATAAGTGAATATTTTAAAAATGCCTACAGAAGTTAATGGAGCTGTCCATTACTTTTCTTTATCTTGGTCTTCAATGTAATTTTTAGGGAAGCACTTCTCAGACTACAGAGGACTGTTCATCCTGGCCTAAGATTTTCTCTCTTTTCTTTGGTTATTGAAAGAATGTAAGCAATTACCTCAGACTGTTTTTAACCCTGAGGTAGCTGAAAGAAGATGAATTACATCTGCTTCCACCTGAAGATTCTGTCAGCTCAGACACACACTTTGGGTTTGAAAAGGGCAAATTGTGTTTGTTTTCTCAGGCATGATCCTTAATATTTAAAGGACTGGTAGGTGTGTATTTACTGGCAGGCAAGTAGCATTATACTCTGCACTGTTTTCTGTAAGACTACTTTTTTTTGTATTTTAAACACATCAGAGGTAGTGAAAATTATTGAATAGGGAGAAAAATCAATAACAATTACATTAAAAATAACACTCCATGGAAAAGATCATAAACATGGTTCAGAAAGCAAATCTCACTGGGTCAACTTGGAACATCTGGTCAACTGGCTTTAATCGATTTTTTGTGTGTTTTTCCTGCTGAGAATTCTTCTAAGTCCACATGCAAGGAGGTTAGGCTGTTAGCTGTGCTGCTTAAAAATTTCATCATTATCATTCCTGAAGAGTTCATTTTGACTCACTGGAATGGATATGATGATTTATCAGCAATACAGAATGGAGTCTCTGAAAATTTGAATCTCTTTCCATTTACTTTTGGCATAGGTAAAGCACTATCCATTTACACAGCTGAATTTCCCATGTGAGCACTGTGGCTTGAGCCTGGTGGAGAGGTGCCCTGCATTGCCCTCACATGCTTTCCCAGGGCTGTGTAGAGCAATTGCATCTGGCTAGAAAAAATTATTGTAGATAAATAATGCAATGATGATTACAAAAAGAAATGTAAGTTCAGAGGAAGTACTGGGAACAGTCACTTTACACAGTGTCTGTAAGGTGGAGAGAGAGAAAAAAAAATAGGATTTAAGAAAATCTTCCTTAAGGAAGATGCTACCATTTCTCAAACACATTCCCTTCTCTGCTCTTCTTTTCCTTATATTATTCCTCATCCTTTCCCCACTCTGTCTTCACACATACATGGCTGCCTCTCTGTGCCACTTATTGGTGACTGTATAGAATGCAAAACTGTGTTTTTTTCATTTAGTCCCAAGTTTTAAAAGCATATTTTGTATCTTCCAAGCCTTTTAGGTCACTGAATGTATATTTTATGACTGTTGTTGAGAGTCTGCATCTCCAAGGGTGCCATCCAAAGGCTTCTAATCAAACATTCATGCCACCAAATGTTCTCTTTGATATAGCAAATTGAAACAGCCATTTTATGTTCTGAAAATAAAATTGATAAGAACCTTTAAGAAATTTAAGGGTTTTAGCTTTATCAGGAGAAAAATACTCATAAATGTTGAAAATTAACAAATGTGAGTTTCTTGTAATTCAGTGGATGGCAGCACTGTACAAACAGTGTAGCTGTCATTCTTGGACTATTTGTAGTCTTTTAAGTACATGTTCAGGGTAATATTTTGATTTTTTTTTTCTTGGATCTACATTAGCTAACCTCTATCAGACTAAATTTGAAAATAAGAATTACATTTTTACAACTGATTTTTTTTTCACATTTTTCCCCAGATTTCTCACAATGCCAAATAAAATGCATCACTTGTTAGAAAAAAAGGAGAATCTCTTGTTCCTTACTCTCACTCCAGCATGTTTTCAAAACACAGATTAAATTATTCTATGCTCTCACTGTGTGTCCTACATGCTTTATTGATGTAAATCACTTCATTGTATTCCTGGGAAACAGGGAAGGCAAGATTTAATGTCTGGAAATAAAAAGAGGCTGGTGAATTATTCTTAGCAATTAGAATTGTTTCAAATTTGTACTGTTGCACCAATAATTGTGGGTGGACAGACAATATTAATATGCAAGACTTTAGATTGCTCCAGTCATAGCGGATGCAAAGATTTATTGCCTGACTGAATCAAGCAGAGTAACAAAACATCACATGAGATACATGGAATGAGTATGAGCTTTACTTGAGGGATCCACTATTGTATCTGAATTTGTTTTTATGTATCTACCTTATGGATCTAGGGTACTTAGGAATAATGCAAAAGCTATACATTTGTCTCTATATGCAAAAGCTAGACATAGTGCTTCTAACTGCATTATACCTTTTCTAGACATCAGTGCTGGTATTTCATTTAACTTGTCAAAAATCCAGTGTGGTGGGGTTTGTTTCCCTTTTTCCTGAAAAGCTCTACTTGCATTAAATCTAACTCTTTCTATTTCAGGAAAAAAAAAACAACCAAAAAAAACTATGAATGAATAGATCCTAAAGATCTTATTGGGCCATAAGAAATGTACAGTTTAAACACATTCTATTTCTGTGTTATATAATGATTGCTCTGCATGTGATCATTCAGGGGTATTCACAATATTTCTGCCATACCCCAGGTACCCAAACCTGTGACTGCTCTCTCTTGCACACCCTTTTGTCTGTAAGAACACTTTCACATGCACAGTGGAGAGTTTGGTGCTTAGTTAAATCAGAAGTGTCTGGGACCAGCTTATGACATTTCACTTTAATTTTTTTAATAATTCCTTTGGCTATTTTAAACCTCTCCAGGTTAAATTTAGTCATTTTCATATGCATTTTGATGAGTTAGCCTTCATGATGAAATCTAAGGAAGTATTTTTGTGCCCAAAGCTAGACATATGCCAAAGCATCTAGGTGATTCAGTTTTGTAACTAAACATGTTCCTTCTTAATATATAGCTTAACATGAATTCATGAATAAATTAAAAAGTAAGCTTTAAAAGTCTCTGGAAATCTGGGATTTTAAAAATCAAGTCTGCAAGTCAATTTTGCAAGGCATAGTGTAGCTATGATGTGTACTACTGAAGAGCAGGATTTGTTCATTAGATATATACAATTAATCATCTACACAGTCATCAATGGAAAGAGATTAGGCACTTCTAACCTTAAATTTGTCATTTCCTCTGGCGATTGTGTAGGAAAGATGGGGTGAGTTAGCTTGTGCAGATTCCTATCTTGGGTTCTTTAGTTATGCTGGGGCCCTAAGTAAGTAGTTCAGTGTTAGTCAAGCACTAATATCTGATAAAATTTCAGTCTAGCACAAGGATTTATTGGAATAGCTACACTGAAAGTACTAGAGATGTTCTCTGGCACTGAGTTCAGTTGCTGTAATGTGTCTGGTATTTTTACTATTGAACATACTTTTATTCTAAAATGCTGCAGAGTGATAAAAACCTGATGACTAACCCCTAGACACATGAAAGAACTTTATAGAAAGCTCTGGCTGTCACTAACCTGATAAATGCTACTCCTGGGTGTAATTAAATTAAAATTCCCATCTGTAACAGAATTAATGAAAAAGGTAAGAGATTTACTGGTGATAGGAACACTGTTTGATAGCAGGCAACTAGTAAAGGGAAAGGATAAAAATGGGGAAAAGTAGATATAAGAACAGTAGACAGAAGAAGAGAAGGCAATGGTACTGTAAAACATGGGCTGGTGCCAAGGACATCATCTATTGTACTCCCACATGCAAGTCTGTTGTGCTCTGCTGCTCAAACTCACTTTCTTTTTTTCTTCCTAGAGTAACTTTCAAGACAGTCTTTATACAATCATATTTTATTGAGTCAGCTACATCAAATGTATTTTAGAAAGCTGCATTAATTCCTGCCCTATTTCAATTATTGAAGCCACAATATATTATTTAGAGGTCTGTGTGTTCATTTGTTTTAGTACAATCAATATATGTGTATCAAAGAAATGTCATTTTGATCTGAGTGCTTTTGAATAAATAGTATTACATGACGCTCTCAAAAAGAATGTTTAGAATTTGTAAACAATAAGTGTATTTCAAGAATCTATAAATGGCTCTTTCTTGTTTTATATGATAGCTTAATTTCCCAGCTCTCGGGCAAATATATCCTGTTCAATATAACTGTATGCTCTAACCTCTGGGCAGTGGGCAGTGTAAATTTAACCTAAGTGTTGTTTATCCTACAGAACACAAACCAGGGTTTCTGTCCTTTATGTTGGGTTTTACATGCTCTCTGAGCAGCTAACTGAGCCTAGATGCTGAAATGAGAGGGGACATTGCCATAGAGAAGGTCTACATACTCAGGAGGGAACTTTCCCTTCCTCTCAGTCTGACAGGGGTTATTTTCCTCTCTTTTGATACCTGCTTTTATTCATGTGCCAGAAGTGGTAGTTATGAGATTAAGCCGATCAAAAGCAATGTTTCCAGGCTTAAAATCTTTAGGGAAATTTCAGTTCCAGTATGCCTGTGGAAAACGGGGGACCTTTGGTGAGTAGGAGAGGAAAGGGGACTTTCTGGGCTAGTCAAACACACCAAAAGATACTGAAACTAGGAGCAAAAATGTCATGCTGGGAGGAGAGAGAGCAAAATCTAATTGGATAACTGATGGGATATAGGCATCCTTGTGGTCACTTTGACAACAAAGGACCATTAACTTAGAGCAACATCAAACACTGCCCACTGTCCTTTCTTATGAGGGAGGATCTAGACCTAAGGCAAGCTCTTCTACTGTTACATCCTCTTACAGGCATTGTTAGTCTGCTCTGAATAGCAATAATACATTTTAGAGGTGGCTATCCTGGCAATTTCCATTCTATAATATCTGCTGAAAGATTTTGCTGTCATTTGGAGAAAGTGCTTATAATTTGTAAAATTCCTGTCGCAGGGTAGAAATTTTTTTCCTAATTTTGCTGGAACAAATCGGTTGGATTTCTAATGCAGACAATAGTGGAAGGGTAAGTCAACTTCCTTCAGTTCTCCCGTTTTCCTGGGGTAGGGACAAACTGTTAAGTAAGTACTCTGATGAAGCAGGAATATTCCAAGTCCTGGTGCCCAACTCCAAGTGCATGTTCATGTAGGTCATGCTTTCCATCTGCCTTTGCAACAAGGAGCCAGGATCCATGTAATGATGCAGCAGGTATTGCAGTATCTCCTTGGTGTAATGTATTCTGTGAGCCATTTAGTCTTCCAGGTGAGTTGGAAGAGTGGTAAAAGTCTGTAGAAAATATTTCTGAGAAGTGTTTAGAAGACCTATAATCTTTTTCATACTGGAGTGGCTTTATTGGGAATTTCCCAACCAGATGCGGTATTTTTCACACAGTTCATAAAGTGTGCAAATGTTTGGGGATTTTACCTTAAAATTATAATTAGCTATGCTGAAGGGAAGCTAAAAGGTCAAACCCTCTTTTCATCTCTTCATCTCTTACTTAATAATTCCTGTCACTTGCATCTTATTGATTATATGGAACCAAATAATTAGGGAAAGAAGCCTTTTTTTCTGTGAATGAATGGCAGGACTTAGGTGTTCTTTTACATCTTTGTTTTCTAGGCTTGCTTTGTTTCCTTAGTCTTACTCATGTGACTTTAGTCAGTTTGAATTGCAAGGTATCTTAACTTCTAATAATTTACAGAGCCAAATAATTTTTATGGTTATGGTATTTGTGAATAACAGTGATGCCTGGTATTTTATACTGAAAAGCCCTGATAGATTAAAACCTGGCCAAGAACAATAAAGGCAGCAAGAAAAGCATCTAGAGGAATGCTGGTGATAAAAAGGAGACTATGGAAAATGTGCATCCTCTCTGGAAGGAAATGGGAAGCCTGATTACCTGGGATATGAAGAAGGCTGAGGTAATCAATTACTTGTTTCCCTCAATTTTCACTAACAAGTGCTCCAATCTCACCATCCAAATTGCAGAAGGCAAAGAACTGGAGAATCGGAAGAATAAGGAACCACACACTGTAGGAGATCAAATCTGAGAACCTAAGGAACCTCAAGGTTCACAAGTCCATGGGACCTGTTGACATGCATCTGCAAGTTGTGAGGAATCTGACAGATAAAATTGCTAAGCCATTATTCATCATATTTAAGAACCTCTGTTCCTGGTAAGACCATGGAGCAGATCCTCCTGGAGATTATACTAAGGTATGTGAAAAATAAAGATTTGATTGGTGTTACAATCAGAGAAGTGAGAGATGCCTCTGACTGAACTAAGGTGTAAACAAGACCATATGCTGAAGTCAACAATACAGATTTTATTTAATAAATGTGAGGTAGAGAGATAGAAAGAAATAGAAAATAGTGGGGAGAGAGGGGGAGAGAGAGAGAGAGATCAAGAAGAAGTCAGTTCTCACCCATGGATCTGGTGGCATCCTGTTAGTGCTTCTTCACCCTGGGTTTCTCAGTGGCGGGGGTTGGAGTCATTATTCTGGGAGCACCATCTTTATACAATTCAAGTCTTGGGTATCCATGGAGGCATATTCCTAATTTATAAGTGAAACGAGAATGGATGTGCCTTCATTTGCATGTGAAGCAAGGATGGGCATGTCCTTTTGCATATTCTCCCTCTAAGATTTTGGGGGCTTTCAGTGGCCATTGGTGGTTGCAGATGCTATCTGTCCTAACCTTCAGGTTCTCTTTGTTTGACTAATAACACGTGTATGAACAATTTCTTCCTTTTCCATAGTTTGCCACAGTGGCAAGTTTTGTCTGGATGCATTAACCATGGTGTGCTAACCAGCTCTCACCTCTGCCAGGCATGGAATCAGCACTTTCCTGTTGCAAATTCCTCCCTTCTGTGCTTACCTCAAGCCTGCTGTGGTGGCTTATAGTATGACAAGTTCCTTCTGTAGCCTTGACAGGGTTTGAGATAAGAAACTATGCTCTTTAAGTCCTTACAGATGGTGATGGTCAACATGGCTTCACTGAGAACAAATCATGCTTGACATATTTGGTTGACTTCTATGATATGGTTACGGTCTTGGATGAGTGAAGATCGACTGATATCTCCTTGAACTTGTGCAAAGCATTTGGCACTGTTCCCCTTGACATGCTTGTCTCTAAATTGGAGAGACATGGATTTGATAGATGGACCACTCACTGAATAAGGAATTGGCTGGTTGGTCAAATGCAGAGCTGCTGTCAATGGCTCCATGTTTAAATGGAGACCAGTGATGAGTGGTTCTTTCTCAGAGGTCAATACTGGGACAAGCACTGTTTAACATCTGTTTTGGTGACATGGACAATGGGATTAATCCTCAGAAGGTTTGTTGATGACACTAAACTCTGTGCTGCAGTTGACAGGGTGGAGGGAAGGAATGCCGTACAAAGGGACCTGGACAGAGAGAGATGGGACCATGTGAACTTCAACAAGGCCAAATGCAAAGTCCTGCACTGGGACAATCCCAAACAAAAATACAGGCTGGGTCTGAGACAGGTCTGAGATGGACATGAGTTTATCGGTGGACAAAAATCTTGACATGAGCTGTCAATGTGTAACAGGAGCCCAGAAAGCCAATTGTATCCTGGGCTGCCTCAAGAGCAGCATGGCCAGCAGGGTGAGGAAGGGGATTCTCCTCTTCTACTCTGCTCTGATGAGACCCTACCTGGAGTTCTGTGAACACCTATAGGGTCCCCATAACAGAAATTGTATGGACCAGTCAGTGCAATCCAGAGGAGGACCATGAAGATGATCAGAGGGCTGGAACAGTTCTCCTATGAAAACAGGCTGAAAAAGCTGGGATTGTTCAGCCTGGAGAAATGAAGGATCTGAGGAGATCTCAGAGCAGCAGTAAAGGAGACCAACAAGAAATCTGGTAAGGTACTTTTTTCAAGGACAAGTAGTGATAGCACAAAGGGGTTTTAAACTGAAAGAATATTGATTAGATATTGGACTGGATATTAGTAAAATATTCTTTACTGTGGGTGTGGTAGATACAAAACCGGAGAGGTCCAGAGAGGTTGTGGATGCCCCATCCCTGGATGTGTTCAAAGCCAGGTTGAATGTGGCTTTAAGTAACCTGGTCTAATGGAAGGTGTCCATGGCAGAGGGGTTCATGGCACAGGCATTGGAACTGGGTGGATCTTTAAAATCCCTTCCAACCCAAACAGTTTTATGGCTCTATGATTTTATTGTAAGTACCATTCAACAAGCAGAAATAATTCAAAGCAAGGTCAGCCTGTTTTGTTTCCAAAACCTCAATGCCATTTTGTACTTACAATTCTACTAAAATGTTTCTTTCTAAATGAGAACATATGTATTTTTCTTAAAAGTTAACATGGAATTCTACAAAGCTGGTGCTGCATGATCTTAAAATAATCTATGATTTGGGCTGGCACACAAAGTGAAATTCCATTCCCTCCCTTCTCTATAAGCAGTCTGTGGGAGTTGTTTTGCTAGTGGAAGATGTATACAATGATGGGACATACAGGAATTCACTGTTTTTGTAGTTACTGTGCTGAGCATTTTAACTGGGACAGGTTCACACCTTAGGCCAGTAGCTGACATAGGCAGCAGTATTATTTATTTATTTATTTATTTATTTATTTATTTATTTATTTATTTAATTTATTTATTTATTTATTTATTTATTTATTTATTTATTTATTTATTTATTTATTTAAGACAATGCAGTAGCCCTCATGTAAACCTTCAGGCAAATCACTCTGCCTGTTGTCATTAGTCCACTGTGTGCTGGCTTTGCCTTGTGCTATAAATGTTGTCACCAGTATTATAAATGTTGTCTTGACTAAATCTTTTGATGTATTTAAAACCTTATTTTAGACATATAAAACCAAGGAGAAATAATATTTCCTCAGCTGAGCATGTTTTATAAGGTGAAATATCAAGGATTGAGACTCATCAAGGCTAAAGTAATGGCAGCAAAAGGACATTTCCTCATCCATCTTTTTTTTTTTTTTTTTTTCAATGGATCAACAGCTTTTCTTGGAAAAAAGATCTAAAAGATCTATCAGAGGAAAATTGACAGAATGCAAAATTATTAACTCAGAAAAACCTGTTAAGAAATCATACTTCACACATTTCTTGTTCGGTTGTGGGCCAGTGGTAACTGGGTAACCATGTTTTATTAAACTAATAGAGGTATTTTTTAGTAGATCCTGCTGTCCTTGCCATATGGCAACAAAATAACAAAGAACACTACTTAATGGAAGCAAGAAAACAGGGACATATGTACCTGCTCTTAGTACTGCTTCAGAGGTAAAATATTGCTATTTTTGCCAACCATGATGGCATTAAATAATAGTTTTGCCATGAGAAATCAGCATTTGCTTTTTTATGGTTTAAATAAAAATGTAATGCTGCTCTGAAAGCCTGAGACACTGTATTATTACAGAATACAGAGATGGGGACATCTTTTTTTTTTCTTGTAAAAACAAAAAGATTTTCTCTTAGCTCTTTAGGTGGAGTATTCACTGGGGTATCTTACTACAAAATTTTGAGCATTAAAAAAATCCGTGAGTTGAAGAGATTCATATCATTAGAGCATTGGAATCATCCCTACCTTTGGTGGTAACTTTGAAAATAAAAACATGGAAAGGAGTTTTAACCTCTCCACAGTGCAAAGCAGCAAAACTACTCCTTTAGTTCTGCCCATTTCCCTTCTGCTGGCATCTGACCCTGACACTGTGCAGCCATAGATTTCTGAGCAGACCACCCTGCTGCAGAAGCTAGCAGAGCTGCTCGCTGTCCTGGACCCTTCTCCTTCACACGTCCACCTCAGCCATGGCTCTGTCCCAGGGCTGACTGGCCTGGTGCAGCTCTCGGAGTTTTGTCTCTGCAGGCGTCTTCCACTGTGCTCCAGAGGCATGTGCAGATGTGTGGGAGCCATCGTGTACTTCTCAGAGCTTGTGTGTCTGTCTCTGCAGCTCTGCACTTGCATCTTGTCTCTTCAAGGTGTTTCACCACATACTGCAAGTTTGAACTCTAGCCTATGTTGAACACGTGATATTTCACCGTGGTAAGAATGTGTGGCTATGCAAACTCCCAAGCACTGAATTCAAGCTATAAACTGTTAGTATATCAAAAATGTCAGTGTCTCAAAAAGTATCAATCATGTTTCATGATGCTAAGTTCCTCTTGAAAAGAAGGAATCAGACAATTCTGCTTTCAGTTAGCTAAGCAAGGTCCATAAGTGAATTTCAAAGCAAGAAACGTTTCACTGCAGATGCTCTCGCTGTAATAAAAAATACACATTTCAACTTGGGACTGAAAAGCAATGTGAGAATTGATTTTTTTTGGACATTCTGAATGAAATAAAAAAAACCCCAAAAAACAACCAAAATAATTATTTATGGACATTTCTGCCATAAGACTGAGGTAATTTTTGTTGATAACACATTTAAACACAAATACTATGTGTAGCGGCCCAGAGAAGCTGACTTTAGTCATGGGATGGATTGCAGAAGTGCATCCCCACCAACTCAGGCTGCACTGTGATCTGAGAAATGCTCCTTAGGCCTTGGCCTTGATGAACTGCATTTGGATTAAATCCCTCTTGTATGTTACAATAAAGCTGATAAAAATCCAATACAAAACCAAATTTTCAGATCCTGCTCAAACCGACCACATTTTGTTATTGTTTGTATTGTTTAGCATCTAGACTTGAAAATGAGCAGTAGATTATTGCAATCTCTTTGACCACAGTTTATGACAAGTGATGGTTAGGGAGACTTAAAGTGTCAAAAATCAGACTCTTGTGTTTAGATTGGTTTTGCTAAGCATATTAGAAAGTCTTTTTTCTATGGCAGGGCAGTGGGAGAAATTACTTCCTAAATTACTTTTTAAATGCAATATTCTGATGAAAGCTATTAATTTTGAACATTAAAGTTCCTAATATTTCTGCACATATTAGATTAACTCTGAAAAGCTTATTCATAAGAAGTTCTAATGTTTTAGTTATTTGATAGATCCTATACAAACAATTAAGGAGATAATGGTTTCTCTTGACTTGGATGGCTTGAAGGAGTTTGAATTGTAAGTGGAAAAGCTGTAAATTACAATGCTTTTTAATGTTTGCTATAAAATCATCTTGGTGATTAACTAATAAGAGAAACAAGCAATCAAGAGTGTTCAACTGGAATTCATTAATCTATTCCAACAGCTGAACTAGCAGGAAACCGAATTGATTTTTTGAGAATGTTGTATTTTAAAACCCATTGGAAATTAAACTTCAAGCAGGGTATTTCCCTTTCCCCTGTCCCCTCCAGTGAGAAAGGGAAAAAATGGCACAGATTATTTGTGATAACAATTTGCTAGAAAAACAGCAATGAAAAAAACAAACAGTAACAGTAACATTACTAATAAGAGTGTATAAAAGAGGGTGGTTACATGCAAAAACTGCTTACAGAAGATGGATCTGGTGTTACCATTGCCAGAAAAACGTGGCTTCCCGGGACAAAGGAGAAAATGGCCAACGTCGCCACCGCCGGTGCTTTCCCCACAAGGCCAAGGCAATGAAAACCAACAATGGACAAACCCACCAAGACGAACCGTTTGTGTCATGCACAAGAAATGGAAGAAAATGGGGCTGGTTCAGGATCATGTTCCATTTTTCTTTCACTCAAAGCCACATCCTCAGTGATGAAAGGGTGGCATAAAATAAACAACCTGCCCACACGGCTCCAGGCTCCAACTCCTCCTGGCAGCTGCAATAAAATTAACTCCATCCTGGCCAAAACTAGGACAAACACTAAAATTCCAGCATCAGGCAACTGGAGAGATATTCCTTGTCAAAACCCCCTTAGTCATCCCACTGTAAAGATTTTAGGCATAGCCAGCCTGTGGAAAACATCCCACATTTTGTGCAGTTTGGCTAAGGCGGCACAATGTACATGATTAGTTAAACAAAACACAAACATTTTAAAAGGCAAATAAAATCTAGCTACCTGTGCATGTGTTATTGAGTTTGAAAAATTCTTAAAAGAAATATAAAAATATGCCAGTGTTGGATGACACTTCCTTCTGCAGCCCCACACACGGAGTACCGCCTAAGAAACACACATTTGACACAGCTTAGGACATTGACACTTTTGTCATGCACCTCTGTGTGACCAAGCCAGGCTTCCTGCCCTCACTTTTCAACTTTTTGATTTCTCTTGAGTTTTCTGGCCTATATTTTGATTACCTCACTCCTCAGCTCCCATTTTCCCTCAGGTCTTCTAAGATTTCTGTGCTTGATTAGCCACATATGTGCCTGAGGTTGATTTGTCTCAATTGCTGGTACCCCTAGTGCAGTAGAAGGAAGGTTCAGCACTTCTCTTTTGAGCCAGTGACTCCAAAGAGAAGTCTAAAAGCTCAAATCAGTAATGGAAAATATCTGACAAGGTCTATGATGAATAAGCAGGTAATTTTATATTTACTTTAGGATGCTATAGTTCATATTTCATCAGGAAAATGTACAATGATGTCTCAGTAAAAAAATATGTCCTCTTGTCTGCAGTCAGTGATGGTGACTTATTGCAAACTAAGAACCTTATTCCAGATACTTGAAGCCAGTAAAATGCTTTCCAGAGCCACTGGAGTAGAATGGCTATAGAGCTAATTTTTGAGAAACTACTTCAAAGACAAGCCCAAGATTTTATTATGCATTTTACTTTCAATCTATGGGAAAGTTCTTACAATTAAAATAATCCAAAATAAAAACGACCTGATAAGACAGGACACAAGAAAAATAACTTTTGAAACAGTTGGAATAAATTAGTTTTGACTCCAAAGTTCTTTGACATTGGTCTGTGGACCTGGGAACCACTCATTGCTGGCTAAGGTGGAGTTGTCCTGTTCCTGGGCCATCTGTCTTATCAAGCTGAGTCTGCAGTGGCAGGGGAGGAAGGAAGGTTTCCAACATACATTCCTTTAAATAAATACATTTTCACAGGACATTATGCTTTATACAAGTCAACAATTGCCTATCAGAAAACCTTTCCACTGTAAAATATCTTGCTAGCATTTTTTTTTTTTTTTGAGATGGCAGAAGTTGTCTGGAAAAAAACAGAACACTACCTCTAGAGTATGTTTGAGATCTTCATTCAGGTGATAATTTTTAGAGTTCTGCCTGCTCAAGTCTTTGGGAAAAATCAATGCAAGGGTATTCTCAAATGAGTATTACTGGCTCAGCACAGGATGCAAAATTCAGTCTCTTTGATAAGAATGTTACTGTATTTGGATGATAATGTTCTTTATGTAGCTAAATGATGGACAGCATAGACACAATTTTAGACTAGTGCAAAAGACATGATAGGTGTCCATCTTCTGAAAATGGACACCTTCTGCAATGAAATGTCCATCTTCTGTAAAGGCATTATATCTGTCCATATTCTGAAAAGTTGCTGCAGATGTGCCTGTGACTGGATGTCAGTGAGGTTAATCAGCTGAACCACTGACATCTGTTTATAGGAAAACTACAACATGGAAAAACCAGCTGGAGTATAAAATCTAAAGTTCTTGCAAAGGGTAATAATTTGTAATCAAATCAGAAGCAAACAAAGATGTTAATACAGCTTTGAACATGCAAACAAAGAATAAAAAGAAGCAGACGTGGCTTGATGCATGCTAGAGGCATGGAGCAGCTCAGTGCAAATGTGCACATTCCCTGCTTGTAGCTTTTCATCTTGCATGTCCTTTTTCCCCTTAATGGCTACATTGAAAACTAGAGGGATACATTGTGCTATTGGCAGAATCATCCATTTCATTTCTTCAATTTCTTTATTTTTAACGTAAATAGATCAGATCCCCTTTCAGCCTCTTCTATGTACTAGAAATTAAGTGATGAAGCCACTGCCTGCAGTCTGTCCAGAGATGTATTAGAAAGCATTCACAAAACTGGAAAAATTGACATTTTTCTGATGAATATAGGATCAGATCTGCACAAGTGGTGATGGGTTGATGTTTCACTGTACGTAGCAGAATGATTTTTATGCCGAGCTGATATGGCAAGGTTCTAGAAATGTTGTGCTTCTTTATAGATACTATCCAAACCAAAATGCATCCTGTTAAGTGTCCTGTGCATACTGTGGAAAGCTTTATATGTATATATGAGAACACTTGCTGCCCTGTAATCCCAGTTCAAGTGTCCAGACCCCTGAGGCCTTTGCACCTTGGATAAAATGAAAGCTGTAGCCCTTTGCAAACAGCCACATAGTATAGTAAAAACACGGCAAGCCCGTGATGTCTGATGATGTCTGGCTCCAGATCAGAAGGCTGAAGGATCTGCTTTATTAAAACTATACTCTATGGCATTAATATATTATTTAAAGAGATACTACACTATTCTACGTACTTACTTCTTACTCACCTATCTAACTAACTAACAAAACTCCTGACTCTCTGCTGAGTCCCAGACACAGCTGGATCCAGTTGGTCATTGAACCCAAACAACCTTCACCAGAATCCAATTAAGCAATCACTTCAGGTAAACAATCTCCATACCACATTCCAGATGGGGAAAACAAAGGAGCGGAGATAAAGACTGTTTTCTCTGGTCTCTGTGCAATCCTGAGGGACAGAATTATGTCTCTCTGTCCAGAGAATGTGAATGTCACAACACAGAAGTGGATTTAGTCTTACATTTCTTGCCAATTGCCTATGAAACTGATATAAGTGTCTGTTAAGAGAGTTTATTTTTTGCATCCTCCAAAGAGAGGATTTGTGGCTGCAAACTTGCAACCTGAAACTATACTTGTCAATAATTGCACTATAAAAATTCTGTTTCCAAAGTCAGGCTCATTAAACAAGTGACACAGAGTGACAGGTCCTCAGCATATCTGACATCTTGCAGATATGGCCTCTTGCAAAGTGCCAGTGCCTTCACTTTTAGCCTCAGGCTCTGAGCTTAAAAGTTTGGGACCAGAGGCACACAGCATACATAAAAGTTCTGCCTGAGTTCAGGAGTGCATCATCCAAGACCTGGCACACTGGCCATTCTAGTCCCTCAAATATACCAATGTTTAATGTCCTTACTCAACCCAGAAGAAAGCTGTGGAGCCTGGTGTACTAAAAAGTTCACAAGGTTATATTAAATCCCTTCAGAGGCTGTAAAGAAATTGATGGAAATATTTTTGAACAGTCACAATTTCCTTCTTAGTTCTTTGGAAAAAAACCCAGGCAGTTGTTGATAAAGAATTGAATAACATAAGGCAACTTCTGCGTTTGTAATATCTTGGTGAGTATAAATCAGGCTTTTTTTTTGCAAGACAGATGGATAGCAAGACAGATGGATATGAAGTCTCTATGTGCTTCACATAGTTATGCTTTTATAAATATCTTCAAATATAAATATCCAGTAGCATAAAATAAATGGTAAAGTTATTGTCACTGATGGAAAATTTAATATAGACCAGTATGTATACATGTGTATGCACACATGTGCACATATGTATACACACAACAGAGTAGATAATATGTATGAATAGAAGTAAAAATTTCAGATTAGATTTTTTCAGATAGCAATTTGTTGTTAATCATAAATCCTTTGGCAAAGAACTACTAGACCAGAAAAGCTGTGGATGCTCCCTCCCTGGCAGCTTTTGAGGCCAGGCTGGATGGGACTTGGACCAACCTGGTTTAGTAAAATATGTTCCTATCCATGGTGGGGAGTTGGAACTTGATGATCTTTAAGAGCCCTTTCAGCCCAAGCTGTCTCGTGATGCTATTAATATTAATAAATACATAAATAAATGCTTGATGAAGAAATAATGTATTCTTCTTGAGGAAATATGTATTCTTGTCAGCAGCGGGATATGTACATTTATTAAATTATGAGCTTTTTCAGAAGTTAATCTGAGATGCAAGTTACTGATTTTGTTGCAACAGCTAATAAGTTTCATAATTTAATGGGCAATTAAAACACATTAATTTACATTTTGAAGGCACAGAAATAATTTTTTTCCTTCTGAATAAGGTTTGTAAATATGGTTTTTAAAATAAATTTCCTTAATGAAGCAACCAAATGAATATTTGAGTGCATACTAACTATTAAATATTACTGTAAATAGGAATTGAAACAGCTGTGGAAGGACTTATGTTTATGATTGAAGTTACCTTTTATTTTTAAGCCTATTTTAAGATCAAAGATTACAAGGTAAAGACGTGAGAGTTAGTGAAATGTACACATTTGAATTGCACTTGAAGTTTCATGTTTGTGAAGGAGCTTTGATTCATATTGACAGAGACATTTGAGAGAGAGATGAAACATTGAGATTAGTTGATCCCTTGTCTCTGACTGCAGTCAGCCTGCACCCTTCCCTGGTGCTGCTTCTGCCCAGAGGCTGTTGTGGGGTGGAACAAGCAGGTGACTGTGTCTTGTCTGTGCTGTGCTGCACACTGTCTGTTTAACCTGTAATGACAACCACGGAAGAGGAACAGACAGGAGTGAGTGCCTGGGGAATGCCTGGGCCCACGGCACAGCCTTTCCTGCTCTGTCTCTGCTCCAGGACATCTCCCTTCCAGCCCCTGGACTCTTTCTCAGCATTTCAAAACACAAAACTTAAAAACACTTCTGCAAACTTTAAATCAATTCTGGTTTCCATAGCCAATAACACAAACAAACAAACAAACAAAAAAAGGAAGAAAAAGACAAATGGTGTAGTGATGTGTATTTTTTCTCGCAAAGTAGGAGTGTCCTTACACAGGAATTTGGACACCTCTTGGCTTCAAAGGGATCTTCCTGTCCAAGGTAACAACTTCATCCAGACAAAGAAGAACTGAGGAGTATGTAGCAGGGTATATTGTGCACATTTAGCCTTTTGGAAGTTGTTGGGAAGAAGACTAGTTCTGGAGCTGGTGATACATATTTTCTCTTTGGAAGAGAAATGGGCCTGTCTAGAATTCCACTTTCTGTTCTGCTTTATTCTTTTGTTCTCTGATTGTTTCATGTAATTGCATCAGTGGTCTCTGGGGCAAGGCCATGAAAAAAGGGTACACTTCTGACACTGATTTTTAAGAAGAAATTTGTTTTGTTCATCTTTATTCCTTCAAGGTGTCACTGCAGGGCAGAGTCAAGGTTTTTTTGGTATCTCCTAATAAAATATCCTTGCACTTGGATAAAATCCATCTTTCTGTTCTCTTAATATGTACAGGGAAATCCTAAATCTAATACAAGAAGCAAATCATTGTCTACATGCACCTCTACTTTTTATAACATCCTCGCTCCTATACTGGCTGATGATTTATTAACTGTATCAGAGTTATTAAAAATTGAAAGGCTTTGATATTGCTTTTAGCTGGTAGAAATTATACATCAGCTATTTCAGATCCTCAGCCATGCTGCAACATTGGTCCACCATAAGGCCGAGAATTAAATTAAAATGAGGTGTAAATAGGGAATGTTGCTAGGTGACCTTCTGAAATATTTAATACAGCCTGACTTAAAGTTTATTGCTTTAAACCTGAAATGTGTGTAATTTCACCCAGGCAGCATAGTCTTGAGATAAAAACCTGATGACTTTTAAAAAGTAGCTTGATTTTGTACATAAATTTTGAGTGTCAGTTGCTTTTCCCTCAAGGGGCTGTGTGAAGCTTATTGTTTCCTCTTGGTCTGCCTAAGTTAGGTGCTCTGAGGTTTACTTTTGATCTGAGTGTTTCTAATAAGTAGTGTAAGAACTAGCTGGAAACACCACATTTCTCCTTTAAATAGATCAGATTTTCATGAATTTTAAGGAGAGATTTCTCTATTTCCCCATCTTTTCTTAGTTTTTCTTCCTGATTTTTTTGTCCCCTGCCTTCCAGTGAACCCAAGACACTCTTGCAGCTTCAAGATGCCCTACAGTTCTAGGTACTCCCATGGAAGGAGAGCTGTAGTGAAACCTTCTCCAGCAACCTTTGGCATTTTTTTTATTACAATAATGTGCATGAAGTTCTTTCATAAACAAAGCCCTTATATTGGAAACAAAAATATCATGAAAATTATTTGTACCTTCTTTCCAATACTTTTATGTGGCTAGAGTGGTGTAAAGTTTCTATCAGGTAACAAAAGTTTAGGTATCTATAAAATATGGATATCTATACAAAAGTATAGAATACATACACAAAATTTTCTGGGGTTTCAAGAAATTTTTTGTTATCCCTCACTCCAACATCTCCTTCCCTTTTCCCATGCTGCTGCCTGTTTTCTGTCAGCACAGCTGCCAGGGCTGGCAGAGGGATCTGGCTGAAAAAGAGGGATTTTCCTTCCCTGCTTGGGATCTGACTGCCAGGGGACAGAAGAGCCCTAGAGCAGCCTGTGTGATGAGCAGAGAGCAGCTGCTCAGAAATGCTGACAGTGGGGGAGCATCTGAAACCAGAAGTTGAGCCCTAATCACTGTTTCAGGATGATGTTTCTTTCCTGTGATTTATGGCCTGGAAAGACTCTGCTGATCTTAAACAAAGACTAGCATATATTTAGTGGTTTTTTTAATCATAGTTTTGCTATTGGAATCTATTTTATGTACCTGAATACTTAAAAGAATATTAATTAACTTTAATGAAAGATATTTTATTTAGCTTTAAGAAAGTATTTAAAAATGTCAGCACAGAGAAGAACAAATAACGAAGAAAGAATGGTTAAAGGCTATTAGCTACTAAATATTTAAATATGATTTCACTTAAAAAAAGATCATGTTTCCATTTTGGTAAAAAAAAAATGCTTGAAAATAAAATCCAGGTGCTGTGCTGAGAAAGATATTCATAGTGAATTTTTTTTCTTTCATTATGACTGAAACCCAAATATATCTATAGGCAAACCAAGTATGAAAAATTGATATTTTAATGAGAAAGTGAGGTCATTTATATGGGAAGACACATGAATCACTGACTGGATCTATCTGGTGGACTCACTGACATTCCCTCCAAGTATGATAAAGCTGTTAAATATATATGCCCTATTGAATTAATATGAATAACCAGTTTCATCCTAATACACATATAAAATATATTAATATTCTATTAGTTTTGCTAAGATGATTGGAAACAGAGTTTGCCTATTGTACTGAAGGATCTTTCATATGCAACTATAATTTGAAATCAAACAAACATTAATAAAGCTGAAGTTTTCAGCAATTTTGAAAATGAGGGCCATATTTTCATTATGATAACCACAATGTGTGTGTTAAATCTTTTTGAAAAGACACTAATCTCTGATCTCATGTTCACTGCCATGTTCAATCCATCATGAAAAGGACTCTTTGCTTATAATTATTAATATGAGGATCCACAGTCCCCTATTCCCTTGGGATTGATCTGAACACTCCTCTTTTGCATATTCACACTGCTTTGAAAGCAGTTTCAGCCAGACAGGAAAACTGTTAAAGTCAATGGACTTTCTTCATTGCCAGAACTCCCCACCCTCTGTTATTAACAATAACAGTAGCAGCACAAGTTTTCATGAATGCGGAGAACTCTGTCAAAGCAGCTTTCGGAGCACACGGATGCAGCTGCAATGAGCCCTTGCTGGGGCCAGGTCATCCTTGTATGAGTGCAGGAATGGCTGCTGCCAGCACAAATCCATCATTGCAAAGAGCCCCAGGAGCTGCAGGCAGCCCAGCTCTGTCCCCCCTGCTGCTGAGACAGTCTTCATCTTGAGCCGTGCCCTTGACTACTGCATCTTCTTCTTCCTCAGCTTGTCAAGGCCTGCCATGCCTGGCTCCACTGCTTTATCCTGGTGCTCCCTGCACTGGGCTCTGAACCTTCTGCCTGGCCATGCTCTGCCTCGTCCCCACGGACCCCACCAGGCTGTTCTGTGCTCCCTGTTTCTGGTGGCCCTAAACTCACATCCTTCTCATACTCCTGCTGCACAGGACAATGGAGGGTTATCAGTGTCCTAATCACAACATGGAATGTTTCCTATATTCAGTAAAATACATTTTATCCAGCACTGGCCTGGTGCCTAAGTGAAGCTACTGAAGCTAAAAGCAAGCTAAAGTTTAGGAGAATGGAAAAGGGCACCAGGCAATCACAGCAGTTTGTTACTGGCTCATTACTTGCTCAGATCACCCTGAGACAGAGATGCTGCAGTAAGAGCAGAGAGTTCCCAGATGCAGAAGTTGGGTGTTCATTGCCAACCTATAGAATTTTTAATATAAATATTCATATCTGCCCTCCCTTGGGTCTGTCTTGCAGAGTAAGAACTACTGACTGCTTTGTACCCACACGGGAGCCTCTCCAACAGATACCAGTCTTTTATCAATTACCTCACTCGTATGTTGTCACATGAATACTGCAATGTGAATTACCATTGCCTCTGTAATTGTGCACAAAGGAGAAACTACTGTTCATCTGTCCTTTCCTGAAGCCAGCAGGAGAGCAATGCTCATTTCAGTGGAATTATGTCAACTGACCCTGCTGAAAACCAGGTGGTGTGATTATTTTATGTGGCCAGAATAAGCTGAGTGTGTAACTGTGATATTAAAAAGATGTCAAGATGCACACTAATAGTTTAAAGGGTGGTTAAGATGATCCCTGAGGATGCTTCAAAACTGGTATTCTATGGTATTTTATAATAGTGGTAAATTTATCAGTGTTCATATCCCCGTATTAACTATAAGGAAATTAGTAACATTTGTGTTTTGCATGTGAAAGGCCTTCTGTGTTAAGGATGATTTATTTTTTCTCTTTAATGCTCTTGGGATTCCTGAACAGCTGTCAGCTGTACCAGAGCAGAAGAACATGCCTATTAACACATTGCCAAGAAGAAATTGCATTATACACCGCTGCATCTGTTAATTGCATTTGTCAGTATTTACAATTCAAATAATATAAGCATTCAGAATTGTTAATATGTGGTAAAATTTAATTTCTTCATTTATCATTTCAAAATATGATTTTGGTCTTGGTTTGGTTCATTTACTGTACTGTTACTTAAATGGAAAGCACCTACAATTCCAATTTAGTGTTATGATTTGGTTAAGAAAATAATGCCAGTCAAATACAATACTAAGATTACTCTTCAGCAGTTCTTACAGAACATATGGAATATAGTTGTGGATTAGAGTACTATTTGAATAAACAGCTGCTTATGGCCCAGGTTTACAATTGTGAACTGTCATTTCTGTTTCAATGAAGCTGGCCATCACAAATGGACTGAAAATTGGTGAAGCTGTAACATATAATATACACCAACATCATTTATGCTGTTATTTAGTCAGTACAGATGCCTGCATATCCATGACAGATACAGTGATGCCACATGACTACTTTATTCTTTTTCTTCTCAAACCACATGAATAGAGAAATATTTCTCTAGACTATCCTTAACCTTCATCATCAATGAAGGAAGAGACAAAACACTGTCCATCAGTGGACTAGTTGGTGCTTGACGCTTCAAACTTTGGCCAAGTTTGAAGAATGCAATCTTGGAAGTGGCCATATTTCTAAAAGATCATACATAGAGATTACAGATAAGATAGAGATATCTTTTAGACATATTGTCTAAAAGACAATACACAGAGACATCCTGCTTGCATTCTGCAGCTCCATGTATTTCCTCTAGTGACTGAATTCTCTGGATGATCAAAAGTCTGTCTTGGGAAATGACCAGACTCTCAGTTTTTGTGCTGTGAAACTTAGTTGTTATACTATTAATAAAACAAGTTATGCTATATGAGGAGAAAAGGATCAATTAAATATTTTTAATTAAACACTTGAGTTCAAAGATTCTATGCTACTATTAAGCTAAGTTGAAGCCTCATACAATCATAGAACAGTCCAGGTTAGAAGTGAAGTTAAAGGATTATCTGGTCCAACATTTTGTGGGAAAGGAAGCCTCAATGAGATTACCTAGCATTGTGTCCAACTGCAATTTGAAATTGCATCCAAAGAATATTCCATCCACTTCAGTTTTTAAAACCATGGAAGAAGTTCTCACAACCTGCTATTAATTTAAACGGAGTCAGGATTCATTCATAAGAGCCAGCACTCCATCATGGGGTGTTTAGCAAGTGGTAATAACTTCTTTGGGAGGTGGTGGAGTCACTGTCTCTGAAAGTGTTCAAGAGGCATCTGAATGTAGCACTTAGGACTGGTTAAGGGGTGCTTATAGTGTGCTGAGTTGATGGTGGAACTAGATTATTTTAAAGTTCTCTTCCAACCTTGGTGATTTCATGATTTTTTAATTCAACTTTAACATTGGAGGCTCTAATTAATCATGTTTTCATTCAGGAATGTATATCCCAGCTGACAATTTTCTGAATGTCATTGCACATGAACGTCATTGTGATTTTAGAACAGCTCAAACTAGAAATTACTTAGGCTTACTCTTAAAAATTCCTTGTGGACAGCAAACTAACTATTTATTGCTTTGGTAGTTATATTCCTGTGCACTTGAATAAGAAATTTGTGCTGCCAATTAGTCAGTTTCATAATGTTTGTCAAGATCTACTTATGAGCAATTGTGCAATAAAACCTGTTAATTATGTTTTATAAAATTTCAGTGTGAGAATTGGATGAAACTCCTTTCGTTATAATTCAGATTTAGGAGAGAGTGGAACAGGATCACAGCGTGATCTGTGGTCATTGCAGATAAACCTGTGCCACAAGGAAGTGGTTTCCACCAAGGAAGTACTCAAAGGCATTGTAACGAAAGACAGGCTTAGCCCAGAGACAGGCTTAGCCCAGGGAGTGGTTAAGATATGAGGAACTCCCTCCTAAAAAAAAGAGAAAAAATTTTAGGAAGACAGACCTCTCTGACTCCGAGCCTCGCTAGCGGTTGTAGACATCAGAGATGCTCCACACCTAACTAAATCTGCACAGCTACAGGTGATGGGAGTTTTAACCAGTGCACCAATGGGAATTAGACCATGCACTTTGTGATGTTTAATTAAACTTAATATTTCATTTTGCTGTGTAAAATGCTATGTCAGGTTTCTTCAGTTTGTTTTTTGTTTTTTTTTTTTTTTAAGTAACACTGAAAATGTTAAACTGTGTGAAGATATCTGTAATAATATACCCAGAGGTGCTGTAGATTAAGGGTGTTTTCCTCACCTAC
Source organism: Chloebia gouldiae (assembly GCA_003676055.1). Classification (NCBI taxonomy): domain Eukaryota; kingdom Metazoa; phylum Chordata; class Aves; order Passeriformes; family Passeridae; genus Chloebia; species Chloebia gouldiae. Next base: position 52,318,893 of record QUSF01000001.1, read on the forward strand.
TGCCAAACAGGAGAATCAGAACTTTTTACCCAGGATTCGTCTAGTGGTTGTTGAGCCTCGCCATAGAACATCAGAAAATGGTGAGGCAGAGGTGGAAAGATATTGCTGTTTATTTCTCTACTGTGTATAAACTGGAGACAGATACTAAAAGCTATTTTGGAAGCTGTAGAGATCTGAAGGAGGATTGACTGCCTTCCTATAATAGTTTTGCTACTCTCTGCTTCCAATAGTTAAAGTCACTACAGATAAAGTAAGGAAGTTTAATTTATTGCAGGAATACACAAAGCTTTCTAAGGATTGGATATTTACTTGGTTTCAGAAACTGCATCGTTTTTAGGTTATGCTACCCCTTCACACAGCCTGTGAGTGTAATTTGGAAGACTCTGGAAAGAGAAGAAATACAATTTAAAAAGTTATCTGAAAAACTAATGTTTAAATTACAAAATTGAATCACCATTGTGAGTACTGTTGCTTTGGTTCCCCAAATCTGGACTTGGCATTTCTTTCTCTCCAAACAAATTTCATGGGAAGACATAATTTTCAGCCTAAATTTTATCTAAGTGCTTTCAGAAAGGCTTAATGAAGGAGAAGCAGTGGTATATGGACATAAATGGAATTTAATCAATTTTAATATGTCTCTCAATTTATGCAACAAACAAAGTATTTCCAGCAATCCAAAATTTCTATTATAAATTTCCGGTAACATTGGAAGAAACATAGTGACCACAAAAATTTTCTGCAGTAAAGAGAAGGGGAATGGATGCTCATTTTGAGGTGGTCCTGAACTGAATGCTTTGATTCTTTTTCACCTCTATAAACAGCTGGCAAAATTTGAACATTACCCTTATAGTTTGGGAAATTAAATTCTCTCTAGAAACTCCAAGTGAGAGAAGAGGCTCATTGTGCTGAGAAAAGTCTAATGTAAATATACAGATAGTTGAGAAAGCATATTTAAATGTTTTCTGAAAGCTACTTCACATTCAGTATCTAATAATTTTTTTTTTAAATAAAAATATCTAAATGAAGGTTTGAGGGAGTAAGGCCAATGTTACTATTGCTGTTTCTGTGTTCCAATTTCAGGTAGGAAAAGCTGCTCTGTGAGCTGCAGAGCAAATGTTTAGATCTACTGACAACCTGATGTGTGGCTTACTCTCTGCTGTACTTAATTTTTAGGAGACAGTAGAATGACCACTAGGGTAACAAGGGGACCTTTTAGACACTTGGGTGGAACCCCATTCTTTCCCTAAAATGACTGGAACCTGTAAAGAGATGTAGCCCAATGTGTAAGGCATGAGGTGGGAAGGAATAGGTCTTTCTTATCACCACCATCAAAGTGCTCCAAAGAGGTAAACGCACTCCCCTGTTCCTTAGGGTGCCAGGTATGAAACAGATTCCATCCTGCTAAAGTGACAGGCCTGGAAGTAGAGGCTTCCACCACCAGGGAGAGGAGAGACCTCAGCCCTCTGCAGGCTGGAGCTGGTGCTCAGCAAATCCTCCTGGATGAAAGAAACTCTCAGCAAACCATCTTGTGAGAACACAGACCATCAGAAAAATGCAGTTTGTCATTGCTTGCCTCTTCTTGGCAAGGGTTCTCTTGGTGGGTTTTGATTAAAAATTGAGTGAAACTCTGATTTTGGTACTCCCCACATATATTTTAAATTGAGTTGATTATTTTTGAGCAACTGGAAACAACTCATTTTTAGAGCTATGGGATATAAAACTATGTGAGTCATATTTGTAGAGCAATTGCACAGTCCTGTGCAGTTGAATAACTATTATCAAGTCTATTATAAACTGTATGATAAACTCTTACAAAATCTACACAGAATAACTGTGTCCTGAGAATGAAATTTAATTAAGTACTTGGAGACAATTTGAACTGGTGGATCTTAAAATGAAATTAAAACTAATTATGAAATACTCACATAGAGTTTTGGATAAAGTGAAAAGAGGAAATTTAATTGACAAAAAGTAAATCAAGGGAATGTCCTGGGAACACATATTTTTAAATAAAACCCAAAGACAATTAGAATCTTTTGAGGTAGAAGAGAATTAACATAACATCGACAGTGTCATAATTACTGTAAAAACCATAAGTGCCTGTAAAGTGTTTCAATAATTGAAATATTCAAGGTTTTTTGAAACTGAAGATATGTTGGGATGTCTTAAGACAAGTTCTTTAAAGAAATATTGACCTATTTTTTTTTTTGCACAGCATTTTTTTGAGTTCTGACTTGCAATATCTTAAAGAAAGGGGTTTTCAGAATGTTTTTGAGAGATTTGTACCTGCACCATTTCAAAATGGTGCACCTCAGAAATATGCCAAAGCAGTTGTCACTCCTCAGAGTATTGATCTTCTATAAGAATTTTGTGTTTATCTGTGTCCTTAAAGTGGAAATATTTTAAAATTCATTCTGGAAACAATAGTGCTTCTCTCTTCAGCTATGCCAAAGCAAAGTGAGTCTGGGCTGCAATCCCAGATAGCCAAGACATTGTACTGTAAAATATACTGCAGAGCAATGTGTCTCTGAAGGCTAACTCAAGAGGAAGAGTAGATTTCCTAGGATTTAGGTGAAATTTCACACCTAAAGTAGTATGAGTAAGGGAAGTCTAGTCAGAAAAATAAAACTCGCTATTCAGACCATCTTAACATAAACATCAAATGCTTGGCTGTCTAAAAGTTCTCTAGATTAAATCACATTAATAACTCGTGTTTTGATTGCCTAAATATGGTGACCCATCATTAAGGTGTCCCACAGTATCCTGTCTAACTTCCTGCAGTATTTGTTGCAGAAGTTCTTGAGTCTCATGTAACTGCTCCTGTCATGTCTGCCAGTACTGTACAGATATCCTAGAGACACCTTGGATACACAAGAGCATCTCAAACAGCACCAGATCCTTCTTATCAGGCAAATAATTCAACACCTACAAGTCTGCTGACACAAGAGCATTTCAAACTTAACACCAGATGTGTGATATACGTGTTTTAACCTCTTAATTTATTGACAAATCCCATACATTGACTGGTGTAGCTCCGCTGGCTATGTGTAGGTGGCCGTTAACATCTGAGGACCCACTGGGTATCCGAGATGTTAATGAAAAGCTGCAGGTATGACACAACTCTCTGAGAGGCCACCACTTTTCCCTGGTGACAGCTAGCAGAGAATGGTCTCAAGACTTCAGGTGCATCAATGAGTCTTAGTGGTCTTGACTAGCCTCACCTGAGACCTCCACCCTCACCCATGGGCCCAGAAGCATTACTGAGTGCAGATGTGAATTTTCGTTCTCTGCCTCAGCTAAACTGGAGTGCTGTTTTCCAGCCCTGCCATAGCTTTGCCCTGCCTGACCTTGCAGCTGAGTCCCGCCCTAGAGAGGTTCACTGGATGCTGTGTCTGCTCTCTGCAATTGCATCAGCTCCTTTTAGCAGTAGGTCACAAATGGCCTAAAAGCCTTTTTCAGGGGAAGCAAAAATGTGAATCCAAGGAGAATGTTTCCACGACGGTTGCTGTAAGAGTGCCTTCTCCCTAACTCTTGGGAGTTCTGTCTGTCTGTGTTCAAAGGCACCCCAGAGTCAGTGAAGCTCCATTATCAAGATGAAGACTTTCTGATACAATTCCATAATGAAAAATCTGTGTTGTGAGTTGTTCAAAAGAGTAGGCTGTTTCCAGCTGTCTCTGGAGCACTAGGGAATTTAAATGATAGCATTTTACCCAAACTTTATGTTTGAAAATATCCTGTTTTCTCTCTTCTCAGAAGGGAATGCTAAGATGTGGTTAATTCAATTCAAAATCTTCTAAACAGTCCATCACATGATACCTGACATCTTTTTTTGGAATAGCTCAAGAGGACAGTGACACCCCAATATACCTCTGCATCACCGAAACACACCCTCAGGAGTGACACAGGAGACAGTGAATGGTTCTGTTTGTCTGTTTGTTACAAGGGAGAGACAACTATGGGCTATCTTACACCACTTTTTTTTTTTTCCTTTAAATAGTTCTGCAGCAGAGAAAAACATGGAGGATTATTTACAAGACAGGCTGTTGTAGCACATTGACTCAGACCCTGTGCTACTGGCAGCAGAGAAAAGATGTGCAGCCAGCACTGAATCATCTGGTTGAGATTCTCTCCATTTGTATCCTGTCCAGCATGTTTTTGAAGCATGTCTTTAGTACAGCTGGCAGCATGACTTCCACTGGGTGCCCTTTCACAACCACAAAGGTTGTAGAGGAACAAGCCTTTAGGCTCCAAAACTCAGAAATCTGTAGTAAAATCTTCACTAAATTGCACTGCTTCTGTTCCTCAGAGCAAGCCTGGCCTTGCTGCTGAGCGTCCTTGCCCATTTTCTGGGATTCAGTGGCCCACTCTGTACTCTTTTAATATTAGGATGCGATTCCTAAGTGCTCCCTTCTGGTGTCTCCTGGAAAAGGCTCCTTTTAGCCTGTCCATTTGGTTGTGCTTAGCTCCATTTTTCCATCTCAGCAAGGCAGTGCTTGGGGGTATATCCTGCCACGTAAAGGAGCACAGGTTTGGGAGCTGGGAACTGGTCATGGGTGCATAGAGACAATTGTTTTACATGGAGACCCTCACACGTGTTCATAACACTGAGTGATTCAGAGTCCTTCCTCCACAGCTGGGCCAGTTGCCTGGTGCCATATGAGACCCTTTTATCCAAGGGCATTGGCTAACAGCTGTGCCTGGCTGCCTCACCAGTACTGCCAAGGGTTTCCACTTTGTGGGGGTGCATGTGGACAAATGGCAGGAACTTCTACTCCAGCCTTCTTTTTCTACTTTTAAGCATTATTCTCTATAGTAGAGAGAGTGCTATCAGTCATTTTATAAATTTAATTTCCTTATCATTTTTGCTGTATAAGAACAGGGAATAAATAACTACAAGGCACCAACCTGTTTTGATTCAGTATCAGTCAAAATGCTTCCCACTGGTGGTGCTGGTGTTAGAGTATGTGCTAAAGGCTCTCCCATGCAGAGGGGCATGGGGGCAGAGAGCAGTGTGGGCGTCCCAGTGTCCCAGTCAGAGACAGGAGCGCCAGCCCCAGCCCCAGTGCTGTCCTGGGAACATCAACCCCACAAGTCAGGTGGGACCCAGCATTTTGAGTCCCCAGTGAGTGACTCTCTGGGGCCCTGCACAGACTGCTTGGGGGATTCTCTGTTCTGCAGGATGGAATTCATTATGGGATGCTGGGAGGAGCAATCTGAGGTTGTGCAAGAGGATATGAGGGGCCAGCTGCCTGTGAACATCTTGCTGGTCGGTGCATTTGTCTGGCCATGCCCTTAGCCCAGCCAGCTTGGTCTGTCCTGTCATCTCATTAAACTCCAATACTCACTCCTTTCCTGGTGTGTGCTCTCTGTTCTCTGTGCTGTGTGTGTTTGGGGTTTGAGTGAAGCACACTGGGGTTCAGACCGTGGGCCAGAGGCACTTGTGTCTGTGGTGCCACAGCTGGGGAGGCGAGAGGGTGGCTGCGTGTGTCAGTGTGGGGCTGACAGAAAATATCAAGCTGCTGAACTACACAGTGCATTCTCTTTTGCCCATAACAAGGCTTAGAGTGTTAAACAGTGAAGAACAAATGAATCAGGAGAAAATGCAAATGCATTAGGTTCCTTGAGTTTGGAGGAGTTTTGGAGTTTCACTCACAGCAGGGAGCAGGGATAAGTCGCTGGCAGGGAAGCTGAGCAGAGTGGTCAGTCAGACTTCGTAAAAAAAGCTTCCTCACTCATAGCGTTTCTTTGTTGTTCTGATCCACTGAATCACAGTTAAAAAAATAAATTTTAAATATGGACAGTGTGACAGTTGACACCATCGATGCAATTCCTGAGTAGAGCAGGTGGTGTTTGTACCCCTTTATTTCTTGGGTGTGCTGCCAAGAAAGCTGATTCAAGGAGGGAGCCCTGCCATTGCACATGCTTGAATCAATTTGCTGCTTGAATGCCCTCAGAACTTCTCCAGGGGACCTCCCTAAATCCCTTCTAAGTGGAAGCTGGTGATTTGAACTTGCAGATGCCCTCAGAAATATCAGGTCTCACTTTCCTATATTTCCCCACTGAACACTGAGCTGCCTTCTCATCAGGTCCCAGCCTCCAGGCTCCAACATGAGGCTCCTTGGGTATTGGTGGGGAGCAAGTGGAGGAGACCCTGTGCAGGGTAGGCTCATCATAAAGGAGGAGTCTTGCCAGAGAGAACTTTCTTTAGCAATGACCTGTGTCCTGCTCCTGTCCCTTCCCCTGGGCAGGCTTGCAGGCTCACCTCCAGCAGTGCCTGGGGTATCAGGCTGGCACCATCTCTGTCCTACATCTGGAGGTGACCTGGGTAACCTGGGTGGGGCAAACATGATCTGTGACTGAACCTTTTTTGATTTTTCTCTGTTTGGACCCTGTTGTCATGGGCATCAACCTTACCATTCTGTTTAGAGCTTCAGAGAGTTTTGCATCTATTTTCTTCCTGTAGTGGCAGAAGTTCTGAAGCCTGCGTTCTTGTGCTTGGCTAACACCAGTGCATGCTGTGGTAGGTGTGTGGGCCACCTGACAGACTGAATTGTATCTGAAGACTGCAGCTGGCTCCTTGCTTCATACTTCATTCTTGGTTTTTTTTTTTGTTTTGTTTTTTTTTTTTTTTTTTTTGTGATGGGATTGCCCTAAAAGTGAAAACCACTTAACTCTCAATAAAGTGGATTAGAGGCTGCAGATGAAAAGGGAACTTAAAATCAGCCCTTTAAAATCAGGTTTTAAGCTGAATGCTGATTTTGCAAAAACTTGTACGATTGAGAAAGCAGGTAGAGACATGACCAAGTTAAAGGCTTCAGAGCTGCCTGTCTTTTACCTTCTTTGTCTAGCAAAATAATGCTAAGATGCACATTAAGGTATCATTTATGAGACAATGGGTTGCATGCATTAAGGAAAGAAGCTCAAAGCTGCAACTGTTTATTTATCTATGACATTAAGTCAAACAAGTAATAATAGAAAAAACACATTGCATTCTTATGTGAACAGGTCAATACCTAAATCTGATTTCCTTAAATGCTTTTGATTTATTTGTGGAATCTTTTTTTGTTTGGATCTTTAATTAGTTCACATTGACCTCAAGATCTGGTTAATTTTACTCTTACATATTTAAATTAAATAGTAAATAGAAAGATAAAGTGAATTAAAGATCTCCTTTTCAAAATATATTTGAACATTTGTTTAATATTAATGATTCTGGCTTTTTTTGTAAGATCCTACGAAGAAATGCACATTGTAAGAACTCAATAGGATCTATTTTAGGAAAGGAAAAATAAACAGCAATGCCCCTCAAAACCCAAAGATTAACATGCATCAGTGATACATTCAGATAAAAAGCCATAAACTCTTTTTTCGTAATTTAAGATCTAGGAGTTTGTACCTCTTTTCCATGCACATAAGTAATTATTTCAGTATGCTCACCTTTGGGATTATTGTTTTCGCTCTTAAATGGTTTCATCAGCAAATTTGATTATGGCTCCCATCTGGCATTTCTTACATAATGCTATGCCTTTGCTTTAGTGCACTCATTAAGGTAATTATAAATCAAAGTAATTTCTGAAAATAAACCTGCATGCAACTACTATGTTCCTAAAACTTTATTACTATTTGTATCTATGGCACTGAAACTGTCAGGACTAAAGGTTCTTCACTGTTTGGCTTTTTTCTGGTTTGTTAAAATGCTCTTGCCACAGGTTATTTCAGGCTTGTTGCTCAGGCTTGTTTAGGGAGAAAAAAAAAAGGTCTCCTAAATGGATTGAAAGGCACTGAAAATGCCCTACAATCCTTTTAAAAGCAAAAAAGACTTTTAAAGTCAAATCAGTGACTGCTTTTGAATCCAGCTGTGAGATTTTCCTACAGCCAGCACCTAGAGAGCCCATGACAGAAAAGATAGCTATGTCAACAGTGCAGAATTTCATCAGTGGTTTTATCCAGTCCTGTTCCTGGTTTCATGAGCAGCTTTGCCCTTCACCTCATCCCCGTTTCCAGTTGGTAGTTTATTATCTTAAATTTGAAAAATCTGAAATCTCCCATGTTAGTTTTTCCAGATGAAGTGTCCTAGAAAGGAATTGTGTGGTATGGTACAGTAGCTGTTGGATAGATGGCAAAGAGAAATCCAGAAAAAAAACCATTTCCCTCTGGAAAAATGACCAAGTTTTGTCTAATTTTTTTCTGATCTGCCTTTCAAAATGTGCCTTCACAATTTTCTCTATCCAATATTGCCATACTTTCAGATGTGAGACACCATCCTATTCTCTTCAGTCTATTTCAGTTGTCTTCTCTTAATTTTTTTCTTTTTGCCTTATTTTATCTGTTTTCCTTTCTCCCTTTCTAACTTCTCATTTGTCTTTTGTTTTTTTTTTCCCAGAACAGTAGCTCATTATTTACACTTTAATTTTCCTTACATTCCTCCTCTATTTCCCTTATTCCTTTTCATTGTAGCCATCACTGTTTCTATGATCTTTTCATCTCATGTGCCAGATCCCCTAATTTTTGACACTCCTAATACTAGTTTCTAATTCTTATCAAACACAATGAGTTGCTGCTCAGACCTTTCCCCTATAATTGCATTAGGGAACTTCATGACTCTCCTTGCCTTAGCCTGGTTGGCAATCTTACTTCTTTTAAGGTAAGTCTTTTGAGACAAGAGGAGCTAGAAAGTCAACAAATTTTTATTTTATGGATAAACTTTGCCTCTAAAATCTATGTCACGAATAAAACCTGAGAGATATTATGCTAATGCTCCAAAGTCTACTTCAGAGACCTTTATATGAGTCAACTTTTATTTTTGCTCTTTGAATTTCTCAACTACAGCTTTGTGATTTCTGAGACCCATACCTCATAGGAAAACACATTAATAAGAAATCCTCTAACCTCTTAGTGAGATTAATTTTCCTTTGTATCTCAAAATGGTACACTAATGTCACAAAACACTGAACCAGCAATTCCTCCACTTGCAGAAATACCTCCTTTCAAAACATTCATCCCTCTGCCAAGTAAGCAACTAAGTCAAAGGCAATTGCTGTTACCCCTCAACAACAATGTATTAATGGATGCCATCTTAAATGCATATAGGAGAATTTCATCATTGAAACTTTAATATTTTATAATGAGATTTGGGTATCAGAACACATGAAGCTGAGAATATACACAGACATAAGTCATTAATCACTCTGGAGATATCAAATTGAATATATATTGGACAAAAGAGTGTTATCAACAAAAAGAGTGTTATTTACACTGATGAAAGCTTTTGCACATAAGTTATTTATTTCTGAGACAATCCTATCTCACTCATTTGGATGAGTAATTGTAAGCAGTTTCTCTGTGAAATGCTGTTATGGTTGATGTATTTCACAGACAGAAAAGAGTAATATATTTTAATATTTCTTCTTTGTGTGGTACATTCTCATTTTCCTGTAGCTCTCATTAGCATTTCTATCTATTGTGTTTAATTTAATACTCGAATCTCTGAAGTCCTATTAAAAACAGTTCACGTCACAAGTATGTATTGACATAAAAGAAAGGGGGTTCTTGTTAGGTTATGCTGCTCATATTGCTAGAAATTTGGCTGTCAGAAGGAGACATTTCTTTGGCTAACTGTTGCCTCAGATTATATGGTCAGATGACCTTGTGGCAATATTTATCAGCTTTTAATAATTCACTGTTTTATGGACAGAGGAAGAAAACAGACAAACACAAAGTGATGAAAGCTATATCAAAAAGTTTTCTTTCAGTCAGCTTTTAATTTCGGACCTTTCAGAGCAATGAGCTACAATACTATGTTTAAAAGAACTACTTGCAATGCAATTCAAATTGCTTCTTAATAAATTAAATTGAATATATTTGAAGAAAGTCAAATTTGTTTCAGCTTGCTGAAGATCAGGCACATTCAGCATTTAGAGAAGTGAAATTTGCTTGAAACTTCCCAGCTCAGCAGAGATGCTCCACAAGTCTGTCTGCATTTTTGTTTAAGAGAGGTCTCTGTACTCCATTGAAGGCAAATTCTTAAACTATCCAGACTATTTCAATCCTGTGAAATGTCAATGACCTCTTATATGTGGGCTAGGAGAGTTGGAAGCCCTGAGAAAGCTGCACAGAGTTACTGCTCCTCATTGTGCCCCCTTGAATTGTGAAAACCAAAACTCCAGGCTTGGCAGGGTCCTCATCACCTGTGGATTTTGGTGCCTAGGCAAACATGTCTCTTCATCAGCTTCATCCTGGTAAACTTGTTAAACCCTTTCTAGTTCATCAAAGGACCATTTCTTTAGCCAGTGAGTAGTAAGGCAGAAAGATTGCTCTCCTGAATATAAAATGAATCTCACTGAAAGGCTTTAACAAGGGAGGACCACATGGACAACTATAGCTTCAGGCAGAAACTGCCTTCCTCTTAAATGACTAGTGGACAGCCCCTTGGGTGATAGGCAGCATCACTGCAACACTCACACTTTTCAAGACCTTTGATTTATACAGACAGTTGAACCTGCCATGGGCTTCTGCTCTGCCACTGCTACCCAAATGACAAATTCGATGTTATCAGAAGACCAAATTATACATAACAAACTCCCACACCTTAAGAATATTAGTGACCATTCTAGAGAACTAAGGTCTCATCTCTCAGAGTAACCAAGTGGATGTCTTGTGAAGAATGTTACATAGAAAGGCAATTGTACATACTGTTCTCTCTGTGTACTTCTCCAGCCTCTGTTTTTCAGTCTATGTTACATAGATATGTATGTATATATTTAGCAATGTTTAATGGTTTTGTCTTTAACTAACTTGTCAAGACTTCTCAAATCCATCCTGCTAGAAGAAGCTTAAATGGTATTGGCCAGTGACAGACCACATAGGTAAGAAATTAGATTTATATTAAGCCCTTTGGCCCCTTCCAGTGTGTAGCTGGACTGATTTACCCTCTATTTTTCCAGAAGGACTACTCAGTCCAGCTGCAGCTTTTTTAACCAGGTCACAGCAGTGTCCATGGTCAGTATGTAAGAACACTTGTACAGATTCAATCCCTATAGAATGACCATAGAAATTGGTACAGAAACAAATAGAAATACTATCTGGATAAAGAACATCTCATGTTGTATGGGCCTTGATGCCTTTATTTGATGCTGGTACTCTGTTACCCTTTCCTCTGTCTGGATTTGGGTTGCAGTGAGGAAGAACAGTACAAAGACAACGTGGATCATGACTCCATGCTATGCACACTGCTTTTCTCTCATGTCAGGTGGCAAAGCACAGCAATGGTGAATGTATCAGAATGACTGACCCTATGTGGGTGACAACATGCTCACACATCCACTTCTGCAAATAATTTCCCACCTACTTCTTAGTCCCAATACTTCCAGGCTCTGACAACAGTAGGTGAGCAGGGATTGTGTACAGAGGATGGGAGTTCTTGTGCCTTACTTCTCTGTGGCAGACAGTTAGCAGGCAGTGGCTCACTGAGACTTGGCCCTTATAGCTGTGGGAAGGTGTTGCCCTGGTGCTGTTGTAAAATGTTTTTCTGTCCTCTTTTCAGTGATCACTGCATGGCAACAGCTGGCTTGCAGCCACAACTCCATGAGGGCTCCCAGTGCAGGGACCTGCAGACAGCTCTGTGCTCTGGACAGTGCCAAGTCTCTGTGAACAGGGTCAACTGTCACAAACATTTCGGTTTTCTGAACTCAGAACTGAATATTCACAATATTCCATATTGTGGAATTAAAATTGTATGAAACTTTTAATCTCCCACGGACTTCAACAATTTCCTTCTTGTTTATGCAAAGAATGATAACAGTCCATGACTGTAAGGACCATTCAGTCAGAAGGCAGCCCATGCTCACCCTTTTTATAAATACCACCTGCTTCCCTCGGTAAAGGACTCTCTCATAGATCTGATTGGAGAAGATACCTGTGGATTTGGAGAAGATTCCCACTGTTGATATCCAGCAGCAAGAAAACACAGACTCCTGAAAGTGCTTTTTTTCTGGACCATGAATATTTAACTAAGTTTTTGTTGTATATGATAACAAAAGTAACCTGAAACCCAACAGGTGATTTATAGTGCTTTAGAGCCTTTAAAATCCTTCATGTATTGAGTATGTGCAATATTGCATAAAGTGGGGCAATTTTATATGTTAAGTTTTAAATTACATTTTTCTTATTATTATTTCACAATTTCTAATCTATAAGAATAGCTCCTCATCACTGCTGAATCACTGCTAGTAACTTAGTGCCATTTCTCACTGCTTTCCACTCACAAAAAGTAGAATAGCAAGATTTTCCCATAGCGTCTAAGTATACATGTTCTCTAATCTTCACTGTTTGCCACCGATTGCAGTTGTCTGCTTGTGATATAAGAATGAGAGCTGCATTCTCAGTTAGAGAACAATGTAAGAGTTCAGCAGTGTAGGCAAGTAAAAAATAATTTTCCTTTTCCTGTAAAACTGTTCTCATTTTAAGAATGTCTTGCTGAGAAACATGTGAATTAGATAAATCCTCTTCCCGGTTTTAAACAACTTTAGACATAATTTGAAGCCATTGCCAAGAAATTCCAACTCGCTTAACATGCATGTTTAAAATAACTTTATATAGTAAAACAGAAAGTGAAATCCATCTACTATCATGTTTGTTGTATGAGTTAATCAATGCCATCTCTAACATGCTGTTATGTTGTTGTTGCAAAAAATATTGTTGCTGCAAAAAATGTTGCTGCAAACATATCAGTTGCCAGTCCCTGGTTCATTATTCAGTGTGGTGTGCTTTAGTGTCCCTGGAGAGGCAAATGGTTCCCTTCATACAGCATGCATCAGTGTTCTATAACATCTCTCATTTCTTTTTACTGATATATTTAGTTCTGAAAGAATTTTTTACTCTTCATAATTATCATTTTCTGGGATCCTATCTGATCACAATATAAGCACATTCATCCCTAAGATACATTTCTGTGGTGTTAAAAAACCCAGAGGAAGGACACTACATTTATATTTTTGAATGTGTACTGAGAACATTTTTCTCCACAGTGACATTTGGATTTTTTTCAAATTAGTGTTTAAGAAGTAATTATTTTGGTATAATTACTAAAAACAAGAAAACAAACCCTTGAAAAAACTAAATTGGGGTACACTTGTGTCGTTAATTAGCCACTTGGCAGCCATCAGAAAACATTATTTTTACTTCTGTAAACAATTGCTAGTATTTTAGGAGGCATCTGAGCATCCTAGTGATTAAATGGATGAACAGATACTAAAGCATAAATGTGTTTTCTGAAGTGTAACAAAATGAAATTTTCAGAGAAACAGAATAATTGGTTGGTTAGTTACAATACACTGCCCTTCACTGTTGAATTAGACAAATATATTATTTCCTTTATATGTTGTATACATATCTCAGGTCTGTTTGCAATTAAATATTCTAGACATTTCAACAAGTGTTTGAGATAAACATCTCTACTTTTCTTTCCATCTGTTCTGTTTAGCCCTGTTTTTAAAATCAATGTCAAATACTTAATCAGCTGCATAATCAGATTTACTTCCTGAATTCAGCTTTATGAGGGAACTAGTACTCAAATCAATATCTGAATCAGGAACAGAATTCCAGGTACAGACATATGCACATGAGAATATTCCTTGTGTAAGCAATTGCTGTGTCATGGACATGTCCTTTACATTACCTAGAAGATTTAATTCACTCTAAGTCAACTGAAGGGATCCATTAAAGGAAGAATAAATAAATCCTTAATAGTATGGCATAAACTATGTGAGATATGTATATTTGCAGGACAATCAACTAATTTTCAGTGATCTTTTTTTGATTTTAATAAAAAGGGACTCATTAGAGTTGCTTGAAGCTTATAGTGAAAATTGCCAGTACAGTTATACAGTCATAAAAGTGAAGTTGGGGACTGCTTTTGTGCTTTTCTTCTTTCAATTAATTTAAGAGATGAACAAAGATTTCTCACTGGTTTGACAGTCAATCTCCTTGTCCAAGCTTCAGTATAGTGAAAACAATATGCTTTAGTCTTTTAATATTCTGGTCATTAGGGGCAACTTAATTTCTGAATAAAAACCTGGACATGCTTAAGAAATACTGAAAATTAAAAAAAAAAATTATCAAGGATGCAAATTAACAGAATAAACCAAATATATCATAATTACCTCTTAGTTGTTACTGAGCAGGTCCAGAGCATGAAAACTCAGTCTTCTACTCCCAGCTTTTCTGTTTTTAACACATACTATGACTGCAAATTTCAGTGCTTATTGAATAATTTATTAATCTCTTAGTGTCAATTTTCACCTTGTATCAGAACAAATGTTACCTTAAAGCAAACTAGTCTTATTTTGCTTTTAGTTTATATAGCTATGCTAATAAATATCATTAGTCTTCTCTCAAACATTAGCAGGTTGAAATGAAACAGGTAGATTTATTTTCTTGAAGACACATCAGGTTACCTTACAGTGGAGTGATGAATTATGTCTCTCTAATCTACCATTCAAAAGCACAACAGGTGCTCATGCAGACCACAGTTCTTTTCTATATCAAAGACACCTTCTGAAGGCAATTCTAAAGCATATGTTGGAAAACTGGCTTATAACACAAAAAGGAATTCCTCAAAACAACAAAGAAAACTGGGACAGAAAATATAGAAGGGATCTTGAAACAACAACCACTGTTGTTTGAAAAAACAACAATTGTTTTTGAATGGTGAGGTGCAGCTAACTTGAAGGAATGAAATTCATTCTCATTTCTTTGTCTCTCAACACATGATACATGATAGTTGTCAGATTCTTGACCCTTACCATGAAGTAGGTAGTCCAGTGACTTTATCAAATGCATTCCTTTGTGTGATGCTTCATTAAGATCCTGATGCAAGCACAACAATGTTCTGTATTGAGAGCAATTTTCCTAGGAGTGCCATAATTTAGAACAGGGAACACAGGAAGGTTTGAGAGAAAACTCCTGACTGGTGGGGCCTCAGAAAGCAGAACAGTGCTGGGTGCTGAAGGATGGGTCTGGGACTGTGCAGCTGTGGACAGATAGTGCAGCATGCTGGGGCTTGTGTAGTGAAATCAGTATCCCTCCTAAATTTAAGTATCAAAGTTTCACAACATTTATTTTTGTTTTGCATTGAAACATGAGTGAACTGGCTGAAAAGGAATGAAGGACACTAAACTAACCATGCTAATAACATGGTTAATATTTTCCTTAGGACTTTGATACTCAGGGATGAAATAAAGACTACCAGACCAGCATTCCTGTAAAGCTAAAGAGATCCTAGCATCCAGGGAGACTGAGGAGCATCACAGAGGGAAGGAGAAGTATTCCATAAGCTTTCTTGCTTTGAGAAGTGTGAAGATACTGGAATCCTTATACAGGAAAAAAATCCTTTGAAGGTGTAACATCAGTGAAGGAGTCAAAGGAGGGAAAAGGCTGTGGAGAGTTTCTTAAACTGTGTGGCTTTAAGAGAAGATCCTACATGGGACTCACTGATCAATGTATCAGCTTCTAAGAAGAAATGCCCCTGGAGAGGAATAATCTCCATAGTATGGCATTTTGAGAAGAGAAATGACACACAGTATCTTATATGAATACTTAACACAGAGCATACAAAAAAAAATAGCCGTTGTCTGAAATGGTTAAAGTGTTCTGTGGAGAAAAACATTGAAAAATAAATCTGATCCATTGGAGCCTATTATAACACCCATATCCTCACAGAACAGAACAGATTTGCACTCTCACTGCCATCTGGAATGGAATTATGTTAGCAGTCACTAAAAAATACAAATTAACTATTTCCTGCATTTCTATAGTGCAATGCTTCCTTTTTCTGATCACGTCTCCTGTTTGGTTAATCATGACAACTTTAAAGTCATTGTGTGAATGTTGCATTTGCTTACTGTTCAGATTAGAAAGAGTAGTAATATCTGTGGAAGAGATACGTGAAATGTGAAAGATAATTCAATATGAGTCTCTCTCCCATTAAGTTGATGGCCTTTACTAAGACATAACTGTAACAGATGCTGCTTAACCTAGCTAGATTATATAGTCTTACAACTAAAATGAACATCAGGTATACATGATCAGTCTTTTACAGGTGTTTAAAATAACATACTTAACATGCAAATCAGGAAAAACCCAGATAAAATTTAAGGATATAAATTTTTTAATGGAAGAAGAGAGCCCTCAGTAGATCATGTATTTCCTCAAATTTGTTATTACAATTACCTGTTCTCTTTTAAAACAGACCTGCATTTGATATGCAAATTAAAAACCTGAGTTTTTCTCCTTCTTGGCTATTTGCTATTTACAAGAAGTTGTGGAGTAGTTTTGCATAAATAAACTTCAGACTGAAGACTGTTTGTGAAATGCTCACTTCAATGATTCAGTAATTGTGATTCATGTTTTGTAGCTAATCACTCAAAGCACCTGGCATTGCTCCCCTCTGTAGAGCAAGACATGGAATGAGGAATGTATCATTTGCTTTCTGAATTGATGGAGGAAATAGAACTAAAGTTTATGAAAACATCAAGTTTTGTAAACTTTTAAAGATTATCTGATGCCTGATATAGTCATAAGAAACCAGTGAAGCTGAAGAAATAAGATCATAAATATTTAGCCATTTGTCCCAAAAAACCCCAGAGACATGTTTTGCTCTAGATAGTCTTAAAATCTGCATTGGTGAATTTTCCTTATTCCTTAAGCTTTGCAGATTTTAATCTGGTTTATTCCATGAATGTCTCCACCTGGAGGACATGAGCTACATGGAACTGGAGATAAAAAGACATCCTGTAAAACATCCAAAATAATTATGCTCAGAATAATTCCACCAAAAATTATGCATTTAATTATTGGAATTACTTGTAGTGAGGAAGGACTCAGAGAGCTGAAGAAGAATTTTTAATTCAGTGAGCAAAACAAGAAAACAAATTAATTACTAGTTCCAGTTCAATAAATCTTCCCAGAAAGGACCATCATCATCTTCCCAGAAAGGACCAAAGCTCTCCATCTGCAGCCTGAATAGATTGATTCAAAGCAGTTCTAACTGGCTTCAGAGTGAAGACTTTCTCTTAAATCTGTGTATTGAATGGTTAGACAATAAATTTATTGGTGCCAAAAATGGCTGCAAAGGAATTATTCAAATCTCCATGACTCTGAGTTCTAAGATGTGTCTAAACCAGAGCTACTCAATCTAAAGGTCTCTTCAGACAATGGAGAATAACAGACAACTCAATTTTAAACATCCTATTTTAAATGAAATTGCTGCAAATAGTCATTGAGATGAGCTGTGTCAGTGTAAGATTTTCTACACAGTGCTTACCTAGGGTTAGGGTTAGGTTAGACTCCCACTCCTGGCTATACTACTGCTCACCCATATTGAGAGTTCTGATGTGAGTTTTAAGGCAGTAGAGTAGACCCTCACCTTCTTCAGCCTTTTCCATCAGTCCCCTCACCTTCTTCAGGCTTTTCCATCAGTCCTATATAGCTGCCTCAGGCATATCAGTGCCCTGAAGGAGTTAATGCCAAAATAACCCTTTATTCTAAGTTATTAAAAAAAGATGGGGGATATTACTTTCAAGTAAGATGTAGTCATCTTACTCTATGAAGATCATCTCTTCACATTTATATCATTTTCAGGTTGCAGTGAATGAAGTATTTCTGAAGAGCATTATAGACTATGGGTTTTGCAGAATTCCTATGATGCCTTTAATGAAAAACTCAAAATACTGATTCCACTCTGTAGATACCATAATTAAATTAAATGTTAGTTTTGTCTTATTTCAGGAGGAACAGGGCCTATGTAGGTAAATAAGTGTGTTGTCATAATGTTAATAAATATGTTGTCATAAGTGCAATATTTCTGCACTTCTAACTGCAGAAATAACATGTCAGTTTCTAACCAGATGACCTGGTGGAGCACTGCAGTTTAACCTCTTTCTCACATCTTACGTCAGTCAAGGACTAATGTACTTACACTCCACAACAAAACATCCAAATAGTATTTCAGTCAGGGAGCCTGCAATGGCAGGAAAGAAATTCTGGCAAAACTTTTGTTTCTAATCACAAAACCGAGAACTGGTGTGCTATTCATGATCACCAGCATTGTTTACAGTCTTGGTTGCTGTGGTGATGGCATCACATGAATACTGCGATGGGGACTGAATCCTTCCGGCAGCACAAGTGGTTTTCAAGCAGCCTCTAATTGCTTGTTTACAAAATACTTCATAGTTTTCTGAGCACACAGCCCAACAAAATAGGAATAGACTTATAGAAAGTCTCCAGCATTGGCTTTCAGTGTACAGGAGGGAAATTGATTCCAAATTAGAGAAAAAGGGAAGGGAAGGGAAGGGAAGGGAAGGGAAGGGAAGGGAAGGGAAGGGAGAAAGGAGATAGGGAGGGAAGGGGAGGAAAACCATCAACCCAATCAGGTGGTCACTGGCATCTCTGCAACCTACCCACAGCTGCACAGCTGCACTGGTGGAGTTGTCTCTCCACTTCCAGGCCCCAGAGCAGCCCTGAGATGCTGCATGAAAAGGCCTTCTACAAGTTGCAGACCTGCTGCTCCTCTTCTTGAGCCGTGGTTTGTTGTGACTCCAAAAACATCAAGAAGTGTCAACACACTCATTGAATCAGAAACTGAGATCCAGCAGCAATGGTACCTTCCCCAGTATCCTGTCACTTCCTCAGATCTGGGTGGTAGCTCTGAAACCTCTCTGCAGCATCTAGAAGGGATATAAACCTTGCTGCTAGGCAGTGTAATCCATGGATTGAGGTCCCTTGCAGCAGTTGCTGCTGGTCCTCCAAAGACATTTTGAGCACCAATGCTGGCCATTGCCAGTCTCCTCCTTGGAAAGACAGGGTTATGCCTATCATTTTTATATAGCTTGAATAAGCATGGAAGATGCATTTTGGATGCTATGATTCTTGGCCTTAAATTGGTTTCTGGAGGTGTGGAATGGAACCAATAAATAAAGCTAATTGCCACTCTTGTGGTGTCCCTATCCTTTCTGTCTGGGCTACATTGCATTAAACTCATGCCAGAAACAACCAGCTGGTTCACTAATATAATGCTTTGTTTTCTTTTACTCTCATTCCCTTATCATAATGCTGAAACTGTGTGTTGGATACCAACACTTCTCAGGTATCTAAAGCAAACCTACCACTTAGCTTTTTCCCTGGTGTAAAATTTGCCACAAAGGAAAAAAAAATATTTCTACCATGTTCTTCAGGAGCCTTTCAGTACCTGTTCCATGTGCACTGAAGTGGGAATGGTGGAGGTGAACCTGGCAGAGGTTTAACATGTTTCTGCAAGGCTTCTGAATGATCATAATGTTTTGTGTTTTAAACAAATGCTTCAGATCCTCTTATTTAAGAAAGGGGGGAAAAAAGACTTTTTAAAGTGCGAAGGATTATTAACCACTCAGTTTTCAAAAAGAAAGTATACATTCTGCTACAGTGCTATTTCTCTCACTCAAGCCAGATATTGTCCAGATGTATCAAAATTTTCAAGTGTTTAAGTTTACACACCTATTGTGGCAAACCAGAATCTGACATGATCAAATGTCTAAGGCTTGCCCAGAGTACAGAATGAAGTGAAACTCAAAAATATTAGTAGCTTGCATGGTAGTTGTTGTATGCTGGACAATTGGAAACATTTAGCATCTGAATCTGGATTTCATATTCTGGACTTGTCTTAACTCTTCTGTAATTTATAACTTTTTTGTCTGCCTTAACTTAGTCTCAAACGACACTTCAGTCTTTTAAGATTTTATTTTTCCTTTCAATTATTTTTGCCTTACCCCACTATAATGTATTTTCATCTTGCCTGACTTACTGAGGTTCTTAAATGTCTTTGCTAAAATCTTCCCTTTAATTAGCAGGTTAGGTTTTACCTTGCTAATTGGACACCTCCGCATGGGAAGGTGAGGAAATGAAACTGTCTGGAAAAAGAAAGCACATTGCACTGTCTAGAATTGAATTTGCAAATAATGCTTTTTCTCTTAGCACATTCAAATTCTAGCATGTTTGTTCTCTGGGTTAGTTCAGTGGCATTGAATAGCTCCTCCCAGCTACAGGTAGGCTAGTGGGCCCTCTTCCACAGTTTCGGAGGGGCTATCTGGGAAAAATGAGGAATAGGCAAGCTGGAGACAAAGCTCTGATGTGCAGAGCAGCTCCTTCTGCCTGCATGACCTGGTCTTATTTAATGACCACTTGGTTTTATTTCACAGACTGGATTTGGATTGCAGGATGCCATGTCAAAAGCTGAGGCTTTCTGCTCTCCTTAGAGCATCTTCTGCTTCTGAAACTGGCCCCTGTGTGACACTCCTGTTATTACACCTGCACTGTGTTCTCCTGCTTATTACTCCTATTACTGCACCTCAGACATCATTCCAGTGTGGTTCTCTGAAGGAACATGTCTCCCTGGCAAATGTAGATCTGATCTGAGATGTGAAAATGCAGGTGAGAAAAGCACATGTGATCTTCAGAGACTGAAAAGATGATGTGAATGGAAGCCTAACATGAATAAGTAAAACTGTTTCTACCCACCAGCTGGAAACAGACCTATAGTTTGTGATGATGCTTGTGATAGGAAATGTAAGCAGTTTTTACTGAAATACTGAAGTGTCATTGGAAAATGACATTCTTAATACAGAAAGATACTGTATAAATTACACTTGATGCATTTAATGCAAATTATATTTGCATTAAATATTTTGCTTACTCTAGTAAGCAAAGTATATTAAGTATATCTAAGTATATTAAATAGAGAGTGAAATGCACTAGCTCTGAACCAGACTGAAATTTTGGTTATAGGTGAGCACAAGAGCTTTTTCTTTCCCTTTTTCTAAATTTTGGCTTGTGTTCTGTCACATCTGCTGGACAGATGATGAGAGCATTTGCAGCATAATGCAGACTCCGTGTTGTAGTGCTGGCCAGTGGCATTTTGTTAGCTCAGGCTGCCAGTAATTCCATTGTGATGCTTGGCAGAAGCAAACTGGATTAATCTCCATATTGAAAGAGTGAGTCTGCATAATAGAGGCCATAATTTGGATGTTGGTTTTGGTCCCTTTTGTGGCTGAACCACATATGCAACTTTCACACATCAAAGCCTCTTACAAGAGTGTTGGCTGGGAAGTGGGCCAAATTCATCTTCTTGTAATTCCATGACATCAGTACACTTGCCAAGGGGAATATGTCACATTATTCCTACAATTAATCCCTATGAAGGCTTTAGGACAACCTTTTCTCCTTTACACTCTCAGTTTGAATACTGGGTTTGTTTTTGTGCAACACATTTGGGTGGAAGGCTCTTTAAGAAAAGGCTGTGTTTTGACTTAGTGCAACGCTTCCACAATGAGATCAAACCTCTTGGGTGGCTTTGTGGCACCAGTTGTGTGTTAATGAGGGGTCAGTTTTGAACAACTATAAGCACACAGCTTCCAGTAATTTGGAAAACTCTGGTTCTTTGGGATCCTAATCAAGGCCCTCCTTTCACCTGGGGAAAAACCAGCCTACTCACTTCTTTTGACTTGGATTTTGTTTCTAGTATAGGAAAACAGAACACAGGTCTGTGGGGTAGGTTTGTCTACATTTTGACAGTGAAAGGCTGTGATTGGCAATTCTTCCATCTGTTTTTTGACAATTCCTGCCAGGAAGAGAAGATGGGAAAGTTAAATGAGAACTTACAGCAGAAATAAAAAAATAGCAGAAACTGTAAATAGATTAAATCTGATCTTATTCTTTTAACTTGATGTTTACTTCTTACAAAAAGATGGGGTTTTTTTTTGTGTTGATCTACAGAAGAACAATGCACATATGAAGGCATGTGCTTACATATGGTTCAGGGCAGAGGTGTGTATAATATACACACTAAGTGGTAGGATGAGGTATGAATTATTAATATGTGATCTAATTTGTGGTATGGACCTATGATGCATGTCAGTTAATGAGCTGAAAAGAATTTCCTCCTCTGCAGCAAACCATATGTTCTTCTTTTTTCATGAGAAGATATGAAGACTAAAACATACAAGGTCAGTCACAAAAAGACACTGGTAAATCTCAGCTGAAGAATGTCAAATTCTTATTTTAAATTAAAACTAATTTAAATTTAAATTAATTTTCTCTTTCCTGGTCTACCTTCATTATTTTTCTTCTTGTATTTTCAGCATTAATAATGGCTTAATCTGTCTGTTCATGGTTTCAGTAGTAATAACTTTTATCACTGCAGCATCTTATGCACATCAGAAAATCTGTGGAGTGACTGCATGGAGCCTGTAACTCTGGCAGTTTCCAAAGGCTGTGATGATGTCGCTGGTATAGGAAAAAAAAAAAGTAAGAGTTTATGGATGTTGCTTAACTGGACAGCAGTTCTTAAACAAAGAAATGTTCATCTTGGAATGCTCTTCCATAATTTGACATCTGAATTGCATAATATATTTCATACCTCAGGCTGTTACAATTCAGAAATCTGTAACATAGGGCCAGCTGTAAAGAGTGAATTCATTAGTGATCTTTTAACTATGTCCAAGCCAGTTGCCTTTTTTTGTTGTGTTGAAAAACGTGTTTAGGAAAAGTCCATTCACTGTGCTTATTTTTATGGCATTTGCAAGAGGCTGTTCTGAACTGCTCTTAAGTTATACTGAGAAATTTGTTCATGTATTAGGTAGTGCAGAGTCATGCACACTTTAGCCATTTTCCAGGATCTATCTCTGCTGTAGAGTTGCAAACAGAACTGCCTTTGTGAGTAAGCCATAGGAAATGAAATGCCTGTCACAGCTTGCAGGACCACACAGTAATACTACATGACTTACAAGCACTTTTCATTTTATTGAAATCTGTACAGAATTGAGGATAATTAGGGAAAATCTTACATCTGCATGGTCTTTCTTTTCTTGACAAGGAAGAGGACTTAATTTGCAGAAGCAATTACAAAGGCCTAGTCTTTTTCACATCATAATGGGCATTTCACATCATCTGAGTTAGATGAACACAACTACAGACTTCTTGTAAGACCCAACCTAACTTCAGGCTATTCTAGATAATTTTGAATGTTGTGAATCCATCTCACCAGCTGTTTCTTGGGGATCTGAGAAAGACTGGGAACAACTGAGGTTTACATTGACTAGTGTTGGGCCTATTTTTATGACATTGGGTGGGATCCCTTCCTGATCCTCATCCCAGCTAAAGGGGCTCCTGGTGTCTGTAAAACAGAAATGCAACATAAATAAAACATGTAATAGTACCCCAAATACCTTTAAATAGGCTTTGTTGTAAGTTTAGATTGGTTTTTTTGTTTGTTTGTTTAATGTAGAAATCCTATAATAGGACAGCAGGCAAAACCCATCTGCACAAAATTTCCCTCCTGTTTTTCTGTGGGAAGAGATGTGTCTGCTCAGGCTTTTTGACAATGCAAGTGAGAGGCACAGGCAAAATGGACTGTGCTCCTCCTGCTGCTAGTGTCATTCTCTAGCAGAAGTGCTAGCCCTATAAATCAAAGTAGGATTTTTTTTCTGAAAAGATTCTATTTCATATATATAACAAACAACAAAAGAGTAATTATAACTAAATTGTCAGCTGAGTATTTAATTAAAATCCATTTTATAAAGGGAAGACTTCAGTTACTCACTGATCATTAGGTCAAGCTCATTATTTACCAAATTTAAATGCATCCAAACTGGTACAGAGTCTGTGGCAGCTGTGCTTTTGTCTGGAGATGTATATGACTTCTAGTATTTGTGTTTATGTAAAAGGAAAAACTGCAATTATTACAGGGCTCATTAAAACTCTCTCAAAAAAAACAACAAACCCCTCCCCCCTTATTGACAAGAGGTTGTAATTGAATAAGGCATTTCAGTCTTACAGACATAATTAACTCCAGCCCTACTCTTTGGTGAATGACCTTTTCAAGCACCCAGAGCCCTGAAGACCCCTGTCTGCAATCAGAGGTGTGACTGCTCTACCCTTTTTACAGTGAGGCTGCGTGGGGAGAGCACAGACAGCTGTGTCTGGAGACATCAGCAACAGCTGCTCCAGCACAGTTTGGATGGTAAGCATCTCAACAAAGTGTGTCCTGCTAAAGCTCTGTTTATGCATGAATACTTCAATGGAGCTTTGAGAGGACAATGCTGTAGCAAATAAGAAAAACATGTCACTCATCAATCATAACAAGATGAAAATACTTAGCTATGTCAGAAAACTTAAATTACTTTACAAAAGATCTCTTAACTTTCTCCCTTCCTTTTTGCTTCTTTTTATTCTTAACCATATTTGCCATTTGTGCAATACCACAAGCTCAGTTCTGACCAGCAAAATTCCTCTCTGAAGGAAAAATAGCTCAATTTACATAATTAATATCAAATCAAGTTTCAAGTTTGAAGTTATTAACTTACTAAAAACATATAATTGAAAGTGATCACTGAAGCATGCATTCAAGATCAAAACCACGACAATAAGTAATATGTAAGATACTAGCAAACATGAATTTCTAAATACCTTTCTAAAACACCCCAGAACTTGTCAATCCCTCCCCCCTCCAGCTACCAGCACACCTGCCCCTCCTGGACACAAGGGTTTCCCAGTGTGCTGGTCTCTGCAGCCTGGCCCTCCACTATGTTGCTGGAGTACCCCAGTAAGCTGTCCCTGCTTTCTTGTGCTGGAGTGCCCAGCACTGCACATTACCCAGATCTCTCATCAGGCTATCTCCCTTGATCTCCCAGCAATGCTCTGCCTAATGTGACCCAGGAGGCTGCTGCCTTTCTTCAGAGTAAAAATGAAACAATTTTAGTGACGTTTAAAATTTTTTGGTGGGTTTGGACTACACTGACCCAAAGGAAAAGCTGTCCCTAAGCATCTACAAACAAATATGAAAAATTTTTCAGGCTGTTTACATTGTAGTCTGTGCCCCTACAAGAAGGCTGAAGAGGAAGTTTTTGGCAGAAAATGTAGCGACAGGATGAGGAGGAATGGCTTTAAACTGAAAAAGCTTGGTTTAAATTAAGTTTTAGGAAAAAATTCTTCACTATAAGGGTGGTAAGGTTGCCCAGCATTGGAAGGTATAGATTAAACTGTCAAGGAGGACTGTAATTGAGTCAAGTGACCTTGCAGCCAGAGTGAACAGCAGGCCAGTGATTCTCTAGTATGGGCCAAGTTTAAAGATGCCTGCATCTTCTTTATGAAGCTTTGCTAATCTGCTGCTTCTAGGGTCCCTCTGAAAGCAAGACAACAGGAATAAAGAGACTCTTTGCATTCTAACAGTGACTTTGTGGCTGTCTCACCTACCTGCTTGTGTCAACACACACAGCTAGAGAAACTGGGGATGTCCCATCACTGGTAGTGTTCAAGGCCAGACTGGATTGGACTTTGAGCAACCTGGTCAAGTGGAAGATGTCCCTGCCTACACCAAGGGGGTTGGAGCCAGATGATCTTTAAGATCCTTTTCTACTCCAACTGTTCTATGTTTCTATAATTTTCACTACTACTGATTCTTGTACTAGGGAACCAAGATAATTGCAGGGCTTCTGTGTGCTGCAGCTACAACCCTTGATGTCAGTTTGTGAAAATACTTGGTGTTTAGAGCTAATATACCCCATTTTCACCCAATGTTACCAATCATGTCTGCCAAGTTTGCTGCAGGATGGCAGAACAGAAGTGAGGACAAAAGGTAGCTTCTTGTCTTCAGTGTGATATTCTAAAGATAGCAAAGTTATATTCTTTATTTGGTGCCTTAGTGGTGGCTGAGCTGTTTCCCAAATCTGTGGTAGCACATACATGGTGTACCTTCACTTTTTTAGAGTTGTGATGTCCTGTACTGTGTGTTTCTCAGTATGAATGCTCTGGTCCTTCTGTCTCTAAAAGCTGAAAGCAGAACTGGCCTTCCTCTGTAAAAAGATTTGCTAGTCTCAGCCCATAATGTGATAGATAACTGTTCTATGTAAACAATATGATTGACAATCACTACTTGGGAGGCTGAATTCATAGGTCCAATGAATAGGTTCAGTATTCTCCCAATACTTGGGAGACCTAAAATCAAGGTCTGAAAACAGAGGCCAAAGCAACTACTTGAAAAAGTCTGAGCATGTTTCTCCCATGGGCATTTCTAGGAAACCATCTCCAGAGAAGGTCAAAGGAGTGAATCAACGAATAAATCCCAGAATATTTCTGTCATTCTCTCGAGTCTGTCATAAAAAACGCAGGATGCAATAAAGCAGCCTTTCCCTAAAGAGAATCAGCTGACTGCATTTCCTTTCTCAAACACAGATCAGATGCTGTACAAGACAGCACAAAAGACATTGCAAAACAGCCTTCCCACAATGAAAGCTTCTTCCTAATTCTCTATAATTAGAATGACTTTTGAATGAGAAACAGACTGTACAATTTGTGCAGCCTGAGAGACTTCCTGCTCCAAAGAGCTATGAAATAATAACCTAGAGTGGGCTGCACCAGACCTTCCCTTGCACAATTAATTTTGTCTCCTGGACATCACTGAGAGTTTTGTGGTGGATTCATAGAGTATCTGGGGAGAGGAGAACACTAGGATAATAAAGTTGCTCTCTGTTTACCACAGACCATGAAGATGACCTACAAATTTTCACACCTAGGTGATCTCTGGTGGTGTCCAGTGTTTATCTTCATTCTGATCCTGGTGACAGTTGTGTGTGCTGCATTGGTCCCAACTCAAAATGCTCACTGATGCTAGCTGAAAAACCAGAAGAACACTGCAAAATCCTATTCAGTTTGCATCAAGGTGCCTTGAAAATCTTGGTTGCTGCATTATGTTTATACCATTATTTACCGGGAATGACAGAAAAACACACTCATTTCAAAACAAGTATTATTCAATGTTTATTAAAAGTGGGTTATTTCACCCATTCATATATGCTCAAATGCAGTTTAAGCCTTCTATGTATGTAAATAGATAAAGCTTAATAACACACAGTTAATAGAGGTATCTCTAATCTTTATATTGCCCAAAAGAAATACAAAGTGTGAGAGGTTTGTGAATTTTTTAATTTAACCTACTAGCTGAGTTATATGCATTCTATGGCTATGTCATAGTCTAGATTAGTGAAATTATATTTTAAAAAAAGCTTTATTTGCTATGAATGGTATTGGGCTACTGGAGAGGTGGGCTGTGGGAAATTGGACCAAAAATACCTTTGATTATTTTAGGTTTTTACTTTGATGACTACATAAAGTAAGTATTCAGTCCAACAAGTGCTCATTTTTCCTTTGAAACAATATATTTTAATGAAGCATTTTTCTAATAATGAATCAGTGAAGATAATAAACTTTTAAAAAGTCTGGATCACTTAGAATACCTACAATTTAATGGGAGACAGAGAAATCACTAGCTTGTTATCTTTTACAATTTCTGTTTCTCCTGTTATCCAATGGTGACTTGAGCACAAAAACTGCTCAACTGCTCAACACAAATATGTCATGGGAATCAAAACACATAGAGAAGGCATAGTTCAAACTGACTTTGTAACTTATTTCTGTATTGCAAAGGCTGTATTAGCTCCTGCAGCTTCTGAAGCAACTACTGATGATGCTCTGTATTATGGCACTTATTTAATGACTGTTTTGTACTTTGCTATAGATCCTGCATCTCCTTGATACTTCCACCTATCTCCTAATACCCATTATATATCTGGTAGCTCTTTGCTTCTCTGCAAATGAGAAAATTCCAAACCCACCCCCTCCTCCCTCCCCCCAACCCTCACACTACCCCAGACTAACTTTTTTTCATGCAACTAGGGTAGAAGATGGGGATAAGAAAGGGGATCAAGATTAAGCCCATTATAGGAATGTCATCCTAAATGTATTCAATACTTCATTTTCTTAGACTTCCCTTTTCAGTTTTCCTTAATGACTTTGACTTTTGTTCTTCAAGTGCAAATACAAAAACTAGGCGTTTAAAATTCAAAACACTGTGGCAATTTCCACCAAGACTTTATTATGATACATTAGTAGGGATTTAGATTAGACAAATGCTTGCATCATTGCTTTACTTTCATGGATCCATTATTTCCCATCTTACGTACCACGATCCAGTTCTGAAAGGAGGTTTTAGAGTTCCTTGAGAGATTTCATGTTATGTATGCTGCCTTTTGTATACAATAGATATTTCAGTCTATCCACATAAGTAAAACTCCATCTGGAAAAGCAAATACACTGTGTGGCAAATAATAAAAAAAGAGATACTTAATACTAAATTTCTGAAGTAGTCTATGTGCTAAACAAGGTTAAATAACTTCAAAGCCAAAACCAAAAATCATCACACCCAAAGTCAAAACCAAAATTCATCTGCACCACTGCTCCTTGTACTTGCTCTCTCTCTGCTTTTTAACCTCAGCATGTCCATGACGCTGCGTGCGTATATGTCTCGCAAATTAACATTGATATTTGAATCGCTGGATGAGTTCCTCATGAGTTTCTTTAAAGCTTCACGCTGCCGAAGAGCAGCTTCTTTTATCTTCAGAGTAAAATAACAGGCAGAAAAGCGGTCATTTATTATAGCTATTGGCAAGGCCAAAACCAGTATTCCTGATAGTATACACATAAAGGCTACTACCTTACCAATGGTAGTGTCTGGTCTAATGTCACCATAACCAACCGTTGTCATGGAAGTTGTTGCCCACCACCAAGCACCAGGGACACTTGTGAAAGTTGTGCCTGGCACACCTTGCTCAACAAAGTACTCCACAGTGGAAAATATAGAGATTCCTACAGAGAGGAAAAGAAGCAGCAGGCCAACCTCCTCATAGCACTGAGCAATAGTCATCCCAAGAGACCGCAAGCCTGAAAGACAAGAAATGCCGTCAGTGGGTTGATTCATGTAGCTGTCATTTTATCTTTGCAAAACATTTCTTACTTAAAGGCTGACTGCTTTATATTTTCTTTGAATGCTGGTGAACATGTCTTGAGAATCACAGACTCAGTAAGATTAGAGAAGACCTCCAAGGTCATGGAATCCAACCTTAAACTGAACGCCAGCTTGTCAACTAAACCAGGTGACACATCCAGCTGTTTCATGAACACTTCCAGAATTGTGATTCTATCAGCTCCCCAGGCAGCCCATTTCAAAGCTTAACCACCCTTTCCATGAAGAAATTCTTCTTTATGTCCAACCTGAACCTCCCTGGCACAGCCTGAGGCGGTTTTCTCTTTTCTTATTGCTTGATGCCTGGGAGGAGAGGCTGACCCCACCTGGCTACACCCTCCTTTCAAGTAGGAGGTAGAGAGCAATAAGGCTCCCCCTGAGCCTCCAGGCTGAACAACCCCACCTCCCTCAGTCACTCATATGATTTACTCTCTTGATCCTCCACTAGTTTTGTTGCCCTTCTCTGGACATGCTCCAGTACCTCAATGTCTTTCTTGTAGTGAGGGGTCCAGAACTGGACACAGGATTTGAGGTCTCCCAGTGCTGAGTACAGGGTGATAAATAGTTTCCTAGTCCCTTTGGCCACACTATCCAGGCCATGATACCATTGGCCTTTGTGGACACTTGGGCACAGCTGGCTCATCACACCCAGATCCTTCTCCACTGGGCAGCTTTCAGCCTCCCTTCCCTCAGCCTCTTGCACTGCAACAGGGGTTGTTGTGATGCAAGTGCAGAACCCAGCACTTGGCTTTAGTGAACTTAATACTGTTGGTCTCAGCCCATCTATCCAGCCTGCCCAGATCCTTTTGCAGAACCCCCCTATATCCTCCAGCAGGTCAACTTGTCCACCCAGCTTAGTGTAATCTACAAACTGACTAAAGGGTACGACCTGATTCCCTCATTCGGATCACCAATAAAGATATTACACAGGACCAGCCCCAATACTGATTCTTGGGGACTCCACTAGTCACTGGCCACCAACTGGATGTGGCACCATACACTAACACTCCCCTGGGCCAGTCCTCCAGCCAGTTTTTACACCAGCAAAGAGTGCACCTGTTCAGGCCATAGGCCTCTCCAGTTTCTCCAGCAGAATGCTGGGGGAGACAGTGTCAAAGATTTTATTGCAGTCCAGGTAGACAACACTTATAACCATTCCCTCATCCACTAGGCAGGCAATGTAGTCCTAAAAGATCAGGATGATCAAGCCTTGGCTGAACTGTCCTTTCTTAAACCCACAGCTGGGCCTGATCCCCTGGTTGTCCTGGTTGTCCATGCCATGTGATCACACTCGAGATCATCTGCTCCATAATCTTCCCCAGTACCACAATGAGGGCTGTAGTTCCCTGGATTATCCTTCTGACCCTTCTTGTAGATGGGCATTACATTTGCTAACTTCCAGTCACCTGGGACCTTCCTGGTTAACGAAGGCTGCTCATAAATGATGGAAGCATCTTGATAAGCTTTCCCACCAGCTCCCTCATCACCCCAGGAAGAATCCCATGTGCCCCATACACCTGTGAGTGTCTAAGTGGCACAGCAGGTGACTACCTACATCCTCCTGGATTGCAGGGAGTCTATTCTGCTTCCCATCCCTATCTACCAGCTCAGGGGGCTGGTTACCATGAGGATATCCACTCTCTCTGTTAAACAATGAGGCAAGGAAGATATTAAGTACTCCAGCCTTCTCCTCATCCTTGGTGATAATGTTACCCCCACCTACAACCAGTAAAGGACAGAGATTTTCCTTGGCCCTCTTTTTGTTGGTAATGTACTTCTTAACCCACTTTTTCCTACCTTTCACACTGGTGGACAGATAGATTTCTAGCTGAGCTTTTGCTTTTCTGATTTTTCTCTCTACCTAGTGGAATCCTTGTACTCTTCCTGAGTTCCTCTCCTTCTTCCAAAAATCATAAACTCTCTTTTCTCTCTGAATTCTGGCAGAAGCTCCCTGTTTATCCAGGCTGTTCTTCTTCCTTGTCTTGTCTTTAGGGACATAGGTACTGTCTGCTCCTGAGTCTTTAAGATTTCTTTCTAAAAGTATGCCCAGCCATACTGGAGCCCTCTGTTTTTAAGGGCTGTTTCCCAAGGGACTCTCTGAACCAGTGTCCTGAACAGGCCAGATCCTGCCTGTTGAAAATCCATGTGAGAGATTTTGTTGATCTCTTTCCTCACTTCACCATGAATTGAAAAGACTCTTATTTCATGGTCACCATCCTCATGATGGCCTCTGACCACCACATCTCTCACCAGCACTTCTGCTGGTCTAACGAGGCACTCACCCTGGTAGGCTAAAAAGAGGAGCTGCTCTAAACAGAAGCTGGGAAAAAGTGATTTACAGAAATCACTTTTTCTGTAATTTACAGAAATAGATCACAGCATCAGACTGAACATCTGAAATCACTGGTATTTTCTTTAGAGTATAGGAATTCTTCTCATTACTTATCATTCAAACTATAACACATCTGTTATAGTTCAGATGATAAGTACATATATACTTATATATAATATCTGAATTATAACACATATAATTTAGTTAAAATAAACTATCTCAATTTATTTATTGGCTGTAAGAGAAGATCTAGCACCACTCTACTTAAAAACACATATATACTTGGAGACTGAATGTGCCAAGCCTCTGTTTTCCAGCCACTGTCCTATTTTTCTCTTGGACCAAGGAGCCCTTAGTTACCAAATTTGTGTTGCTGTGTGAATACTTAGACTCCAGTTCAGTTCACTCAATAACTTTTTCTTGAAGGACTGCTTTCAAGCCTTTTATAGTTGTCACAGACTCTCTTTGACCCTTCTTCCCTCTCCCCAAGCCCTATCCTATCTGTAGACATCAAAACAAATGGTTTTCCAGTAACAGCTGCACTTGTGCCAAACTCAAGATAGCAAAGCCTCTCAATGCAAGCATGGAATC
The DNA here is from genome assembly GCA_003676055.1 of Chloebia gouldiae. Lineage (NCBI taxonomy): Eukaryota > Metazoa > Chordata > Aves > Passeriformes > Passeridae > Chloebia > Chloebia gouldiae. The sequence goes on from QUSF01000001.1 coordinate 52,350,698, forward strand.
CTGTTAATAGACCATGTACTGCATCAGTCCTTTTGCCCAAGAGCTGCACAGGGAGTTTGGGACCACTCTCTCTAATGCCCTATACTCCTCTCAGAGCTACTGCTTCTAGGCTAGACTGCCCCACAAAAGCAAGTAGGAAAGTAAATCCAAAAATAGTGCAATGGATAAATATTGCACACATAAAGAAAGAAGAAAGATAACAGGGTACCAATTCAGATGAGACACATAGGAGACTGAAATTATCTGTTGAATTACTCTGGATTAGTTTTTAATACTGTTCCTTAAAAATGTGAGATGTTTTCTCTAATAAATGAGAAAAACATAATGCTTATGAATTACCCTTCATGGGTATACTTCTCACTAAACTAGTGTTTGCAAAACAGCTTACTGAGGCTCTGCTTGCAGACTTCATGTGCTCGTTAGTGCTACAGGCAATTTTGATTGTTGGGGTTTTCTTCCAACGCTATCTGCTAACTCTAGTAAAGCACTTACCCATATTGAGATCTTATATTACAATAACTATCATCTGTAGAGTCTTTATTACAATGATATAGATTAAATCTTTAACACAAGGGGAATAAGATATATCAGTGCAATCTTTTCTCTGTAAATATGACTGCTTTAATATTTTGGAAACACTAATATTAGCAATGAAAAAGCTCTGTGAGATAATTGCAAGGACTCAGTTCAAATTCTCATCTTCCAAGGAAGCTACTATGGGCCCTTGCCCTGTAAAACTTCGTACTGAACAAGGCAGAAGAGTAAGTCCTTTCAGGTGAGCTAGGAAGAAGGTACAATTTAAAATTATTGCTGTAGCACTTTTCAAAGCATAAATGAATATTATAAAAGCCAGGGTTTGTACCTTATGATGAGTCTTAAGAGTATTATAGCTGAAATCAAAAGCATATATTTCACATAAAATAGATTAAAATAAGGAGGAAAAGAACAGTAACTGTGAACTCTTTGTATCACATGATGACATTCTAACTTTTCCTGTGGTCAGTTATTCTATGTGTTAAGGTCTGATTTTTTTCTTTTTATTCTTAGTTCTAGTATACTCATCTAAAATTAAGATATAATTCTTCATGTCTTTAGATAAAGTCAGGAGACATTTCTAGGCAAATTTATGAATCAGAGAAGTTACTGGACTCTGCAGCTCATTCTAAGGGGAATCAGTTGGTGTAATAACATGTATAAAGTATACTACTATATATCACTTTGTACCTTTTAAAAATGTCTCAGAGTCCCGGCACATGGCCAAACCAGGGCTGTTCCAGCACCTCAGCAAGTCTTACAGCTTCTCAAGAGAACTCCTTGCCAGGAGCTGTGACAGCTTGGTTACTCATGCTTGGAAGGTGCTAAGGTGCTGTAACAGAGTTGGTGTGAGGCTGGCAAGCAGCCCCAGCCCTGGTAGGAGGAAGAAGAAGCATTTCTGCCATGCAGGTCAAGTTCAATCTCTCTTTTGTCCAAAGTGACTTGGCAATACAAGCTGATATTCAGGGGCTTCAGTTTATAGAGCTTTTAAATAACCCTAAAGTTTTGACACAAAAAGTGCTGAAGTTTCAACTTTTCATGACTCTAGAGGCACAATGGCCTTAAATATGCTATGGTCTTCTCTGAAATATATGCTCATTGCCTTTGCAAGCAAGATGCTCATACCCTACTTCTCCTCAAGAAGTCCCTCTGTATGTGCTTCCTAGAGACCAGCAAGGCTTCCCTGAAAACATGGTCCCAGGGAAGGCAACAGCCGAGGAGCATCTGAGAACATGACAAATGCAGCTTCAATTCTATTCTTGAAGTCACTAAAATAAATAATTTTGCTATATCAGAGGAGTAGTCTTGCTTTCTATTTACACATTTTATGGACAGAGGGACTACTGATTTCTCCGTGGCTCCTTGAAGAGGTATAGTACTTTGCATAAGTAACTGAACACTCACTCCAGTCTAGCCTGAGTGTTTTTAAGATCCCATCCCTCCAGTGAGCTGGCTTCAGCTTCCAAAGGGGCAGAAATTACTTTTTTCATTTCTTATTTTAATTCTTGTTCTTGTCCTACAGAAAGGGTAAGTTGCTATTTCTTAAAAGTGAAGAAAATAACTGATGTTTTTTCACCTCACTCATCCCTGCCCCTGACAGCAGGGCCAGGCTGCTGTTGTGATCCCAGCTTTGTATGGCTCCACAACGTACCATAGAGATGTTCTCCTTGTGGCTCTGAACACCCCTACTTGGTGAAACAGAAGTTGCTGCCTGCAGACACAAATCTTCTGCTCTTGTATTCATCTTGCCACATGAAACAAGTGAGCAGTGCCTGTAGCTTTGTCTGGTCTGAGACTGTAGGAGTTGGAGAGAAGCCTCACTGGAAGGCTCCTCTCAGATCCAAGGCAAGAGAGCAGAAGAGCTTCAAGAGTCACCCCTGAACACTGAGGTTTATCAGGACTGCCTAGGTATGTGCAAGATGGATGGTCTCTATGCATGATACATATGGGGCTCATCTTGTATTATTACCACAGTAAAGGATGTATTTAGAAGCACATTAACAAACTTCTTTGGAGATCAGAACAGTGAGTTTCTACATTTAAATCATACAGATTTGATTTAGCATTCTGGAACTAAGTAGGCAGCAACTGACCTACCAAATAAGCAACACAATGGTGGTAACACATCTCTGAGTGGTTTAAATTGATACATATATTGCTTCTTGCATCTGAAACTGGCATTTTGATTCCAGTAAAAAGAAGACAGTACACGTCCAGATCACAATACTACATTTTTATGTAATTAATTCACTTTTACCTAACATAGTACTATTGAATTCAATGTCACTCAACATTGTGATGTAAGCTGTGGTAAATACTGAATAATTAATTTAAGAATATATAAACCTAAGTGTTTAGACTATCCTTGAAAGTATGTATACCTGAAGTTATCAGTTATACAAATATCTGAAACATCCAGTTTCAAGTTGATAGAGCCACAAAATTGAGTGACAGAATGAACATTCACTCTGTAAGAGTAAATTGCAATAAAGTGGAAACTTAACTTGAATCAACATACTTTGGGAAGACCATTTTGTTAGCACAAAAGTGCCCTGATGAGATAAAATCTTTTTCTTATTTTCAAAACTCAGTTAGAGAGGATGGCATTCACATTATAACTACTATCAAAAGTAGGTAAAAGCATTGCAAAACACCTCCACCAAACCGTGCAAAACTTGTAATGAAGCAAAACACATTGCCAGACTGAATCATTATAAACTTCCTCTCAACTGCTTCCTAAGGGACTGTTATGCATCAGTATAGGCATAATCTAGGGTAGGGAGTAGGATTAAGATACTTCCCAAACCACTATGATTATGCTTATGATTATGAGTAGTATCAAAGCGACTCCCTGCCACTGGCAGGCAGGTTTGCTACCCTTCAGTGGCAACAAAAATAAGATTTATTCTGCTGCTGGGAGCACACTGTAACTCCTGCTGAATTTGGGCCAGTTCACAGAGAGGGCTCTCCAAAAATAAAACCATTCCTGCTTCATGGCTGGAAATCCTGAAAGGGTACACTGGATGCATTTCAAGAACAATCATCACTGTCTTCAGAACAGCTAATATTGCAGGATAGAGATCATGAATTACTACTAGGATTTAATTTTTCAAAGCTAGTAATGTTGGCTGAACATTTCTCCTGTAAAATTCAGCACCTTCTCCATTGATTTAGGTGGGTACATAATCAAATCAGTTTGAAAATGCCAAGACAGTTTTTATTCTTTCATTTAGCCAGGCATGCACATGCCATGAAATAGTAATAAAATCAGGGGAAATGCTAGAGGAAATTAAACACTTTCCAATCATTTCTAGCTTCCTCTGATAAATTCCCACTGGAAAATGTTAACTTTTATGCCTTCCTTTCACCAGAGAGAGCAAACAAGATGGTTCACAGAAATGCAATTCACCTTCCACCCCATCCCTGGCTTGCTGTTCATTCACCTGTCAGAAGTGCCAGGGCAATAAGGGCCCCAGGCCACTTGGTGAACGCTGGCTGAACCTGGCACTGCTGCTCTGCATTGCCCCTGATGGGCTCCATGTACCACTGGAATACCAGTGGGCTCAATGGGGCCAGAGAGGCTCTCAACCCATCACCTGCAAAGGTTCTAAACTGTTTCCTTAAAACATTCTCCACTGTGGTTGTTTTCAGGATCTGTGACATGGACAAAATCATGACATAATTCTTTGCATATGCTTTTAAACAAACAAAATTGCGACAGCTGTCATTAGTGGGCCTTGGAACACACAAAAAGTCTGGGCTGATGATCTTTGCTTCTTCCCTAGTAAAATCAACACACATGTATGTTTTAAAATTTATCACATTATGAATGACTGGTGGATGACTGCATGCAACACTGAGGTCTGTTTATATAAATGTTCAATGCAAACAATACACAAAGCTTTATGAAGAGCTAAAATTTTTTGAAGAAGGCCCTTGTCTCAATTAGAACATTCAAAAGTGAGATTTTCAAAAGCCACTACTGCTAACAGATTGTGTCATGCAATGCACACACAAAATGGAGGACTGTGTCCAGGGACAACTGCTGCATGCAGTGAAATTGAGAAGTATCATAGCCATGGCCAAACATACCTGTTGAATGTCTTCCCAGCTTCAACATCCGCAGGGCTCTGAGAAGTCTCAGCACTTGGACAATGCGCCCCACGTTCTCCAGTTCTTGGGAGCTCTCACCACCACACAGGCTCTCTACCAGCAGGGTGATGTAGAAAGGCAAAATAGCAAGGAGATCTATGATGTTTGCCACACTCCTTAGGAAGCGGCACCGATCTCGTGCACACAGGAGCCTCAGGACAAACTCTGCTGTGAACCACGCAATGCACAGGTACTCTAGGGCATCCAGCAGTGGTGGGGCCAGCCAGCTCAGCTCTACTGAAATCAAGGCCATGTTGGCAATTGACACAACAACAAAAACCATGGACAAGGTGCCAAACGTCCTGGCTGCTGCAGAGGAGCCAGGCTTTTCCAAAACTTCCCAAAGTTTCTGTCTGACACTGGGACAGACGCTACCAGAAAAATCCTCTTCTTCATCTTGGGCATCCAGTTCTTCTGCATCTTTCTTGATGTCTAGGGCTTCACTCAGCTCCTTCCTCCTGAAGTACCTGCCCAGGAACACCCCCAAGAGATTTTTGAATAGCAATAGGCAGATGCTTGTCTTATCATTTACCATGCAAATCAGAACACACAGTAAAGTTTATCTTATGTGAACTCAGAAAACCCTAATATCAAGCATATGGCTTATATTGTTGAGCCTCTGCAGCATGTTTGCACTGACTGATATACTTCTATTACCCCATTTCACATCAGTGATACATTCCATAAGCAGAGTAATTTTACTGATAGCGATTTATTTATATAGATCATGTTGACCACAGTAGGATCTGCGCCACGACTAACATGAATTCTTAGAAGCAATCCTGGCACAACCACGTTCTCTGTTTTTAAACACTTCTCAATTTGTTTACTTGCATGCCATTTTTATTACACTGGTCCATATTTGCAAGAGCAAAACTGAAGACATAATTAAAGCCATGCAGTTCATGGGTGAACTTCTGATCAATACACACGAAGATGATAAGGTCTCTTTCTTTAGATAAATGGGCTCCCACACAAAGTGGACAAGCATTTGTACTAAGTAAAACTTACAGACTGTAAATATATATTTTGTCAGAGTAAGAGTATATTTAAAGTAGTATTTTGTTAATCATAAACATACTCAAAGTACACTTAAAAAAAACCCCTTTTTCTTTCATATCTTTCTTTTTGACTGCTTCAAAGCTCAAGCCTTAGACAAAGGTGTTGTGCAATTTTGCCTTCAATATAGTTAGTCCTGCATATGTCAAAAAGGCCTGTAGCTCCATGTATCACTAAAGCAGTAGGAGCATTCAGTTACACCTACCAGAGAAGAAAGAAAGGGATGAAAACTAGGCTCCAATTTTCTCAGCTGAAGAACTGAACCATACTAGGGTAGGATATCTCTAATATCCTTTTGGGACGGCATTACTTCTTTCTTTCTAATAATTTTGCTATAGCTAAATAGCAGGTACACTTTTTAGAAAATTCAGTTCTTCAATACTAAAAAACCCAAACCAGTAACATTGAATATGGTGGGAAATTAACTGCAAATAGAATTAACAGAAACATCCTGGGGGTGGTTCAGTCAAAACCACCTCGTTCCAAAACTGCCTGTTATAATTTGTCTCCAGCGAGCCATGTTCCCACTGTTGCTGCCCCCTCCCTGTAAGCTGCTACATCCACGTGCAATGCTTCCTTTCATGGCTCCTCCTGGAGCCATGCCACCCACACTCAGCCTGGCAGGTGACCAGCCCCCCTTCTGCCTCTCCAGCTTGGATTTGGAAATCCTTCAAAATAAAAGTGCAGGTGGGCAGAATCCAAATCCTCCCAGCATTGTGCCTGACTCCACATCTAATCCCTCCATGATAACCTCAAACTGAATGACTGAAGGGGCATCTCTCCTTTTACAACCTTTTCATCTCTGGTATTATCCTTTTCAACATTTTGAGCATCTGTGACCAGTTTGAAGCCACTACAGGACATCCCAGACTTTGATCCTGTTGCTGTCTCACTATCTTGACCTCACTAGCAACCTTTCCCACAGTAAATGGTAACTGTGACCTCACCCAACACATCTCCCATTTCTGACACCCATCTAGTGCTAGAGCAGCACTCGGGGCTCAACTCACACAACTTTTCCTGCTACCTCACCTATGCCCACTGCTGGATCTCCCACCTGAGAGTACCTGAATGCAAGTCAATGTGGAACTCATCTAACCCACAATCCACAAGATGAGGAAGCCTCCTCTTCTCACAACTCACCGGTCTCTGCAGCAGGAATCAATGCTGAGCTCATCCAAACCCCAGTACTGGATCTCTTGCAGGAAAGAGAGTGCACAAAGCTGCTCCATCACATGCAGCCTCCCTGTCTGGTAGTAATTCAGGATGTAGTGAAACGCCTGTGAGCTCCGGTCAAAGAAGTACTCATTCTCCACAAGGTTGGCATCATCACACAGCTCAAGGAGGCCAGAAGCCACATCCCGGGCAGCAGAAACCACTACTGCCAGTTTGCCAAGACGGGTGTCAGGGTAGCAAGATAAAGTTTGCTGGGACATCACAAAGCGGCTGCCTCCTACATTGATAGTAAAGCAGTCCAGAGAAGGGATGACCTTCTGGAGGAGGGGACCCTGCTCTTCCTCACTGGAGAAAACACTGGACTCTAGTGAACCCAGGGATGTGCTACTCCCTTGTTCCTCCAAGGATGCTTGGGAAGAAAGAGACATGCAGCAGGGAGGCGACTTCATCCTGTAGCTGCCAGCAGCAGCCCACACTCTCCAGGATCAAAATCACGACACGGCTGCAGAGAAGGCTGCCCCGCCTGCGGGGCGGCCGGGGCAGGCTCGGAACGTTGCCTCTGGCTGCCGTCCCAGGGACACCGCGCCGCTCCCGCTGCCCGCGGGCGGTGCCCGGAGCTGGCGGAGGTCAGGCGGGCGCTGCACAGCCCAGCGCCGCCCGCACCCGCGAGGATGCTGCAGGAGCCCGGTACCTGAGGCGGCGTCACCTCGTGCTGTCCGCGCCGGCACCGTCCGCCCGCGACGGCCCCTCCGCTTCAGCGCTCATCTCCAGCCGCTGGGTCGGGGCAGGGGAAACCCGCCGGGACGACACAACGCGGAGCACCGGCTTCAGCGGCGACTCCGGGCAGCGCCCCGACAGCAGCCCCGGGGCCGCCGGCCAGCCCGTCCCTCCCGCCCCGCGCTCGCTCTCCGGCCGGGGCTGCTGCGGCCGCAGCCGAGCCCCGCGCCGGGGCAGCCGCCGCGAGCGGAGCGCCTGGGCAGCGCTGCCGCCCCCGGCCCGCCCGGCTGTGCCGCCCCCGGCCCGCCTCACCTGCCCGCCCGGCTGTGCCGCCCCCGGCCGGCTGCCTCCGCTCGCTCCCCGGCTCCGAACCTGCGGGCAGCGCCAGCGCCTCTCCATG
>QUSF01000001.1:52359135-52626783 GCA_003676055.1 Chloebia gouldiae
TGCCTCGGGACTGCCCGGCCCTCGCGAACTTCCCCGGCCGCTGGCAGGGCGGCTCGGGGCCGGCCCTCCGCAGTGTGTGGAACCCCAAACGTGTCGCTAAGCAGGGAATGTGTCCTCAGACTGCTCAAGTCTCCAGTCACTCCTGTAAAGAAGTGACTGTAAATCGATGGGCGTGAGCGAGCCTGTTTTAACCGAGCTGCACTCAGCCTGTTTTCAGAAATACTCTGGAATATCTTCTTTACCGTCCTGTGCTGACTTTGTAGGTCCTCAGTTCAACGATGCAAAAATTTAGTTCACTCTCCTCAATATATTTCCTTTTCTCCTATGAAGCAGTTATTTCTGACAAATACTTGATTTGGAAATTCGTGCTTTCTGCTGCCTCTGACTCCTCGCGAGGGTGGCAGCTGCCGATATTGCAGTGGAACTCCCAGGAGGGGAAATTATGGAGTATGTAAAATGTGGCCTTCTGTGTCATGCCACCAGCATCATGTGACATCCCACATCGCTCGTTGCATACAGCTGTGTCCAGCTATGCACATTTCTATCATTTACTTCAGAGAGGTCTCATGGAGTTTCATCTTTTGGGTACTGGTAATCCATATTTCAAATGAAGCTGAGCTGAACATTTACCATATTACAGAATTGCAACACCCACAGCAACCTCTCTACTCAGCACTTGCTGGCATAGAAATCTGCTTAAGTGACTGTTGGCAAAAAAAAAAAATACACAGATCAGAGAGAATCCAATGGAGAATAGCAAGGATGGAGTAAGGAAGTCATGGCCCAAGAAGAAAGCACAGAGTGGGATAGCTACAGTGAAGGGAGTGAGCATTGTGATAGTCTTCAGACATGTAAAAGGTTGCTCACAAAGATGATATACACTGTTGTCCTTGGATGAATTGGACGTGTGTAGAAGTAATGGAGTTGAGCAGCAGGAAGGATATTTAGGGTAGCCATTAAGAAGGCTTTGGTGAAGCAGTGGAAGAGGTACATTTGTGTCTGTCACAGGTCATCAATGAGCTGGCTGGACAAGGATCTGTCAGGAATGGCAGATGTGTGGTGCTGCTTTTCCTGAGGTAATCTGGAAGGGCTGGATGAACTTGTGATACCCTTTCCAGCTCTATAATGATGTATTTGAAGTGTGTAATAAAGAAAAATACTTATTTTCATAGATGTTTCCCTTTTATTGTTTAAAACAATCAAATATAATTTAAGTGAATATACACAAACCTATGAATTAATTTTCCTTTGAAATATCAACAACAGCTGCTATGCAGCAGGCTTTCAGGAATTACTCATTTTTAATCCAGGATTGCCACTCAGGAATGCAGTCCCTTTGACAGATAGCACTTAAGCCAGCACTTAATTAAAAACAATAATTAAAGAAGTAATTAAAACCACTGGTCAGACAAATTTAACAGCATCAATGAGAAGTACCTCAGAACAGCAAGATGTTATAATAATATAATTTACTATGCAATATAATAATTTACTATGCAAAATAATGCCTTATTCAAGATAATTTTTAAAAATAGATCGAGGACAGTGAATTCATTCAACACAGGATGAAATTTTAATCAATCAATCTGACTGTAACAGACCCCTAACTATTCAGTCATTAAACTGCTCACTCAACCTCTTTTCAATAGTCATTCTTTCCATCAGCCAGAAAGACTTTTTCAGGAATATTTTCTCCAATAGAAGGGAGATCTGAAAATACTCCCCTTCCATCATGACAATTCAAGAGATTACTTCAGATTCACTGGTGTTTCTAAGAACCTCGCTACCAGTTTTGACACTGTCTAGTCAAAATCGAAACTGCCTCAAATTTCTCATTAAAACTGCAGATAATTTGTTCTTAAAATACTCTGATATATAATTTCCAGTGCATATATGAGACCTAGAGAGATCAGGTTTATTTTTTTGTTTACTTATGTCCTTTATGGAATAATGACTGTATACAGGTATATTTATCTCACTTCAAACTTAATTTTTTGTCTGATTATCAAATGTTCAGATCAGAGTGTTTTCTTCAAAAGAGTAGAGGAAAGCCATATGTTAAGGATATGCTTTCCTTTAGTTTTTGCATTCTTCTATATACTTCTCACTGCAGGAAAGTGACATCACCAGTCAAATTCCATTTGGAACTTCCAAACTGTAAACTCACATAATCACAATTAGACTGGAGATATATGTATGATATAGCACCTTACTTCTGAGTGCCGTTTCTCAGCAAGTTGTAAATTTAGTTTTTTATTAAAAAAGGACTTCTAGAAAAATGTTCTGAAAATTATTTTCAAATGTAACAATAACATAAAGCTGGAAGATTTCAAAGAAATTAGAAAAATGTTTTATGAGTAGAAAGGCTCAAAACCAGAGGATTTATTTTTCTATTACTAGAGACAGAAGAAACAGATTTTACTGGTGCATATTTCATTTTTGGGAAAATTCTTAAAGGATCTGCTATTTGTCATTCCTGCTTATTTGTACATGAGAAACTAAAGTAACAACTTTCATAATTGTATCATTCCCTTGGCAAACCCTCTCAAGCAACCATATTCATATACCCCCAGAGTAGTAGCAAAAGCTGCTATAAAAGGACAAGGGGTCATTTGGTCTTAATCACTCTGCCAGTGAAATGCTGCAGCTGAAGTGAACCACAGACATTTCCAAGGTGGTTTGGCTCATGGAATTAGTAGTGTTGGACAGAACCATGTCTGCCTGGTTCAGATCTGTGGTTCAGACCAAAGTCACTATACTGCTTTGTCATGTCAGAATGTCTGAAACGACTGAATGCTAATGACATCTGTCTGAACTACTGTTTTTACCAATGCTCCTGCTGATATTTCCCTGATGTGATATCACTGACTGAAAAAACAGATTTCATTATTTCAAGACATGGTACAAAAAAACATTTGATGGAATGCTGAAATATGAGTTGCAACCCAGTATGTCTGTTGTGGGAGTTGAAAAATTTACTTCAGCAAAAGAGCCAGCTGTTACAAAAACCTCTTTTATAATATGTTTTCCTGATTTTCTCTACTCGTGTTGAAAACTATGATTTTATGGCGATTGTGTACTCACTTTTTTCAGCTGGTATATACACATAAAAGCCAGGATGTGCAGGTCCAAACATTTGTCTTTTCAAATAGGCTTGATTCTCTTCGTACAAAAGTAGTGCTCCACAATCAACTGATTCTTAATTACTGTAATTTCTCACATACTGTATTTCCAAATTTTTTAATATTTTGATCTCATATATTAGTCTGGTTTGGAACTTAAAATGTAAATGGTTCCCCTGGTCCTTATGTAGTAGAACAGAGGGAAAGCATTAGGAAGAAGTATGATAGGTAGGGTATTTCTAGGCAAACCCCCTCCAGGAACACCTTCATAGTTTTCAGTGGCACAGGAATTTGATAAGCAGGAGGCTGCATGAAGACTAACATGTTTAATAATTTTTCATGGTGCTGTAAATTCTCATTTGAATTAATTTGTTTCAATGTTGATAATGCTTTGTTTAAGGTTCTCCACAATTTAACTGTGTACAGGGTGAAAGATACGACTGGACTGTGTTTAACTGTCCTCTTCTGGTGTTGTGATTGCTGAATAATGGTGTCCTGTTCATGTTGCCAGTACCATTCATGATTTTGCTGACATCTACCATACAATAATCTCTGGGAAAGGGGTAGTTATAATAATATTAATTTAGTTTTTATATGGATCCAAGATTTGTGAGTAATAAATCATAACAAGGGTTAAAATTCATGAATGTTAGCAGTATCACTATTTGTCTGCGAAAAATCTTGTACAAGATGCAAGTTTTGAGCCCTGAATTCAACTGAATTTAGGATGAGACATAATCTGTATCATAAACTCCATTTCTTTCATGTAGATCAAGAGTCACTCCTGCAAATGACTGCAAAGCCAGTGGTACTGGCTACATCCTCTGTTGAATATTTCCCATTGGTTAGTGTAGTGCTCTTCAGGACCAGTTGTGGTTCTTTTACAACCTAGGTGTCTGACGCCTGTCTTTCTTTCATACAGTCTGAGAGCTGCTGTAATGTCACTCTTGCAATAACAGGTGAGAAAAGATTAAACCTAGAAATTCTCCAGACAACTCTCTGCTGTTTCCTTTGGCAGGTGAAATAAGAGCTTATTAACACAGCTTTATTCCCCCCAGGGATATTCTGCTTTTCTTGTGGAAATGGTCCAGCTGAAACCAGCCAGATCTCACTTCCTTTGAGCTTGCTGCACAGAACAGACAGATCAGAAGTAGACGCACGGTTTGGTTCACATTGTGTGAAAACAGTTTGAGTATGGAATCAGGGCTATGTTAAGAAAGCTGTTTTCAGTATCTCTGAACACTACCCACTTTCAGACCCTATTTATTTTCTTGCCTTTTACAATGTGGTAGGAAGTAAAAAAAGCATAGCTGGGGAGGTAGTTCTGTAGAGCAACTTACACATATGAGCAATTCTTTTTTCAAAGTAAGGGCCAGTATTATATCCACCAACTGTATAGGAAAGCAAGTTGCCGATATATTCTGATGAAACTGTAATGGAAATGGGCATTGATACATAAAACTGAGTTTGGTAAACACCATGTCTAATGCTAGGCTGGATGTTACTTTCACTCTTACTAGATCAGTGAAGGAGATAAATAAGAATAAATTTTAATTTTAGCTGCATTATTCCAAATCCTCAAAGTCCTCTGAGATGAATAAAAGATATGCAATTAGAACTGACTGTTGACCTATCTAATGCATTTTGTAGGAGCTATTACTCCATCATCTTATCACTGAGCAGGCAAGGAAGATTACATATATGTATCAAGAGGAAACAGGCCCATGCTTTTACTCTGGAAAAAAACTAATAATTTACTATGCAAAATAATGCCTTATTCAAAATAAATTTTTAAATAGATCAAGGAAAGTGAAGTTATTCAACAGAGGATGAAATTTTAATCAATCAATCTGAGATTTAAATTGATACTCAGAAACAGAATAAACATTAAATGCATGCAGCAATCTATATATTGCTCTTGATACTGTCCCTGCCTAGAATTACTTGTTTTATTCAGCAGCTAAGCTCACTGCTCCATCAGCCAACTAGTAAAGTTTTCAGTCTTCTCCTTAAGTAAACTTGAAATTACTTAACCTTACAGCTGAAATCTTTTAATTTGGCAAATGTCAGTTCCTTTCTGCTAGCAGTTCAGGTAAACTATGCAGCTCTTAAATCAATTTTGTATTCATTCTTTCCTGTGGTCTGTTTCAATGATTACATTTTACTGTTTGTGTTTCTTCATTAGTTTCTCCTGTGCTAATTTACTGCACAGACTTGCTTTCCTTCAAGACCACTCACACCTTATTATCTGAGTTATTTTTATCCTGAGTTGCAAGTGCTTATCTCAGCACACTCCTGGGCTCCCATCATCAGTGCAAGAATCTGGCTGGGCCATCTGCTGGGAATTTCAAAGCAAGATCAATTCTCACTGCTCTTCCTCATGGATACTTGTTACATTCCCATGTATAACTTGGTGTGGTTAATGTTAATAAAACATCCACACATCCATTTTTAAGTTGAATTCTTTTGAGGATTCTCAAAAGTGAAGGCTTTTGGAGGAATTTCTGTTATTAGTTACTTTCTCATTATCACTTTAGCACAGATGGAAGACAATGATCTTTTAAAATTTAAACTTCTCTCAGGCAAAAAAGACTATACCCTTCAAAGAAACTGCTTCTAAATCTGTGAATATTTATTGTGTTATGTACCAGATCATGATCTTCCAGTAGCGCACTGGATAAAAACTTTATTTTTCCCACTTATAAAAGTATAGAAAGTATGACAGCCAACAGCAAAGTTATCTTCTTTAAGAGTGATATGATCAATTCCAGCCTATAAATGTATTACTTACTGTGGCTCTGCCCTGGAATGTGGTCAAGCTATGTGGACTTATTTGAAAGGCTTCAGTATTAGATTGAGAGGGGCCATCATGTGCTGATTTTGGTGCTGAATTAAGCTAAAACCAGGCTGCTCACCAACCCCAAAATTAACATCCTGATAGTGATGCAACTGGAGACATGTGGCTGGCAGTCAACTGCTTTACACTCTATGGGTCCAGTCCCCTCTCATATGGTTAGATAATATATTCCTCCTTGGAGAGTGTGGAGATTCCTCCCTTGGGTAGAAATTGCCTCCCAAGGATACTCAAGGCTAAGTAAAGGAGATCTGCCCATGAGCACTGGTATAGTGAATTAAATCAGTCTCTCCTAATAATTCTTTCATTTTGCTAGCTTTAATATAGTTACTTTAATATAATTGCTCTGATATAGTGCACTATCATATCCAATACCATATATAACTATTAGTTTTAGCTTTTAGAGTGTACAGCAAGTAATTCTAATTAAGAATTTTGCCTTGTTATATGGCATAATAAATAATTAATTTTATCAAAATAAATCTGGTTTGCCATCATTAATCCCGTGGGACAAAGTTACTTAAAGTGTTAATAAAGTCTGGGGCTAAGATTGAGAAGGAGTTTAGAAAGCCAGGGGTCATTTCTGCACCTCATGACTCAGCAGAAGGGCTTCTCTAATAAACTTTGAAGCTTCCACTCCCACCTGTGACACTTACAAATTAGTAGCAATTACTAAGCAATTTGTTTTAGGCAAAACTAGGATTATTTAAGAATTTGTATAACATAATCAAGTTATCAACCTCAGGCAACTTTAAAATATTGAGTCATTCATAAAAACTTTTAGTTATAATAACTTATATCTGCATGTCGTGTTGGGTGGTGTTCAGAGTGCCACAACCTTCCCAAAGAAGTGTCTTGAAAAAGACCTTGGGAGCACAGGCACGTCTGTGCTCATGCTGGTGATTTCAGCTCTTGATGTTCTAGTGATGCAGAAGGAGAGACGGGGGCAGAGCCTTTATTGAGCTTCTTCCAGGCCCAAAGACCCTCTCAGGCAGGGAAAGCAAGGGTTTATGTATGCATTGTGAGGGGTGGGGCAGAACACCAGGGCCAATGGGATGAGGGCACAGGGGCGGAGCGAGGGAGAAGGGCCAATGGCATACATTGAATCTGCATGTCACAGCAAGGCATGCTGGGAGAAGCATTTTTCCTAACCCTAACATGGGCAGTTATCACTTGAGGAGTTTTCCCTCCAGGGGAGTGTTGTCGATTCTTTCCCTGTTGGCCCACCTGCCTCCATGTCTGTACTAATGGAAAAACATCCAGTCCATCTGTCTGTGTAATTAACAATTTATTGCACCACTGAACAGGGAGAATAGGTCAATATCTGAAAAGAAACAGAAAAACCTATACAGGCATGCCTTCATACAGAGGGAAACATCATCATGGAAATAACTTGAAATCATTTCATTCAGTGCAAAAGAGAAACGTGTTCAGGGAACTTCATCTCTGCGGAATTTCACTGGTGTTTTCTTTGCTCCACAATCCTTCAGTTTACATTTTATGTACTGAATAATTTCCTTTCAGCTAATAATGCAAAACCCCATATTTGGCCTAGAGTGTAAGATGACTTTTCACCATCTTTTCAGTCATCCAAATTATCTTGAAAGATTAAAATTTACAAAATTAATTTTGGTAAATTGACCTCATGTATATCCTTTAGCTAGATTAATTAATTTTGTAGGAGGAATTGTGTTAAGTGGCGATTATGTGTAAATTGACTTCCTGTGTGACTGACTGCATAATTGACCAACTTTGGCTGCCTATGAGAAGCAGGGATTTCTTTGCCCTGCCAGCCTCCTTTAGCCTCTTCAGTCAAAGAGAAATAGAAGATTCAAAGAAGAAATTAATTATTTGTTGTACACACATCAGCTTTCGGATGGGATGAATAATACTTCACCAAGCTCCATTTGTCTCCCTTGATGGAAAGGGAAGGCTAGACATCAGTTCAGATAAATTATTAACATATAGGTGTCTATGGTTTGTCAGATTAATCTGACCCTAGAGTTTTTTACTCTTTTTATTAGTTTTTGGTGAAAAAATGCTCTACTACTTATATAGGTATAGTTATTAGTTCTTAGCAACAAAAGCATTTATTATATTTTATTATTTATAGTTATCTATTTATTAAGCATCATACACTTGTTTAGATAAATTTAGAAAGCATTTAGCATTTAAAAAATGCATTGTATTTTTGACACAATATAATTTGTTCTGCATGTCACAAATAATTTTAGAAATGTGGTATTTGGTTAGTCCTCATAACATTACTGTGAAATAGGTAAGTACTGTTATGATAAATTATAGTTAATTGCTGCTGTGTGCAATTAAGCTGTACTTCCCCAGAGCATTTCGTGCTTCCCGGTGACTGAACATTTAGAGGGACAGGAGTCCTATGGGACCACATGAAAAAGTGCTGAACTTTGTGCAGGAGCTATTCCTTTCTGTTTCTGCATGCATAGAAGGAAAAGTGTGTTTGTTGGCTTCTCAGCTCATGCACTGGAGTTTATTTGTACTGTACGAGGGCTCTGTGTGCTCTGGAGAGCTTTTGGAAAGCAATTTGGAGAAGACTTTCATGGATAGAAGCCATCCTTATTCCTAAGTTTCAGCCTGTCACATTTGCATAAATAATATCTCATTAATTAGTCAGACTAAATTTCCCAGGCTTTTCAACTACTCCAACAATGTGATCTGAACACTTGCTGGAAAAGTTCTTATGACATGTACACTTGACTGTGAGTGTGGGAACTAATTATGTTTTGTAACTTGTGGTTTAACCCCAGCTAGCAGCCAAGTCCCACTAAGCCACTGGCTCACTCCCCCACCTGCAGGATCAGGCAGAGAATTGGAAGAGTAAAAAATGGAAAACTCGGGGATTGTGATACAGACAGTTTAATGAGGAAAGCAAAAGCCATTCATACAAGCAAAGCAAAAGAAGGAATTTATTAATGCCCCATTCCCAGGGGCAAGCAGGTGCTCAGCTGTCTCCAGGAGAGCAGGACTCCATCTCAGTAATGGTGAGTTGAGAAGACAAACCCCATCACTCCAAACATTCCCTACCTACTCCTTCTTCTCCCAGCTTTATATACTGAGCATGTCACATGGTGTGGAATATCCGTTTGGTCAGTCTGGGTTGCCTGTCCTGGCTGTGTCTCCTCCTCACCTCCCATGCACCCACAACTTCCTCACCAGTTTGTCAGTACAAAAATCAGAAAAGTCCTTGTCTCTGTGCAAGCCCTGCTCAGCAGCAACAAAAACATCTCTATATTATCATCCTGTGTTCAATACAAATCCAAAACACAGTCCCACACTAACAGTGAAGAAAGTTAGCTCCACTCCAGCCAAAGCCTGCACAATATTTTTTTTTTAAGGAGAGCACTGGATTCTAAATAATCCAGTCACTTCATATTACATCTGCACAGTAATAAGTAATCATGGTAACTTCTGCTCAATAGCTAAAACCCACCTTCTTTATTGTAGGCTTTACTGTGAGGAGAAATCATCTGACAGGCAATTCCCACACAGCATTAGTAACTTTTTCTTGATTTCGTTGTGTGTGTTTAAGAAAACAAACAATGAAGTATAAGCAAACGTGTGAGAGTAATCACCTCAAATATGCATAAAACTAGATATCATAAAACTAGATATGTAAGTTGATTCCCCTCACTCATGGTGTTCCAATTGCAATTGTTTAGTTTAAATATCTTTGTTATTCACTTATTAAAACTCCAACAGGCAGTGTTTTTATAGATGTCAGTAGGTGTATGTTTATGGGTATAAGCCTGTCAAAAAAATCTGTTTAATGTCTCTGAGTTTTCTAAGCCTTTCATTGTTGTCAGACAGATTTTCCTAGGGGTGATGATGGGTGTGCTGATCGATTTAATTCCTTTTCTTAGACTGTATGAGACTTTGTATAGCTTGGATCAAGCATGCAGTATTCATAAATAAGAAAGAATTCATAATTCATCAGACTGCAGGAAGTCTCCTTATGTATTGCTAATAATGAATCCACAGACAGACTAATTCAAAGTCCTAAGTAGCTAAATACTCAGGTTTTGTGTTCCACAGACAGTTTCTGAACGAATTTCAGAACACTGAATAATTCTTCTC
Source organism: Chloebia gouldiae (assembly GCA_003676055.1). NCBI lineage: Eukaryota > Metazoa > Chordata > Aves > Passeriformes > Passeridae > Chloebia > Chloebia gouldiae. Next base: position 52,369,219 of record QUSF01000001.1, read on the forward strand.
TACTTTTGAGAGGAAATCTTCTCTACTTCCTTTGGTCGTTTGCTTCTGTGTCTTGAACTAAGGTTTGTATTTAGAGTACAACCTTTTTCTCAGCTTGTCTGGGAGCAAATAAAGTTCAATTCCCCTCTAGACACTGTACATCAAACCATTATTAATAATGTGTATTATAGCAGTAATAACCTTTAGTGTCAATAAAACCACAAATAACCTTGAGTAAGCATAAAATATTACAGTCATATTGACAAATGAAAAGGAAATAGAATCCAGAAGAATGTGGGTATTCTATTGTAATATCCAAATCTTCTCTTCTGTAACTGTGTTTGTGTTGTACCAAGACTTTGCCTAAATGGAATGGTAGAAAGCCTGAAAGGCTCACATTTTCCCATTCTCTTTCCCATACAACTATTTTGTTTCTGTAATTTCTTTCCTTTCCACTCTAGTGTGATTTCCATTGGCCTTAATCATGCTGCTGTTCTTGATAGTTCTCAACTTCTGACTCAGTGGAATAATTCCTGACAAGAACACGGTCATCTACGAATGCTGTAAAACTTGTCTTCAAGAAGAAAATGTGTAACTTTAACATGCAAATAAATGGAGTTATTTCAGGAAGAACCCATGAAGTCAAGCACACATGCATGCTTTTCTCTAATTGAACATTTATAATCCTAATAAAAGAGATGGTGTGTTTGGTAAATATTTGGGATGTGATTCTGCAAAATAATCCATTTTGATTTGTCTTTGAAAGCATAGTTAAATTTATGTGCCTTTTTTAGTGTTTTACTTGGTCATTTATAGTAGAAATATTTTTTCTTAATGAGTAAAAATGTTTTAAAAGTAAATGGGAGAAATATTGAGAAAACACTACTAAGCTATGAATTTTCTGTGAATTCACAGATACAATGAATTTTCATTCTCTGTACATTATCATTGCTTGCCACAAAAAAACTTCGGTGATCTTGACTAAATTTTGTTTGCTTTAAATTCTACTTATAACACTAAAAAGTTGTTCTAATATAATTAATCAGTTTTAACTAGATATCTCTGATTTACGGAACAAGTATTATCTTTCAAGCTTAATTTTTATTTTCACTTGAATTCCCCTCTGTATGAAAAATTTAAAACCAGCCAGTGGCTGCACCGTATGTCAGTTTTGTGTCCCTTCCCAGTGTCAGCTTTCATATTCTTTTCTAGCCTTGTCTTGCATTACCTTACCTTTCTTTCACAGAATCACAGAATTGCTAAGGTTGGAAGAGACCTCTGGAGATCATCCAGCCCCACTCCCATGCCGAGGCAAGGTCACCTAGAGCAGGTTGCACAGAACATGTTCAGGTGGGTTTGGAATGTCTCCGCAGAGGGAGACTCCACAACCTCCCTGGACAGCCTGTTCCAGTGCTCTGCTGCCCTCAACATAAAATAAGTTCTTACTCTTCTTGAGCTGAAACTTCTTGTGTTTTATTTTATGGCCAGTGCTCCTCATTCCATCACTAGGCACCACAGAAGAGTCTGGTGCTACCCTCTTGACACCCTCAGTGCCTTTGAGATATTTATATATATTAAGGAGATATCTTAAGTCTTCCCCACACTAAACAGATACTACCCTTTCTAATTTTTTTTATCCTGAGATCATCAGGTTTAATAATATTGCCTCCTTCTTGCTGAGATTTTAATGACTTCCAGAGTAATTCCAGTGACTCAGGGTTCAATTTGTTCATCAAAACTGACTGCTTTGACCTACTTCAGTAACATGACTGCTAGCCCTTTTATGCTTCTCTCTGTGTGAGGGAAATCTCTGCTTCTCATTTGCTTCACAATAATTCCCTTTCCATGACTCCAAGTAAGTTGTATGGCTAAGTTCTAGCTGCCAGGTCTAGACTGGATGTTATTAACTAAATCTAAGACAACTCATTTTTAAAAATGTGGCTTATAGCAAATTTTGTCTCTAGCTGTGGCTAATGATAATTTATATTACTTTTAAAAAGTGTGCCTCACTTTCTGTTTTCTAAATCAACTTTCAAATTGTCTAGATAAGTGTTTATGTTCTGGATAGATAGGAGAAGAATCATTCTAGTATTATTCTTCCCTGCTATTTTCCTGCAGCTTACATATTCGGTTAAACTGCATCTTCCCATAATGTTACTTGCCTGTGTGCATCTCAGACTACCCAACATGTACAGACAGGCATCTGCTTGGCCTCCACTTGTTTCCTTGGGGCAGCACAGATATTTTACACATTTGGCCTCACATCTGCTAATTCTAAGCAGGTATGTCAGGTACCCTTAGAAATATCAAATGGCACTCGCACTTAAAAAAGGGAGTTAAACCAAAAGTATTGTTGCTAAAAGAATTTAAATACTTTATAGTAAATGAGTAAATTTTCATCTATAGGAAGTCAAGCCTCAAAAAAAAATCTCATCTAAAGCTAATTATTAGTTTTCCCCTACCCAAAGGATTTCCTTGAAATAAAATATTATTTAAAATAAAATAAAATATTTCCTTGAAATAAATATTACTTTATCTGAAGTGATTCCTTTCTAGCTCTTTCTGGTCCCTTTATTTTTGCTTGTAAGTTATCAGCTTCACTTAGTGAATGATTAATGAATTCTTAAAATACAGTACATCAGAATCCTTAAAAGAAAATATTAATTTTTTTCTGGCCTATAACTTCTGTTTAACATCTTAAAGATCTCAGTGAGTCTTGATTGCACTATAGAAGTATGTAAAATGTACTGGTGGAAATAAAATCCCAAACGCTCTCAAATATTACAAGATCAATAGTTTTAGCATTGCAGTGTGATTCAGAATACCAGCACCACAATAGTTCTTTGGAGCACAGAAGAGAGAAAGAACATTCCTGTACTTTCCAAAGTTGTTCAAGAGAAAAATGTGCTACAATATTAAATACACCATCTAGCTAGGTAATTAGCATTGAAATATAATTGGAAAACAAAGTTAAGTGAGCAAGTTTAAAGGTACTGGGCCAGATTATTGGTTGGAATAAATTGAAACAAGATGGAATAAAGTAAGATGAGCTTCTTCATCTTGGGGTATTACTTTTATGCATTTGGGAAGTTAGCTTGCTAATTTACCTGAAGGAAAGGTCTTACTGATAGCAAATACTTGTTTGTGCTCTTCACCCAACAGTTTATATGCCCTTTGACGAATTTAAAACAACATGGGCTTGAATTTAATTTAGCTTAAATTTAAATTGTACAATTTATGTCTTTTTACTTTGGTTCAATCTTATATGGCAGCAGAGTAGCTTAGAACATAAATCTCCTGAAACTACATGAACTGGCTTTTAAGGGACCTAGCTTTACAGATTGAAGCACTTGGGTTGCTCGCTTTCTTGGGTTTTCAATGTAGTCCTTGACTTCCGATGGCCGAGAGGAGTTATGGTACAAAAAACAAATTTTGAAAGCACTAGAAAGACAGCTGACCCTCCCTAAAAGAATTTGAAGTACGGGTCTCAGCAGCATTGGTGAGATTTGGCCTTCCCCTGGAGATCCAATGAGAATCTGTTTGTGCACCACTTGTGCAATGGTGCATGTACTGCTAATGGCATGTTCAGTCCACATCCTCCAAAAAGGGAGAGTTTTCCCTCTATGACTTTTTTCCACAGGCAATATATTCATATGGGATCCTGAATAGCCCAGAAGTGGAGCAACAGACAAGAATTTCACATCCTCACACCCTCACAGCTGGCTTGAACACCATCTCCGTAGATTTGATAGGGAGATGGGGGCAGGGGTAACACATTAACAACAGAGAGAGCCTGGGGAAATTAATCTAATTGAACCCCTTGAAAAGTGCACAGAAATTTACCTACTGTTATATGGAAGCCACTACTATTTGGTAATTTAATTTAGCAAATCCTGATTAGAAAAGATTTGGGATGACAGAATCACAGTGATTGAAGTTGGAAGACACCTCTGGAAGTCATGTGGGGCAACCCGCCTGCTCAGCTTCTGTTTGTTGCACTTCATTCCATGTTCTGGATGCCAGCAGAAACAGGAGAGTGAACACACAGATGCTGCTGAAGAGACCTAGATTTATTTTGGAGACATCTAGCAATGGTGGAGGAATGTCACACATTTTAGTTGCTGCACAAGGGTCCAGATCAAGGCTGGGGCTGGATCTGACCTTCTCTTTTGTAATGCAATGCCTGTGATACAACTGTAAGATATTATACCAAAAAAGCCAAAATGTCACAAACTTGGCTTTTCAGTTACAACTCAAATACATAATAACAGCATAATTTTAATAGCAAATTAAAATACTTCTATAAGTCTCTTCCAGTGTTTAAATTTTTGAATTAAAAAAAATAATCTATAAGTTCCAGTGCAGGCCAAAAATAATGTTTATCTAAGTTTCCTCGGAAATAAAGTTCTCTCTAACTTTATTATGGATAATTACCCATGTATTATAAATCCCTATTTCAAGTACTATGATTCTTTTTAAAATCTGATGTTATTTTTCTGTGTTCTGTCTTGGCTTCATAATTTCCATTATATTAGTCAATAATCTCATTTTTAAAATTGTAATACAAAGTAAAATATATCTTGTAGATATCAAACATGGAGCATGTGGTTTGGGGGCTTTCCAGAGGTGGTTACAGATGATACTTCTACACAAAACTGTTATGGCTGTAGATATTGGTGTTTCAGAATAGCCAGACTGCTCCTGCTCCTCCTTCATTAAATGCTTGAGTACTTCCAGCCTTTTGGTAAATCTTTCAGTAGAAAGCTTTTGCTTTCAAGAAACAGTCAAAGCTGATTTTTTCATTACAGCTTTCATACGTTATACTGTATGTGAAAAGAGAGGAAATTTCAGTCTTGTGTCTCATTAGCTAAGCAGTTTTGCAAGAAATAATTATGTATTCTTCAGCTTATTTCTTTAGGGAATGTAGAACTGAAAGGATGGCTAAAGAGAACAAAGGGGATCACTGCAATAGCTCAAATCAAAGGATTAAAACTTTTCAAGACTAAAAATGGTTGATCAGAAATGCAGAAGAATATTTAGGAAATGATGTTTAATTATAATGTACAAATTTTCTTGTCAGTCACTCTTCACTGCCATTATCTAGGAGTAAAATCTGATTCAGTTTGAACAGGAAATGATTGTACAAGTTTTGATGTGACAGTGCCACCTGCTGTTACATTATGCAATTTGAAAATAATTTTTTGAGTAGTTTAGACACTTATTCCCACTATCAAAATACACACAGGAAAGTTTAGGAGCTGTGGTGTTGAGCTGGTAGCTTTGTGCTGAGCTGGTAGCTTTAGGTTGTATTTGGTACTACATTAAAATTATTATTTTTTATATGTAGCTAATTTGAGAGAATGGAGTAACTTCATTGAGAGGGACCCACACATACTCATTCCTCTGAGAGATGACTGGTGACTGTTCATGGCCTGTAGAAGGAGGAGTCCATGGGGAGAATTAGTGGAAGCTACACCTTCCCCCCTGATTCAAGAGCCCAGCCTGGTGCATCTGCTCTCTGAGTGGCACAGCATCTGGCAAAGTCTGCAGGAGCCTGGCTGCAGCTCACGTGGAGCTCAGGAGCCTTCATACCTTGGCTTGCTTCGTGCTGCAGTTCTGGTGGACCAAGAGCAGATCTGTTGGTACTCAGGATGCGAGGATAAAACTTAGGCATCTTTATATGCAAAATTCTTTGAAAAGAAAGAGTTTGGATTAAAGCACCTTCAGCAGCAGTTGAACATCTCATTCTCCATCCTTCAATGTCCTTTTCAACCTTCTCTATGTTCTACACATGAATAGAAGAGTGAAGAACCACCAAAGCAGCACAAACATGCTGTGGATGCATTTTGGATATATATCAAGCTGTCCTATATTATTTTCTGTTTCTATTTTTTTAATGGGCTTTGCTCTCAGCTGAGATCAGGTTTTTGCAAGAAAACACGAGGATATTATTCTCAAATAGCGATAGGTAATTCTGAATCCAGTAATGAAAATATAAAGTTAAGGTTGTTTTTCACTTATGCATTAGTGTATCTAGACTGATTTTCATTTGTTATTGCTCACTTTCATGAGTTTCTTTTTCTATTTCCCCAACCCTACCCAATATACTTTTACAGTTATAGCCCTGAATAACTTAGAGGTATTAGAAAACCAAATCACTTAAGCATTTTCATTTTCCAGATAATTCTTGAGCATGTTAACAATACAAAGCTTCACACAGACATCTAGAGGATCCTGTTGTTTCCCTCTTTCCACCGAAGAAAAAAAAGTAACTAATTCTTTTGCCTTACTTATGTTTTATACCTTTAAAGGAGATCATTATCCCTGTGGGGACTTCCCTCTTACTTCACAAGAGCTTAGTGCCTGTAACTGGATTTGGTGGACAACCCTGCTGAGCACTTTCTGAGCATCCTGGAAAATTATACAGTTAGGTTTTTTACCATTTATTTGTGAGGTATGGCTTCTCTTTACAAAGCTATGTTGATTCTTCTACAAGATATTTTTATCCAAGTATCAATTTTAATTCTATTGTTTATTATACTTCCTAATAATTTGCTTGGTACAGTTTCAAGTTTAATTAACTGGGGTTACCAGAGTAATTTTAAAATTTTTTCATCATGTTTACTACTTCCTATGCTTGATACTGAGACAGTTTTAACTGCATGGTTACATGTGGCATGAATTGATTTCCTTTAGAACTTGTGGGTAATGGTATTGCTTGTCTTTGGCTGTCTTTTCAGCCTAGCTGCTATATTTACAGTGTCCAAAAATATAGTCTCAGAATTGTCTTTGAAGTTATGTCTTATAATTATATACTTGAGCAATCCCACATATCCTACCTCCTAGATTTGCAGCATTTTAGGCCTATCTGAACATGTCATAGCAATGCATCTGATGCTAGCTTGGTCAGGCAGTACTGTACTGTACTGTACTGAGATTAGTGCCTGTGACAGATATTTTGTGTTATGAGCTGATCTGGCAAATTAATTTGTCTGCTTTGACTCTAAGTATTCTTTTATAAACTACTTCTCTGTTACTAGAACAACAACATCTGTCTGTCCTCTGTACATCTTGGAATGGCAAAATCTCTGCAATAATAACATGTGCCAATACAGAGATTTTTGGAATCAGTGGACATTAGTGATAAGTATTTCTGTATATGCTTGTAGCCCTTATCTGCATTTTCAGACACCTATCTAGATTAATTTCAAATTTAAAATGGTAGAAAGTAATTTTTTTTCCTAATAAAATTTTTGTAGTCATAACCAAATCTACTGTTATTGAAATTATAATTATGGACAGTAGCATATTTTCTTAATGCATGACCTCAAATACCTCTAGCAATTATTAAGGTATCAATGATACACATTGAGGAAACTCCAGAGAGCTTCATGTGTTAAGTTTCCCTGAGAATATTTACTTCCAGGGCTCTGATCTAGTTTAAAATGTCTCTGCTAAGTGCAGGGGGGTTGGACTAGAGGAGCTTTAAGGGTTCCTTCCAACCCAAACCAGTCTATGACAGCATGATCCTATGATTGTTTTAAAGTGCAGATATCTGGAGAAATGGACAGAAGGGAATATGAAATTAATTTAGTGCCTGCATGTTTTTCTCTCTGTATTGCTGCGTCTCACCCTCAAAATCCCCGGCCAGCTGGGCGAGTTGGGCAGAGGGAAGGAGCTTCTCCTTGGATCCCGGGGGGCTCTGAGAAGCTCCCTCGTGAGTCCAAAGACGAGCTGGTCCCACAAGCAGAAGAGGTGCTCCTCCTCAGGATTAGTTCCGAAGTTTAATGAGGGCCAGGAGGGATCCCAGGCTACATCTGACCTCGAAGGACCTCCAGAGAGAGAGACAGAGAGAGAGAGATTTCCCTGCCCGGAGCAGCCAGATATAGGGGGTGGGGAAACCCGAGTAGCCAAGGGGGGAAGGACATGGGGGTGGCTCTCCGGGGGTCAGGGATTTTGGGGTTTGATGGACATACAGGTACTGATGGGGAAGCTGGGATAAAACAAATGGATACAAAGAGGGGGATATGGAGGGACAAACCATTATGAGGGGCTATACAGTGCAACACAACTCCACACTGTATTTCTTTTTATTCAGTGACTACAGAGAAATGTGATCATCTCCATAAAGTGATCGAGTCTACTTAAAACATATTTCTGTCACATCCATTGAGAGTACAGGGAGCCAATATTTAATGTCAAATGCCTCCAACCATTTGGGATGAGTAGATTTTGCATATATAAATCCAAATCTAAACAGAATGTAGGTTGGTGAGATCTCATTTTTTATTAACTTCTGAAGAAATTCAATTGTTGTTCTTTCACCAGTGACACTGATATTAATTTTATTTTGCTAGCTGTAGTCTGAGATATATATTCCAAGATTATTCTTTCCTGAAGGTTTTTTGCTTCATTTCAGTTAAAACTGCATTTCATTTCTACCAAATAATTCATTAGCTCTGTCTCTCATGTGTGTGGGTTAGAAAATAACAAATATTGTATTAGAAGATGAAGAGGAAAGAAAAAGATTATTTTTCTTTGACTTCACTGCTTTTCTTTTTAATTCTAAAAGCTTTCTGAAAGTTGCCAGGAAGTTCTCTAAAATCGTTGGCTGAAGGGTGTTATAAAAGCACACAAATGCATCATAGTTACAGAATATAGTCACCTCTCCTGCCTTCTCCCTGCTTCACAGAAAACTACTTTGTGATTGATTAAATGTTTCATCTTTGGTTTAGCATTTAATCTGTCTCATCTGTCAGTTGTTCTGAGTGAAGTTGAAACAAATGTTCTCACTTAATTTAACAAGTTTCTATGTAGTAACTGAAATCACCTGAAAATGGACATGTTTTCACCTGATTGAATGTGAGGTCACAGTTAATCAGGATGCCCTGTGCAGATGGTGTTTCTTGAGGGGCAAGGAGGAGCAGCATAAGGTAAATACTTTTTAAAGCAGATCTTAGGAAGGGACAGTAACGATGAAACTTCAGAGACCCATGGTACACTCCTTGAGCATCCAAAGCCCATCACATGCCTTCACTTTAAGATCTAGTCATAAGTCTTAAAAGTAACATTCAGATATCTTCAGAGATACCTTATAGGTATCCTAAATATGTTTTCACATGAAAAAGTGCAAGTAAATTGCAATCTCTGCAAGGGGTTCTGCTTGTGCAATCACAGCTGCTAAAGAGGTACCTAGTACTAGTGGACTGCCCTCATATTCTGTGGAGATCAATGGTAACCACCTAGTTTAAAGACGGTAATCTGCAGGCATTTACCTCCCTCTGCTGCCTTTAGTGGTAATTAATTAGGTGCCTTACTTTCCACAGCTAAGTGAAATGGAAGGATTAAGTGCTAAAGTTTGATTTTGTTTAAAAGCTTTTGAAAATAATGGTCTTCAAATGTGCAGTGTCAGACAGCTTTAGCAATGTTACAAACATTATGTGTGATTAATCTTTAATCTTTTCTTCACATTCATTACCCTCCAGATTTCATCATGTGGAGGCTTTTTGTCCCACTAGACATGTGACTTCCTGAAGGACAGTCTTATTTTTCTCTTGCTCTTCAAGAAAGCTTTGACTTGTAATTGCTGTATTTTGCATCATATAAATAAATGAAAAACGAGGCTCCTATATGACCCAGAATCACAGTTTCACACCAATAGATGTGTCTTTTACTTGTACTTAAAATGCAGCTATAAGAACTATAGGTTGCTCCTAAGCAATACATCCAATTGTTTCTTTATCTTATGAAAACTTTTTCTTATGAAAAGCTTTGACCAAATGCATAGCTTAAACCTTCTTGTTATAATAATTAAGTTAATTTCATGATTAGATATGTAGGCACACTCTTTCCTTCCTCTTTATGCTGTCTCCTACTTGTCAAGAATAGTATCAATCATGGGAAGAAATTACTAATCAAAATATATTGTCTGACTTATTTTATCTAACCTATAGTGAACATTTTCTTCAATGCCTTTTTCAGTTAGTTTCCATAGCTGCATCATGGCTCCTGTTGTGAAACACAGGCATCTGTCAGGGAAATCAGTTTTATTTTAGGAAGGAAAATTCTTCTCGATGCTTTTCATGTGTCAGTGTGAAATTTCACTCATACAACAGCTAAATTAAATTACTTTAATAACACTTAAATACTTTAAGTGGCTATTTCAGTTTATTCTGGCTGGTAAGGGATGTCCAAGTGCCCTTCCTGAAAACTATTAGTCATCAATATATTCCCATGGCAAATCAATATCAGCTCTTGAACACTAAATATAAACTTGAATTCATGAACTCTTAACATCTCTCTTGTTCAAGAGCATGTATTTTTGACTAATATATTTTGTATGTGTCATATGCTAAAAGACACAGTGCTAGATTCTATACATATCCAAGGGTAGCTGAAGAAAACTTATTCCCTTAAAAAATGCTTATTTTGCTTCCATGTCTATACATGACCTTTTCCAACCCAAGAAGTATGTAAACTGTAGTCATGAGGCTGGAAATACTTATGCATATTGCAAAGTCATATTTGCATAATTGTTGGCAGCTTCATCAGGAAAAGGCCTGAACACAGTAGATGAGGTTAACCTCTGGAAATACTGTACGTGGCATACACCTAAGTCTGTATGTGGTATAGACCTAGCTTTCCATGTGGACTCGCAGACTCCCATGAATATAATCAACATGCTGCTGAAATACCACACCATTCACATTCCCTCCAGGCTGGAGAAATCCTGACAATATTAGGGTCCAAGAAGCACTGGAAGGGTAAACATAGCACCAGACAAAAGGGGTGGTTAACAAGAAAAGTATTTCTTTTGTTACAAGAATGTGGGTGTCTTAGATGGTTGGGCATAGTCAGCAGAGATTCATGAATTGTAAATTAGCCCTGACTGGTCTGACTGCTTTGTATGACAAAATACTAGGAGTTTTAGATTATGGGACAGTAGTAGATACGATTTTCTTTATCAAGGCTTTCAACATTGTCAGCCACATTATTCTTATATTCAAGTAGGGATATTACAGATAGAGGCAAATATAGGGATATTACAGGATAGGCAAATAAATTGTAAAAAGACAATCTGGATGATGAGTCTCAGAGAGTGGTTAGTGGGATGGATTTTACCTGATAAGGAACAGATAAGTTCTTGTGAGGATACTGCAGGGATCTGTCTGGTACACATCCCATGTAATATGCAGCAATGACTGGGAGGAGATTACAAAATGCACCCTCATCAAGTTTGCAGATGACATGAAACATAAGGTCCAGTATGCTCAGTGTCCAGATTTCCCTCCAGAACAACCTGGACAAGCTGGAGGATGGGGGCAACAGAGAACATTTTGAAAGTCAACAGTGACAAATGCAAAGTCTTGCACCTGGGAGAGGAGAGTTCCTGGCATCAGCAAAGACTGAGGACTGTGGGGAGCCTGACCAGGGAGCAGTTCTGCAGGAAAAGAGCTGAGAGGCAGCAAGCTGAACAGGAACCTGTGTGCAACAAAAAAAAGCAACAACACCCGAGGCTGCAGTCTCTTCTAGTCGACACTGCTTAGTTCTAGACCTGTGTGTCCAGGATTTGGGTACCCCAAATACAAGAAAGATATTAATGAACTGGAGTGAGTTTATCAGAGGCCCACCAAGAGCTGGAGCACTTGCCATATGAAGAGGTGCTGAGGGAAGTAGGCTTGTTCAGGAAGGGAAGAGGTGGCTAAGGGGGAACTTAAAACCAACTGGTCAGTACCAAGATGGAAGCATAAAGAAGATGCAGTCAAACTCTTCACAGTATTGCTGGTTGATGGAAGAGATGTGGTAGACATGTATTTATGCAGGAGAGGCTCCATCTGGGAATTAGGAGCTTTTTCTCTATGAGGGAAATTGGTGGAACAGGTTTCCAGAGAGGCAGAGCAGTCTCCATCCTTGATGATTTCTTGGAGAGTTACTTCTTCCCTTGATAACTTTTCATCAAATCAAAGGGTCCAATTCCGACGCACTTAATTCTTTAAGAAACTTACAGAATGCCCTTATGAAATTTCTAAATTATTGGATTAAACTGATGAAAGTAGTGGAATATAACATTCTTAGTAGCTTTTAATGATTATCAGTTTTATCACAGTATTTGTGATTTTGATTTTGTATTTCTAGTTTGGTGTCCTTTCTTGCTGAAAGTCCTTAGACATACAATTGGTTATTAGGTAATTTCAGTATCTTAATTGACTATTATATTTAATTGTGTTTACAAAAGCTCAAGACAAACAAACCTTCTCTAATAGGTATGGGGATGTTGATATAATTGTGCATTAATAATGTTGTTAATTATATTTTGCACAAGAGTAGCATCCCTAGACACCAATCAGGATAAGTGATTATATTTTGCTTGACAGCAAGCAAACAGGGTGGTTCTCATGCAGCACTAATTTGGCACTGTAAGAAGATGTCCTTTTGCTGAAGGGGAATAGAGGTTTAAAATATGGGTTTTCATGTGCCTAGTCTTGAAATGCCATAAGGGCATGTCAAAAACTACCAAAGGATGACCTAATGGTTTACAAGGATATTAACATCTGACAAAAACATTATGCTATTTCAGTAGAGGAAGATGGTTTCACGTGGCTTGATTTTTGTTTGTGGTTTTTTTTTTCCCTTTTTCCAGTAAGAATTGAAGAATTTCAACAAAATGGGAATCTGTCAAAGAAGGAAATTTGATACTGAAAAAAAAAATGTTTTGAAAAGAGTTGTTCACTTGTGTCTTATAACTACATTCTGGAAGGGAGAATTGGAGAGATGAGCTGTAAAACCTGTACTCACCCTCAATGTAAAGCTCCTGATGTTTGTATACACAAGAAATAAAAAGAAAAATTTATAGACTAAATTTAGAGTTGTAATAAAATCACATGTGACTGATATCTTCCCTTTCTGAATGGAACTAAGAGACACATCCTACCTATGCTGGATGCTAACATGCAATTTATTCTGCTAGCAGTGAATTGTGTCTTGTGCAGCTTTAATAACTCCACGGGAATGCAGCAGGTGTCATATAATGAATAATAGATGTACACTTATTTGAAAACAAATACTGTCTCTTCCAAACAGAAAATTCTTCTGGAGGCCAGAAGTCAGCCAGATGAGCCATAAGAGATCCATTCTTCTTACCTTCAGTATATTTCACTGCCATCTTTTTCCTGCTCATTATGGTTTTCTCTCTCCTGTAAACATAACAGCAGGATCTAGTACAGTTTCCCTGGGCAAACACTGCTAGATATTTTTCCATCTCTTGGTATGGATAGAGATCATTATCCTTCTGCCTTTTTCAAAATTTATTGAATAAGTAGGATATAACTAAGGCACATAACAAAAAGATTATAAGGTCCTGAGAAAATAATAGAGTTTTTTATTTCTAGATAAATCAAAATGTTTTATAGTCTTTTCAAAAGGTGCAGAAAATTGGACCAAATGAACTGCTATTTCCAGAGTTGAATCAGGTTAGGAAATTGCCTCTAGCATCTTGCTTCTTTCCCATACATGCAATACACAGTATTGCTCATTGAGGTCTGTCATCATGACTTGAGTTCTCCTTAATCTCCTGTTCTTGTCTTAGCAGGTTTATTAACTTGGGCTCAGAATCATTCTGAGAATGTCTGATGAATTTCTGATTTTGAAGCAAAGCATTTATTGCTTGCAAATGAATCTTTGCACCATATTCTACTCTGCAGCATAAATATACCTCAAGGTTGAACAATGGCAAGTGGGGATGAGGATGGAGGAGTCATATAAAGTGATGAACTTCTGGTTACTTGATATGCCTTTTGTTGGTACAGTGTTTTGAGAGAATCAAGGTACAAACAGGCACACACACAGGTGTGCTATGGATTTCAGGAGATAGGAGCCTTGGATTGTGCAGTAGCAAGTAGCTGGGGCAGAAATATCTTAACTCTTACCACTTATGATCAGAACAGTATGCCCTTAAGTATACCCAGTGTGTACCATGATCCATTACTTTCCACCCTCATGCTGGTGTAGTTAACTAGAACACTGACATAACTGAAACAACTGGTAGAGGTTATTTCAGTAAAAACCTGTTTCAAAGATCAAGACCATTAATAAAAAGTACAGATATATTGATGCAGTTTTATATACATTAGGGCATTTATGGAGATGGTTAAGTTCTTTACAATATAGTATCTCTAAAGATAGAGCTATTTGGATAGAAATGTTGGTAAAATATGTAAATATATACATAAGATAACTAAGGAAATGACCCACTAAGTAAAATTCACCTTTGGTAAAAAAAACAAAAACAAACTGTCAAAGATTCTGCATGTCTAAAGTTCTGATTAAAATTAAATGAATCTTTAGTAGAGGCTTCATCATGTAAGTTTTGCAAATTTTCTCTGAAATTAACCAGTTTTAAACATAACAGGAAGAAATAATTTTATTCTTAAGCTGGAGAGCAAGAATATGTAGAATATGTGAAGGACAAGAGTAAGATTTTGTGTCAGTATATAAATCATTGTGGGATGATATTTGATGGACTGCTTGTTTGCAAGCAAACACAAGATGACAAGACAATTATTTCAAGCTATTGCCAAAACACTGAAATATGAAACAAGGACATGTAAATAAAGTACATCCTATAAGAGATGGCAATTTAGCACTTCTCTACTCAACATTGGTAAGTCATCAGGTGGAATTCTTAAACATTTTTGGGCCTTGTGCATCTGTGAACCTACGAGGTCTACTTATAGGAAAGTGATCCCATTGAAAACATTCAGAATTAAATAGAACTCGGATGAATTGCAATGTTTTAGTCCTGAGAAGATTGAGAAGGTTTAGTCAAGAATCTGGAAACAGATAAAGAATATAGGAATACTGTATTTTCCATGTCTGCTTGTCTGCTGTGGAAGAATAAGGATGTTTGGTCAGCTATGTAGCAATGAGGATTAACATGAGACAAACTTTCTAACAATACATTTGGTAGACCACCAAGATCTGAGGTATCTCTGCACTTGTCATACCTAAAGGGTAGATCTGACAAGAGTCTGCCCAACATTATAACCATACAACTGCTTCTGCCTCAGAGTGTAAGGGTGAACCAGAGGATTTGTAGAAGGGTCTTTCATTCTTATTGAAAATTCCCACTCTTGTATACAATTATTATGATCTTTTTTTTTTTTTTTTTAATCTATGTCTTACAGGTCTTAATTTGTCTGTGCTTCTTTCGTTTCTGACCTGTAGACTTTGCACAGTACCCTGCACTGAGATCCATGGATGCAGCAGGAGCCAGGATCTCCAGATAAACCAGGCTCAGCCCTGCTTTGGCAGGGTGGTCATCAGAACATGCCCTCTGGACTCCCTCTCCCCACACACCTCAGCACAGCTGGGATGTTAAATCTCTGAAAGGGAAAGAGCCGAGTTGTTGTGTGGTTGGAAAGACACCAGATGAATGCAAATTAAATTATTTCCTACACACAGGAGTTCTTATGCAAATCACATTGCAGTATGTAGAAATGGAGTTCAGAAAGGGTGGGTCAAATCCACAATATTTTTTTTGGTGAGGAAAGAAAGAAGTTGTCCTTTGCTTTTTTTGATGAGGCACTTTTCATCACAAACAATGTCTTTTTGATGCTGTATTTCTAGAATGTAAAAAACACAGAACCATGCCTTTCTTCTCCTTAGCCAAAACTCACTGTATATGTGCCAGGAAATCTCAGTACTATTATCTTGTTATTGTTGTTGTTGCTGCTGTTGTGGTTTTGTAGGTACTTTTTTACCCTAACAACAAAGACTAGGTCTGGTTTGATGCTAAGCCATAACTAAATAGACTCCCTGCTACTCAGTTCCTTTCAATGAGCCTAACTGTTACCAATAGCACAATATAAATAATTTCAAATTCAGTCTCCAAAGCAGCAGCCTGAAGGGATCAGAGCTAACATATCTTTGCATATTAAGGGAAATCAGCATACTTACCACTTGGGACAGAAAGTATCTTCTTTGGCTACATGAAGCAAACTAAAGAGTGGTGTTCTGCATAAAATACTCTGGGAAGTAGTCTCATAAGATGTTTTTTAATATTTTCAGTGTGTACTGATAAAATACCTTTACACATGGATGTGCTCTGTAGTTCTTGTCAGGATGACATTGGTTTTTTAAATGCACCTCCTTCATCAGTTCAGAAAGGAAATATTCCTATTTAGGAATAAAAGAGGGGAAAAGTAATGTTGATCTATACTTTCCCTTAAGACTGCCTCTGTTTTATGTAGTCATGACTCACCACGAATAGCAATTTCACAATGGTTTGATAGAATACTGTTAGATATTCCCCCTCATTCCCCCTTCATTCCACCATTTATTCCCTTAATAGTTTCACCTCTCTGCAATTTTTACCTTTGCAATTTTATATGAATGCCATTTATAATAACTACATAGCAGGTGGGTGTCATTGGAACTTAAGAGATGAATTTTTTTCTTCTATGTGCACAATTGTGAGATTTTATCCAATGGGATTAAAAAGAAAACTGTATATTAAAGTAGCATAAATTGTCTAAAAGATTGTGAAACAAATGGTAGCTTGTTTCCTGACTTACTGTGTATCACAAGCCAGTTGTGTCTTGTCTATTACACACGTGCACAGATTTTTACAAAACCTTTTTCTTTTTTTCTGTAGAATTCATAATAATTTCAGTGAGTACTGATAACTTCTGTCTTTTTTTATGTGAAATTAGGAAGACTGTCATTCCATACAAGTAAATGCAAATTTCTGATATTAAGCTGATAGTAAAGTAACATAATGTAGAATTTGTTTCTCAGATGGGAGAAATTATGAGCAATCAATCTCATAGTACTTGGATCTTGCCTTCAAGGAACTTCTGAAGTTAGTGAGTACCTTGGCAATGGGAAACACGGATTTGTTTAAAATAATAAAGTTTGTTCCCAGATACAGGATTAAATTTGTAAAGATGCAAGCTGGCTGAAGTCTGCACAATGAAGATCTGAACTGGATCTGCTCATAATTTATGTGTGCAAAAATATTCAGTTAATTGTACATCAAGTGATGCTCTGAAATATACATATATTGTGAAGTTTTGGCCAATAATATCTGCATTCTACACACACTATTGAGAAATCTGAATGTCCCATTTATGTCTGATGTTACACAGCTTAAGTATTCAGAATAACCCTATTTATTTCTGTTGAGCCTGTAAATATAGTGCTCATAGCTCAGATAAGCAGTCAGTAATATTTAAAAGAGGACAGAGAGTGGTTGGGCATCTACACCCAGAGCTTGCTGCTCTGACCACTCTTTTCTCATTGTTGCTGAACTCCTGCTTCTGCTTATTTTCCCCAAGAAGCTACTGAGACACATACAAGTTTCACAAAGGGAATTCAGAGATGAATCCAAATATGAAATGCCTATGTAGAATGTCCTGTGAATTAGACAACTCCGGAAGGTTTTAGATATACCTTACATGGCTCCAGGTATTTCCATTCTAAGCCTCTATCCTTCTTGTTTCTTTTTCCTCCTTTCACATTATTCACTTCAGAAATATAGGTGGACTTGTTTCCTTGCTTTTTTAATTCTTCTAGCTCATGTTGGGATTCCTGTCCACACAACTAGTCTTCTACATACTCTAAGAATATATGTGTCATAAAAACTCAAAGAAGATAATGGTTATGGGACTTGTGAGGTCCATGAGGAAGACTGTAACTAGTCTCAGACTGTCAGAGAGAAGACATACATATTTGGGTATAGTGTTCCATCATACTTAATTTTTATCATCCACCCCCAGCTGTGTGCTCACTTGTCCTGAATACATCCTGAAGACTGAACACTAGGCATAGAATATTGTAAGATTTTTCCTGTTCAGTCACATCTACAGCGTATCTCCTTCAGTGCCTAAAACTGGCAGTAATGCCCAGTATTCCATGATGGAGGAAAATGTCTAAATCACAAAACTGTAGTTTTAATTATAGTCCTGTATGTGTATATATGACTGAATGGTTTTTTATGCCAAAAACAAGCTGTGTAGTGTAGGTCTGCTCAGAGGAATGGTGGATGTACCAATGTATTTACGCTCTGGGTTTGGGCAGGAGTATGGATTGATGAAATAGCAACTGTGAAGGGTTACCTTGAAATGGCAACTAAAGACGAGTCAGCAAAGTTATTCTCTTGCAACAAATACTTTATCTTCTGGTAAGTCCTGACAGGAGATCCAGTGTGTAAGAGGTAGGATAACTAGTAAAATATAATCAGATTTAGTGTCCATTTTCTGTGTACCACGTTTTAATTTCTGAGAAACAATTTCCACAGGCTGAAATACTTCAAATAAGATAAAATCACTAGCAAAAGCATAAATCTGTGAATAAAACTTGAAGTATTTGAAGGGGTTTAATCTAAGCAGGAGAAAACTTGTGAAGGAATGAAACTATAATATTTTAATGCATAAAGCAGAGAGACCTCAGCAAATCATAGTACTAGGCAATCATCAACCACATGCAATTCAACAAAGGACAGTGGATTGTGCTCCTAGGATGGGGCAATCCTGGATTCATGGACAGACTGGGGAATGAGATGCTGACAAGCAGCGCCATGGAAAGGGACCTGGGGGTCTGGATGATGGCAAGATAAACATGAGCCAGCAGTGCCCTGGGAAGCATCAGGCCCAGCATCACCAGCTGGGCAAGGGAGGGGATTGTCCTGCTCTGCTCTGCTCTGCCCTGGGGCAGCCTCTCCTTCAGCACTGGGGGCATTTTTGAGTGCCACAATATAAGAAATATGTTAAATTATTCAGGAACACTTAAAGGAGGGCAACAAAGATGATGAAGGGCCTTGAGGGTAAGATTTTTGAGGACTGGCTGAGGTTACTTGTTCTGTTCATCCTGGAGAAGAGGAGATTGAGGAGAGACATCACTGCAGTTACAACTTCCCCATGAGGGGAAGAGGAGAGGCAGACATTAATCTCTTCTCTGTGGTCAGCAGGGACAGGACCTGAGGGAATGGCCTGAAGCTGTGTCAGGAGAGGTTTAGGTTGGATATTAGAAAAAAGTTCTTCACCCAGAGGATGGTTGGGCACTGAAACAGATCCCCAGGAAGCAGTCACAGCACCAGCCTGACAGAGCTCAAGGAGAGTTTGAACAATGCTCTCAGGCACATGGTAGGATTCTTGGGGCCAGGGCCAGGAGCTGAACTTCAGGATGGTTGTGGATCCCTTCCAACTCAGCTTATTCTGTGATTCTGTGGTTTTGTTAATAAATCAAAGATGACTTTTTCATGATCGCCAGAGACAAAAGAAGCAGCTATCTTAATGAGCAGTCTGTCCCTGGTTTTGAGTGATTTCTTGAAATGTCTCTGAGCCTGGTTTTTCTGCATCTCTGTGCTATCATACAGAGGCTGGATGCTGGAGAGATGAGAGGAAGTTGTAAACAGGGTATTCATCATAGAGAGTTGTCCTTCTTGCAAGGTACTCATATTGCAGTTTATCTGCATTTGCAAAAAGCCCATTAGTCTTTCCATGGAACAAAGAAAAAACTTCCAATACGTGATTTGGGTTTCTAAGTCCACTGGAAGATTAGTCATAACTAAAGAATTTCATTATTACAATTGCTTTATCTTAGATGTTGAAAAACTTTAATGATTCTTTTTTTCTGTTTAGTTTACCATGATAAGAGTGGCAAACATTTTGTTTGGCACTTGACAGAAATTATTCTGGGAGAAGATTTCATTGCATGATGCAAACCTTTTATATAAGTTTTCTAGGTTGACAAATATATTGGATGTAGGGACAGATGGATTAGGTTTATAGTAAGTGTAGATATATCTGGGTTTATGGAATAATAGTCCTCTCTGTCTGGGTTTATGGATTAATAGCCCAAAAACTGTGTACAAAGACCATCATCAATAGAGCTATAGATTGAGGGGGACATCAGTGACTGTGAGATAACCAGATACAGACGCTCTGATTTCAGTGACTGGAGGAAAAAAAACTGTGAGAGTGTGAGTTGAGAGACATGATATAGGACAAGATGTGTGGAAGATCAACAACAAATGGAGCAGCACGAGAATGAGAGAAGGTGTCCAGAATGAATGTGGTCCAGAAGGTGAAAAATGTGCTTGGATTCCCAAAGAAACATCCACTACCCCAATGCCCCTGTGTCTCAGCCTCAGAACCTGGTGGGAACACATGGAATTGCCTCACAGTTCTCACCTTCAACAGAATATTAACCCAACATTTAGGTAAACAGATACTGAGAGTAGGCACTTTCATGCATGTTCTAAATAGACAGCCTTTCAAGTAAACAGGAAATGTTCAGAGTTTTCTTGAAAATTATTTGATGTTTAAAATCATAAAGGAATCTAGAGAATATTTTAAGCACTTGATTATTTGTTTTAGGTGTTTAAGTTTAGCCTTTTTAGCAAGGACTTTAAGATAGAAATGCTCTTGAGTTAAGCTTCTGTTCCTCATGAATTGCACAGTTATATTTGCATTTTATTCAATGCACATGCTGAACACCTGAAGCTGGGAAAATATGATATTTCTTGAATCTGAAACACCTCAGGTCATATTATTGCCAAGCACGCATGTGTTGAAAAAGCATGGATGGTTTCTTTCACTAAATTCCTCCAGAAACAAGTCAAAATGACTCAGCATTACAAGTAAACCTGGTTTGAGATACTGTAGCATGGAGGAACAAGCTGACCCTGGGCTGACAGTCCTGTCACAGGTAATGAATCTTTGGGATGTTTGGATAAGAAGTAGAAGATGGCTTTAGGGACATAAGCTTGTTGCTGATATTACTATAAGGATATGTTTTGACCTGGTTATTAAAATTATCAGAGGGAAAACTCTGCCTGAATCAAGGTGAAAACAAGCCCATATGCCAAAGTCCGTAGTATGGATTTTATTTAACAGTAAATATGGTGTGAAAGAGAGACAGAGAGATAAAGAAATTTTCATATTTTAATATTTTTATACAGAGTTCAGTGAAGAAACTTATTGGAAACAAAATGCATACCCTCCAAAATGCTCAATACCTTTGTGTTAAAATCTGGATTAAAAATTTCACTGGGGTTTATAGCTCTCTGTTATTAAAAAAAAAAAAAATTCACTTAGTGGTAAGTTTTAGAATAGATTTAATCTGGTGTATTTTGTTAAGGAAATGGAACTAATTTATGTTACTTCATGTGTATTCTATTTACATTTTTTTGTTTCTTTAGGGCTACCTATGTGCTGCTAATTACCAGAGTGTGCAGTTCTGCAGTCTAGGCAGCAGTAAGGAAGCTGGGAAAATTGAGCGCACAGAGTGTGCTACTGTAGGCAATAAAGTCATATCAAATAATAACCAATTTTCACTGGAATGCCTCAAAACACTTTGCAGTGATGGTTGTTTTCATGTTCAACTTTTCTATCTCCAGTGGCTGCAGTGCAACCTCCACTTTGAAACATGGGGACTTAGAATGATAAACATTGTAAGCATAACATCAAAGATAAATTCTCTTGAACTAAGAGGAATTGCTTCTCTTTTTTCCTCTGGTTAGAGAAACCTGAATGTAAGGTAGTTAAATAGAAAAGTGTTTTCAACCACTCTGGCTTTTAGGACTATTTTCTTGTGAAATTGAAACTTATTACAGATAAGAGTAATTTTGTTATTATCACTGATAGTTCTTGATTTTGCCACATGGTGAGATAACTCGCTCTTATTTCTTAAATAATTTAGAAGGAAACTTCAACTCTCCAACAGATAATTTTAGAAAGAGCTAGCTCTGAAGAGTATCACAACATCTTCTGTGCTCTTAAATAACTCTAGGCTGATCTGTTTTCTTGTACTTGCTTAGTCCCCTTCATTTCTGAAAGCAGTTTTTATTCTACTTTTCCCTGTCATGAGAATGAAGTTATTTCCACGTTCTAAGTAAGTATCCTTCATTAAAAGAACTCTTCAGCCTAAATCTGTAGTGTCTATGAGAATAAATTGGATTTCCCTGGAGAAGTTTTCCAGCTTTCTTACTATCAATTTAAAATTGTTGAATTTGCCCTGTCATATTTAATAGGTCTCTTTCACAATGAGTTTCTGTTTCTGATTCAGATCTAAAAGAAAGCATTTTCTTTACATTTTCCTGTAAATTAATCAGCAATGGATGGCAATGAAATTCGGAATTTTCATAATTTAAGTCACAGAAATAGTTTATTATCAGGGATACCCTGCAGAACACTCTAGTCATTACAGCTGAACATATCTTTCTCAAAAAATTACATTCTGTCCAAGATGTTAGAGGATCACTTTTAGTGTCATTATGATATAAAATTGGGTCCCACAATTGTCCTGGAGTGATTACAGCTGCAAGATGCTCTGCAGCTCCAGGTTATGAGCTCTAAACACCCTTGATTTTATCAGTAGAGGGACATCTACCTTGCTTGTTACAGCTTCTTCCACGTATGCAGACTACTCAGAGCAGTCTAACTTGCAGAATACTGCTAAACTGGTGATCCATATTCAACCCCTTAGCAGGAGATGGCTGCCTGTCCTTACGGAGGCAGGGCTGAGAGGGAGAGAGGCAATTTCCCAAAGTGCTCACTGTATGTCACTTCCAATCATTAATGATTGTTTCAGGGTTTCATTGAAGGAATCTAGGGAGTGACCTCATTGGATCAATCCACAAACACATCATATTAATGAGTTCAAATTACAATTTTTTGGTCTTTCAGACTTCAGAAATATATTGTAAACCTGTTCTATGATTATTGTTACATGTTGAATTTTTCTTTTATTTATGTCATGTTTTCCAGAAAATAATGTCAGGTTCCATGTACACCTACAAGCTCTGTACACTCCTCTCTCTGGCTGCCTATGCTCAAAGTGCAGCTGTAACCCATATCATCCTGTTGGGAGGTAAGAAGGGAGCCACAGAGATGTTTGGCTGTCACTGTGCTGATGGTTGATTTTGGTGTCTGTCACCAGCCTGCTCTGCTCTTGTTTGAGTGCTGTAAAACTGCCCTTGTGTTAGAGGGGACAGTGCCCTGCCTGCCCCTTCCCCTTCCCTTGGCGAGCAATACACACTAACAGCTATTTATTAATTTATTATTACGATTCCACTAAGGGCAATAGAGATATACAGGCTATCAGAAGCAGTTCAGGGTAGCTCAAGGTTAAATCTGGATGTGTTTGTCCACCAACAGGATGTAAATTAAATCACTATTCCAAAAGACTGGATAGGATTGCCCATGGTGAGTCGATAATAAAATGAGCATTGGCTTGGGTAGGTTGAACTCTCCTTTGTGTAGTGAGTATGGACAGCAATTTCTTTTTCCTGAAATGGAAAATGATTGTCTGACTTTAAAGCATTATGAGAAAGCTGCTAATGTGTTGCCAATTGATAGCTTAAATTCTAATTTTTTAACATTTTATTGTATTCTTTATACATGAAAGTGGAATTAATTTCAATTATATGCAAATGGTAAGTGATCGTTCCTACTTGGCATTCTGATGAATAGGAAATTGTATTAACAACCTTCACTATTCTATTCATTTATTGCTGGGGAGTAATTAGTAATTAATGACTATAAAAAGTTGCTTTCTTTTACAAAAATATGTCTTTTGTCCTTTCTTTTACTGCATTTATATTCAACAGTATCTGCCTTTGTAACTTATCTTACACAAACACTTTTTTTCTACCACTACTGACACTGGCATTTGAATACTAAAATTTTAAATATGAAAAGTCTTTCCAAATTATTCCTGGTCATTGTTTAGTGCCTTAGTGCTACCATATTCTCTAACTGAGATCTGAAGCTAGAAAAAAGGGGGAAAGACCCAGATTTTGTTAAAAGTATAAAGCAAAATTTTGCTTCCATCTTGGGCTCTGTGACCTTCAGGTTGGTCAATAGGATGATGAAAGTCAACTACATCACACGTTTTTCCATGGGTCATTTATATGGTCTGATTAGTTTATTTTATCTTCATAGACAGCACTAGTTATGGGAAAAATATGTGCATTTTTATGCAGTTGCTTAGATATTTTTGACTCCCAGTTACTCATCTAGATGGACAAGATGTCTTCCATAAGACTACTGTTATTTGTGACAGTTCTGTGGAATATCTTGGCTATTTTGTGCTTACTGTCATATTTTCACATGACAATAAGCACATGTTTGGGCATGTCAACTGAACTCAGTTCTTTACTGACAATGATGAGGTGTCAACTCCTACGACTCCATGTAGACACAAAAATGGAAATGTCTTAATTTGAAACTCAAACATTTTCAGAGATTCTTCTAGAGTTCTTGCAATATCTCTCCATTCTTTTGCTACAGAAAACCTAATTTTACCCTCCTGCTCTGTAACTGAGATGTAGACATTTTTTAGAAATATTCATACCTAGTTCTGGAGCTGGAGGACACCTATACCTTACCTGGATTTTGAGGGGAACAACAATGGCTCATCTACCAGGCTTCTCAGGCATACTGCAAGGTATCTCCATGTATGATAGATTTGTTAACTAAAACTGAGTCTACCACGTGTGTAAATGATACCTGTCTGGGATTGCTAGACACATACATAAACAAATTACTTATTGCTATCTTTCACTATTACACTGTGCATGGCTATGTACTAAAATGATCACTTGATCCTAAGGGGACATTTAGGCTGGGACAATAGCTCTGATTCTGAGACTGGGGGTAAAAATCTGGCTATGTCCTTGCTATTAAACTGCCTTTTCTTCCAATTCAGAGCAGCTACATTCAAACTGTACTGAAAGTGTACCTTATGTTGGCTAATTCACAAACTGTGCCTGTGAATTGTTTGAAAAGAATGCTAATTCAGTTAGGCTGATAGTATGCTAGAAACTAGTGCAATAACAATACTTCGAATGATATCTAGCCTTTCAGTGCCCAGTTCTTCCTCAGTATTGCTCATTTAGTGTAGATGCCTCATGATTATTGAGAAGACTATTGGAGGGCCTGTATGGAATTTACAAGCATGTCTCATAAGGATGACCTGGCAATCAGAAGTTAAGGCTTTCACCAGAGAAAATTACCAAAGCTGTTTTCAGGTGAAAATATTCCATTTGATATTATGTGACTATATATGTGATTTCACTCTGGAGAATAATATAACAGCCAGCAAATTTCATTTGGAAATAGCACCATGCACATCAAAGAGGAGCAGTTGGTTCTGGAGTGGAATGTGACAGCTATTTTGCGAGGGAAAATAGCATTACATATCTGTGTAGGAGTGAGGCCAGGAAAGAATCCTGCATACAAGGGACAACACAGAGTGACTGTAAGGAGGTGAAAGGAGATCAACAGCCCTGAGGTTATTTATGTTGTGCAAAGTTGGGTAAGAAAAAGTAATCTCACTTAGTATCCTTTGCTAATATGTCTTGTCTTTAATAAAAGCTGGTTATCTGAATGCAGCATATTCAAGAATACCATACCCCAAATCATCATTTAAGCTAGTGTGGAAAGCTACTCAGTGAATCAGACCCTGATGCAAGTGCAGTCAGTGTTCACCCGCACATCCTATCCAAGTACTGATCAGGCCAAATCTTTGCATATGCTTCCATCTGGAGAAGGCTTCATGTGGGCACAGTGGTTTTACTGTCAGAGTAATGACCAAGGCTTCAAATTGTGAGCTGCAGGTCTTCTACTGATAAGATTTTGTACTGACTTAAATAAAGGGATTATTACTAAAGAATTTAATTATATACCTATGTGAGCACTTTTCATGTAGTAGTTTATTTCAAATTTTGTAGGGATGAAAGGAAGCATTCAGACAGGATAATCTTAATTACCCTTTGGTGGGAGTGGAGAGTGCTCTCAGTAGAGTAGCAAATTGTTGGTCTGAAAAGGAGACCAATAGACTGACAATCCTTGAGAGATGACTGTCAGATAAAACAACAAATGTGTTTTCAGTGTAAAGTTAGCTCATGCAGGGTGCAAGAGTTACCACAAGACAGAAGGCAGCAAATTACTCAGGCTGCTGCTTCTCAAATCCATGAGGGCAATGCTGTCTAATGCTTTACACTGCTACTTAATTTCTGTTCCATAAAGATGTGGCTGTTAGAGCTATCCCTGATTGAAAAGAAGAATAATTTTATCCACATTTTTAAACACTTCTTTGTTTTGTTCAGGCCTCTGTCTGCACTCCTGTGTTAATGCAATCCTCAAAAAACAGTTTCCAAGTATAGCCACAACCATTGTACCACACAAGCATGCTAAAATAATTGTTTTCTCCTTTAGTGCCCCTTGCCTGGGCTTCTGAATTTCAAACTTTTAAAAGCTTAATAATGTTTCTGGCATGATGACATATTTTACTTGACTTTAAATAGCAATATACATGATATTCCATGGTGGTTTTAGTTATTTCTCTGGAAAACAAGTTTCCTCTAGGAATCCCTGGAAGCCTTCATTCACATCAAACATTTTCTTTATGACTGAGGATGGAAGACAAATGGCAAGTTTGGAGACCAGTGTAGAATACTTTTGAGACATAAGGTAGGTGAGAAGAGAAAGAATGGGAAAGCATTAGCTTTCCCTAGAAAGCATTACTGTATTCCTCTGCTAGGGGGAATTTACTTTTTCTGTATTCCATATGCAAAGGAGATGTCAACATGGAGGAATACTTCAGAGTGTACTCAACTGAAACTGTTCCACTAGTGACAAACTGAATAGAAAAAAAAAACCTAGTACATAAAATAGTTTTACATGAGGAGTGCAAATGTCTCAGCTATTACATGACCATGACCACGATATTGCATGACTGTGAGGTCTAAAGGTATGTTATGGAACACTCCAGACTAAGCTTATTTTTTCAGACTTGCCTGGTAGCTGGTTCCAGATGCCCTGGCTATTCACTTCATGCTCACCCCCACACACAAATGGGTGTCTCAGCTGACCCCCAGTCTCAATGGTCTCCCCAACAGCTGCCTGGGACCCCATGGCCCATCCAGTAGCCGACACAATGACCTTCTTGGTCCCTAGGTTTGACACTGGCTACCAAGCTCTTATCCTACTTGCAGGGTAATTCTGATTTTATTAAAAAAATATTGTTGTTTTAAATTTACCCACACATTTTGTCATTTTTATATATAGTAAGGCTAAACTTCAATGAAGATCTTGTGCAGAGCCACATAAATTTAGATGGGGGATAGGTAAATATCTCTCACCATAAAGGCTAACAAACTGGACTATTTCTCCTGACAGAGAACAGTTTTGACAAAAACTAACTGAAAATTGTCCTCTGAATAAAGCTTCTTTCTAAAGAAGCTTGTGCGGGAGAATTTTTCTGGTACCCCTCAAGGAAATCTAAACACATTTGTGCTTAAATCTAACAGAAAATCATTTATGAACAATGATTAAAGTCCCATAATAATACATGTTTCTGCATGGAGTCTGCAAATATGGGTCACAAAGACCTTCCTTGTACACACTTGCACCAGCACCAGTCCCAAGAGCAGCTCCATGAGCACCTCAGCCCAGCTGGGGGTGCATCCCCCAGGCCAGCTCTGTTGCACAAAGGAGGCCACTGAGCTTGAGCCCCGGCGTGCTCCTGTTCCCCGATGCCTACAAGGCAATGCTGAGGCTGCGTCTCACCTCTTTGCCAAGGCGTGAAACTTCCCTCCCTTGCAAGTTCTGTTATTTGTCTCTGACACTCCTGGGGCCAACCTTCCAACCCTTTCTTGTAACTGGACCTTCTTTCCCTCTGTGCCAGATCATTTCTTTGTCTCAAATTACCACTGCTGAGCAGTTACAGCTAGGATTCCTGCTTTGCTTGCTTTTTGTCAACAGACCAAGAAGAGGAAGCTCCAAAGATTCTCTTAAATCTGTGGTTTTTCAGATTTTAAGTGTTAATACAGAGGCTTCTGGGAGCTGTACCTTCAGCATCCTGCTTGGAAATGCACATACTAAATGTTTGATTTTGTGTCACTTGAGATGGAAAAAATATAAATAAAACATATGAAAGGCTTCTAGGTAAAAGAACAGAAAAA
This sequence comes from Chloebia gouldiae, assembly GCA_003676055.1. Classification (NCBI taxonomy): domain Eukaryota; kingdom Metazoa; phylum Chordata; class Aves; order Passeriformes; family Passeridae; genus Chloebia; species Chloebia gouldiae. The sequence goes on from QUSF01000001.1 coordinate 52,397,165, forward strand.
ATCCAAACATGTTGTGGTATTGTTTTATTGTTTTGTTGGCAGAAAAATATCACACTTTGGGAACTGTGGGTGAATAACTTATTCAGGAGCTCAATAAATAGAGAAGAGAAATCCAGCACATACTGGAACAGATTCAGGGTTTTGATTTTTTCTTTTTTTTTTTCCTTGTTTTTAAAGTTATAACTCTTTATAGATAAACTTAATGTTCATCCCCCAATAACAGAGGACTCCTACATGCAATTTGATACATTGTATATTGTGTTTGTACTCAGAAGAATTCCTGATAATGGTTATTATGAATGGAAAATTTAGCATCTTTTTCCTGATGAAATGAGATTAATTTGAAGTCTATTCCAGTAAGTTAGTATGTCAGTCCCTTCTTGGTAATTTTGAAATATATTGGGAAAATTTAATCTCACTGAAAGCTGTGTAGAATTCTTGAAGATAATTAATGATGTCCCTGTAAATTTACTGAAAGTATTGACTAAAGGGAGAAAGGGCCAAAATTGTACCTCTCTTGAGACCAATGGAGTGTGAAATCAGCCATTACACATCCCCTTTAGTAACAAGCAGCCATTTCACATGCATGTAGTTCAGCACTAATGCATGCTTTTCTTGTATGTGTACTTCATAAAGGATCATGTGCTGCAGAGAAGAGGTAATTTTATCAGGGTGATGTGGCTGACATAAATGAAATAGGACTAAAATATGAAAATAATCATATTTCATTAGCTTCATCTTCTATAGGACAACCTGATACTTCTGTCTTCAGGAATCCAATCAGCAGCAATAGTTCTTCTTCCAATTGTATAGTGGACTTTTAAAACATTAAAACTACAATATTGTCCTGGCCATGAGAAGGATTCAAGTGCTGTAGAAATCAAACATCTTTCATGAAGGCCATTCTATGTGAAAATTATGTGTGAACAAAGAAAATTGCTCTTGTCAAAGGACATTCAGCTCTCAACTCCTTGAGACATTTGTGAGGAATGTAGTTTTAAGTTGATTTGACCATGGCATCTATTGCAGTCATTTACACATGAAGAGTCATTTGTACTTCAGGCTGTATTGCAATCACAGAATCATAGAATGGTTTTGGGAAGAGACCTTAACAATGATGGAGTTGCATCCAGCCAGGCTGAAGAGTGGTTTTGCCTCAGTAGCATATACAGAAGGCCTAGGGGGGATACCTAGCCTTGTCATGGTGGGAGGAGTGGGGTCATGGGAGTCAGAATGTCAATAGAATTATCCTGTCTTTGGCCAGGTTTCTGGTTCTTGTTCTCAGCTGGTTTGGTACCTGATACAAATAAGGTCATGTTCTGAGCTCACACCTGTGATTGGACCCTTGTCCTCAAAAGACCCCCATACCTGGTTCTGGGCCCATGTCCCCCAGGTCTTTGGCTCTTGCTTGTTGATGAGAACAAAGTCCAGCATAACACCTCTCCTTGCTGGCTCCTCTATCCCTTGGAGAAGGAAGCTACCAAAAATGCATTCCAGGAACCCCCTGGACTGCTTATGCCCTGCTTTGTTGTCCTTCCAATAGTTATTGGTTATTTCTGTCCACCATGAGGGACAGGGCTTGTGAACAATTAGGCTGCTTTTATCTCTCTGTAGGCAGCCTCATCCATTTGGTTTTCCTGGTTGCGTGGCCTGTAGCAGACCCTCACTGTGATGTCATCTGTCCATTTTCTCCCTTTAGTCCTGACTTATAAACTCTTTGTTGGCTCCTCATCCATCCCCAAAGGAAACACCATGGACTTCAGCTGAGTGACAGCTGAAGGTGACATCCCCTCCTTGTCTCCTTGCTTGTCCTTCCTAAAAAGCCTTTGTCCTTCCATTTCAATGCTCCAGTCATAGGAGCCATCCCATCATGTCTCCATGATGCCAACAAGGTCATGGCCCTGCAGCAGTGTGCATGTCTCTAACTCCTGTTTATTCCCCATGTGAGGTGCATTTTCATAGCAACATTTGAGTTAGGGCTCCGATGAAGTTGCCTTACTGACTGGAGTGGCTGGAATTCCTTTGTGCTGCCTTCCAGGTGCTCTCCTGCTGACCTGCAATCCCTCTCCATGCACTTGGCATCTTGGTTTGGCACTGGCATCACACTGGTAGGAGTGGCATGGATTGAGATTCCCCTCCTGAGTTTAAACTTAAACGGATAAATGGTTAAGTCATAGAATCAAACTGGTCTGCAAAGAATGGTTTAATAGATGGGGAATAAATGAGCCTCTGTGCAACTTTTGGGGCATGAATAGTTCACTTGCAGATGCATTTTTAAATCTGCTGCAGGCACTTCAGCAATTTGATCTAATTTCAAGATAATGGGATTTGATAATGCAAGTGCTGAAGTACTTTAAAAACTGAATTTTATGCATATTTCAATTTTTTCCCATTACAAAACCTCCTCAGAATACTTGAAATTATAAAAAATTTCTCAAATAGTTTTGGCTTTGCTGCTAAAATCTTTTAACTTCAGAGAATTTTTCAGTCTTTGGCACAAAATATGAAAATTAATATCAAAGCTGAAAATCAAAAGAAATACAAACAGAACTAGTAATTGAACTAGTCAGAAGAAAGAGAACTAAATGGAAATATATAAATGGTAGATAGTGTAAAGAGCAGATGTGCAAGAAACAAGTAGTGCATAAAAATTATTAATCACAAGAAAATGTAAAGTTCAGTGCACTCCATGTGATTTTAGTATACTGAGCAACACAGTAACATCTGGGTGTAAGATTAGAAACTGAATTTTCAAACTGTTACTGGTTTTTAAAGTTGCCTAATATAATCAGTAACAGTTTTTGGGATACAGAGAGAAAACTCTTAGAATATCCACAGAAGAAGACTTTGTTGGTATTACTAACATGAGTGAATGGAAAAATAAAATATAGTAGGAAAATTCTCTTTATATTGAGCCACTATGAAACATAAGCAATGATTCTCAATAACTTCAAAAATTTTGTGGCGCTCATAGCTACCAGTAGTTTCCAAGTACTATAAACTTTGAACACCAAGACATTGCAGTCGGGAGTAAGAGTACAGGCAGAAAATGGAAATGTAGAATGTATAAAGGAGTAAAGGAGTGGTGTAAAGAGACTGACTGTGTAAATAAAAATTAATGGAATTTTAAACCTGGATTAAGCTAAGGACAAATAGACCATTTATATATATGAGTATGGAGCATGAATAGTGGCAGAAGGGAAGATTATTATCTGCCCTTCAAGAACTTAAGAAATCATTGCAAAGATGGTTCTGAAACTGAGCTGTTATGTGAGATGGCAGCCCATGGTGATGAAGGGAACGAGCTCACCTCTAGAAATGAATCTGACTCACCTCTAGAATGGCTGACTGAGCTGTTTGTAGGAAGGAATGTGGAAAACTGAAAGTTCTGAAGTTGTGACTTTACAGAAATTGTTGCCTAAGCACGGTTCACCAGGCAGTGGGAGGTCAATGGTTGCTTGCTAGCGAGTTCTAACACCAAAATGAAGAGAAAGTACCAAAAAATATTCCTGGTCACTGCAGGAAGCCATTTTAAATTGAGAAACCACTTTTAGAGTAAGAGACTAAATTTGCCAAGGTTAGACCATCCATCTTCCACAGAAATAACTAAAGGGGAGTAAAGAGTATCAGCCTTGATGCTTATTGACTTTATTGGATTACTTTTATAACTTATATTTAAATAGGAATATAGATATAGGTAAACAGGGACCCTGACCCCAAAACTAATTGTCTAAACCAGTTATTATATATTTTCAAAGGCTAGATGGTCAATATACTTATTTTATTAACAAAACCAATGCAAAACAAAATTTTAACATAATTCCTCTTAAGATGTTTGATATCATCTTAGTTATCAGAAAATGAAAAAATAACCTTCAGCTATCTTTTTTAAATTTAACATATGTGAATACCTAAGATAGGAGCAAGTTAGTTGTTCTGTAACATTTTTGAATCAGAAATTACATGTGACAGGCAACTACATTCTTATGTCTGCAACAGGAAAAACAAACAAAAAAAAAGACTAATGCTGAATACAAATAGATCTTCAGAAGAGACCTGATTTTGTGCTATACTTTGCTTTTGGATGAGCTAATATCTTACTGGAATCAAGGATGAAGATTTCTGAGCTCTCGGTAGAGATCTTGGAAATTTCTTTTTAGAGTGGCTCTCTTCAAAGGAGCTGTCTCTATTGTTCAGAGAATAAGGTCCACAAGGAAGATCCAAGTCTGAACTCTTGTCTCTTTTTCTTTTTCTTCTTTTACTGAGTACTTAAGATACTGTTAAATGATACATAAGTTATTGCAAAGTCATAAGTTACTATTTTTGCTATTCTACTCTGTGAATGAGAAAGGTATTTATCTTTTTTGATGCTGAGATCAGTATTTAGACAAAAATGTTTTATACACACATATTACCAATACTTAGTGATGAAATGCAGTAACTCCAACAAAAGCAATAAAAGCAAGAATGAAGGAGACTGAGCAAAACTCACTGGAATAGTCACAGAAGGAAGAGAAGGAAAGGAAGAATGAGAGAGAGTGAGTGAGGAGGAGAGAAGCTCTGAGAGAAACAGTCTCTGAATCACTTTCCTTGTTTTTTTTGTCTATAGTTTTCAACTGCCTGAATAATCAGGAAAAAACTCCTCAGTTGAAGATATCTCATTTGACTGTATCATAGAATCACCACAGAATATCCCAAGTGGGATGACACCCACAAAGTTTACTGAAGTCCAGCTCCTACTCCTGCAGAGGAATACCCCAAGAATCACACCATGTGCTTCTTGAACTCTGAAAGGCTTGGTGCTGTGACCAGGACTACCCTTGAGCTAATAGTGAAATTGTGATATTTATTCAAAATTTTACTTTTAAAGAGAATTCCTACTGCTATAAAGCTAAGAAGATTACAGAAATAGCAAGCACCCCTGAAGCCATGCATTTGTGTTTCAAAGTGGCTTTCCATGTATATAAGCATGGGACCTCAACTAAGATTAATGTGCAGGGATTAAAATTTTGGTAGCACTGTGCAATTAACTCTCAAATAATGCTACTAAAATAATAATACTCAAAAAATAAACTGGGTAAGGTGTGGACATGGGTTTTGCCACATGATTGCATTTTCTATTGTTTTTAGAATGGATCCTGGAACACTTTTGGTCATGAACCCATGACCATTTTCCTAAACACTAGCTAGTTACAGATTGCAGGGGCTAAGGATTTTTCTCAAAGAAAAGATTGATTGTGGCCACAGTTCTGTCTGGTAAAAGTATGAATGATGCTAGAACTATGCCAGTTTGTCTGTGACAAAAAATAGGTGCAAGCAGCATAAGTATAGGTATTATGATAGTATTCATTGCCTCTTATTGCCTTATATCACCCCAAATATCTTGCTTCTCTTTTGTCCTTAGAACATCATGGTTAAAACAACTGTATTTTTCTAAAATGTCATCTTTGTGATATCTGGCAATAGAAGCTTGACTTTGAAGTTGAAAGATATTTCTCCTAATAGGTTAGGAGCAAGATATAATTTTGCTAGTGATACAACATCTTTTCTAGGTCTGCAGGCTGATCACACAAAACCTTTTTACAAGAGTAAACACAAATATACAGTAAACACACATTTACAGTAAATATGTGTTATTGTATATAGGTAGACATTTGAAATACTCTACTACCAACTAAAACAATCTAACAGCTTTAAAGGCAGATGTCACAAAGCCTGTTATAAAGTATTTCAAATCATCTTTCAAAAGTGAAGTTGGAAAATTAACAGATATGGGTTAGATTTTTAACTAACTTTTATAAAAACACCCTCTACAAAGCAAAGGAATTGTATAAAGTGGACACATGGATATGGATGTAATTTTTTAATTTTAAAGGTGCTTTTACAAACAAAGAGGAACATCATCACTTTAATCTTTAATGGCTTCCAAATGTCCCATCAGCACTTTAAATATAAAATCCAGGAATACTCATGCAACATCAAGGGTCTCCGCTGTATGTGTTCAAATTCATGTAGTCCATATCAGGAAAATATCTCCTTATAATTCTCTTTTGTTTCTCTTTGTTTTGCATTGTAGTGTGGTTTACAATGGAGAATTTGCCATGGGCTACTCAAACTGGATTCATTTTGAGGGCGAGCTTGAGAAAGTGTGTCAGTAACACAGATAATACAATCTGGTCATTCAGTCTGTAGGGCCAGACAGGAGCTCAACTGAGGTAAAACTTTCAGAATTGCATACAGTGAGGACTTTGAGGCTGCAACACCATCTGCTTCATCCTTCAGATTCACCCTAGAGCAGTTTGCTGTACTAATCCAGAAATGGCATCTGGGTTTTGATCCTAAATACTTGAAAATGGTGCAGTAATTGCTATTTAGAATACAACCACATACTCTCAAGTAGATGTTTGTTCTTTCAAGAGACTGAAGATTTAAATGGAACTGTCGCCATAACTCAGAGTTCATGAAAGTCACCATAAGAAAATTTCTGCATGGAAGAGTGTTGTCCGGTTTCTGAAGCACTACCTGGCTCTAGGGTGTACTAATGTGACATTTTTTGAAAAGGCATCTTAGCATTTTCACAGTGCCAGGACTTCTGCATGAAAATAGAGGCAAAAAGAGTATAATAATGAATCCATTCTATTTCAACGTTTAAAGCACATTTTGCAAAATATGGCTTTGGATTCTGGCTTTAGTGAGGATTTTTCCTCAATTTTTGGGTTATTTTCTTGGTCCAGAATCTAGGACCTTGAATCATATCTACCATGATAATTCACATTCATCTCAACTACTCATCATCATCATCTACAGATGGACACTTGCACTGGTACTCTAGGCTCATTCTGTAGTCACTAAGTTATCTCTGGAAGATGGTTCTTCTCACACCTCTTAGAAAGGGATGGTGTAGCTATTTATCTCTTTTGAGTACAGCAGAAGCCTGAGCTTACCAGCTATCTGACTAATGGATGGATAAAATGTCAAGATGAGTTTTGTTCTTTTTCTCTACTGGCTTAAGTGTGCCAATATAAAACACCGATATAAAGTTTACTTCACCTAAAGTGAAGATCTAACATGTTTTTAATATTTCTCACTTAGAAAGAGACAAGAATAACAGGAAAACAAAGATTCATCCGTTTTTTCTTTTCCCTTACACTTTAAGAGTATGCGATTAGCAAAACTTTTTATAAGGTTCTCTGTAGCTCTTTAGTTGACAATTCTGCAGGAAGTTATTTCTCAATAAAATGTAAACCAAACTACTTTGAATTGAATACTTCCAATAACTGTCATGATTTATTACTCATAGGTTAATAATTTTAATGAAAAAAAATGTTTACTAGTTTTGTAAATAAAACTTTGCTAATACTCAAGTGATTTAGCAGAAAAATGCTTTAAGTTCTCAGAAGTGTATGTGAGGAGATGTGGGAATTTCAAGGAGAACTAAGTGTATAAAACAATTAGCCTCACAAGAAATATTAAGAAAAGGGGAAAAAATCCTGGAAGTGAAAATATGAATAATTATGTAGAAGATAATCCCATCAATCATTGTGGAAATAAAAGAAGGTAAAGCTTAGAAAATAAATGAGACCAAAATTACCTGTTTTATGACTAATACAGTTCCCTTCTTTGATCACTGGAGAGCACTGTTCCCCTATGAAACAATTTGCTTTAAGGACACAGCTGGGCATTCTGCTGCAGAAGTGATTTTCTGTAGCAAATTATATAACATATATTATGAATTCAGAGGTACAGAAGAAGAAATGTTGTTATCCTGAAAAAAAAGGTAATATTTTATGGGATTTTATTCTTCTATCACCCAGTTTATACAGATAATATCATACTATTTATTACTCCTACAGTAAGAATGTCTTAATCAAGCCTAGAGATCAATCAAGTAGGTAATAAAACATGTGCCTATCTGAAATATGTGTGTTGTTTCTTTTATAAATCTTTCGATTGTAAAAGTAGCACAAATTATATGAAATCCAGAGTAAACACACATAAGCAATAAGCCCCGGACAGATGTTAGTAAAATCACCTGCATCCTTTGTTACCAGAATTGGGAGGACTAACATAATATCTATCCAGGTCTTGAATAATTTCTGTTAAGTATAAAATTAGAATTCTAGAAAAAGATGCAAAAATAGTTACCATAAGTTCAGAACTACAATTACCTAGTGATTAGCAGAGAGACTTAATCAGTAATTCTGAGCTGGTAATTCTGTCTGGTTTGAGTATCTGTGATAAACAAAGCTTTGTAAATCCTGGGATATTTTTTTAAGTCTCAGGGTTCAAAATCTTACCACGGTTAATATTGATGCCTTAGAGCTTCACTTCAGCACTTCTGCTTTGACATTCAGCCCTTTGTGCTTTGTTTCTTATTGTACAGTCAATTTTGACTTAGCAGAATAGGATCAGAATCAGAATTCTCTGCCTCACTTGTATAAAAACAAGGATGGTAGCTTTCTGTTCAACTGTTAAAGCATAGGACACTTAACTGGAATGCAAATAATGCACTTTTAAAAAATCATTATTTAAAGAAATAATCTCTGTTGTATCAAAGCCGAAATAAGGAGTGAAAATAATACCTTGCTATCAGCTTTTCCCTTTTTATGTCCTTATAAATGTTTCGTTTAGTTGTAAGGCAGTCATGTATGTAAAAGGGGAGCTGTTAATCATGCAAGCTATTCTGTTACATATAGAACATATTAATTATGAACACAGAGGGAGGGTTTTCAGCATCTTGAAGGAAGGAGAGCTGTGAGGTCTACTGGATACCATAATCCACAAAGAGAGATGTATCTTTATGTGCTGAGGAGGATCTGAGCCTGTAGGTCACCTGCCAGATCTCATCTGCAGCTCTATGACCATGTCAAACATCTTGTTCACTGGCTATGTATAATTCATTGTACTGTATTAATTGAATTGCACACAGAAAAGACCTGATTTGTTGAGATAGCCTTTCCATTTTGGAGCAGTGAAGCTCCATTGATTTCCAGTCAGAGGAGAGGATGACATGAATAGATTGTTTAATATTTAAATCAAATCAGCATAATACTGACCTCTCAGCTTCACATCTTGCATAAGGACCTCTGCTGATAAGCAGCAGACACTCATTTATCAGGAGCCCATGCTGCAAAGCACCACTGACCACATTAATTCAAAATCGATTATGGGACCATATGCAAATGGCAATTATGACTGACAACATGGAGGGCATAAAGCTGAGAGGAAGTGGTTCTCAGAGTGTGACAGCAGGAATTAGTGCTGTATCTATCAGCTCTACCTCTACTGGGGCTTTGGCTCAGTGAGTCTGTTAAGCAATACAGCAAGCCATAGGTTTTAAATAATTAGCTGGGAACATCTCTTACTCGCATATCTGAACAGCAAAGGGAAAGCAGATATAGTTAGAGCCTGATTTAGATAATTAGCATTATGGTATGTCTTGATTTTCTCTTTGCCTGACTTTGTAATGAGATTCGGGATAGCTATCACAGATCTGAGATGATTAAGTATGCAGTGGCACAGGCGGGGAAATGGGAAGACAGGAATAAAAGGTAGAGACTTCAGTCATTAAAGTGGGATCCAGTGAACCTAAAACCTATCCCAGGGCAGAAATCTCATGTGATTAGCACTCAGACTGTACCATGGAGTTTACATGAATGTAAGAAAACATATGTTTTAGAAGCTTTATTTATCAATAAAAACTATGGGTTTTTTTTAAGGGCAAAATATCAGGAATATAAATTTTTCTCTTCCTGGAAATCTCCCTAATGAAAAAAGACAGCAACAGTTTCATTTTTGACCTCTAAAATAACAGGATATATCTTTAATTCACAAAAATATATATATTTTGACCTCTAAAATAATAGGATAGATCTTTAATGCACAATCTAACCCTAAGTAGATTGTGATGTAAGTCAGGCAATAAACAATTTAGAAAAATATTACCGTTAATTTTGTGTTGAATCAGTGTTTGCATTTCCACCTGTAATCTCAATTATTTTTGGTGTATAGTCTAAATCATTCTACATTTCAGGAAGAAAAAATATATAGGTGGAATCTCTATAAATATAGTGGAAAAACAACAAAAAAGCACCTCATTTGACATAAAATTCTCCAAAATTATCAACCTAGCATTTATCAATACCTAATGCAAAACTTTGTATGTGAAAGGTTTTTCATGCATCATTAAGATGTACATATACACATCAAAGTTATATATATATTGCAATCCTCATTGAAAACATTCTTTGTTTGATTGGTTTTTTTACTAGAAAGTTCTTGTTGTATCACATTTTTGCTCCCCCTCATGGTTTTTTTCATATTTTTTTAATTCCTGGAAAAACTCTGAATTATACCATTAAAGGGTCTATTTTTTGACAAAATCCAGACTTTTGTGGAAGATCTAGTTCAGCACAAGCTTTTTGTCTGAAATGTTTTATATTGGGAAAAATAATATTGTGCCCTCCAATGATCTAAATATAGGAGTTTTCAAAGATTTTGCAAATGGACACATATCAGACAGACAGTCCTTTGAATCACTTCACCTTTTGCTCTTGATGTTCCTGTCACCTGATAACCCATCCACAAGGGACAATACATTATTTTCCTTTTACTGCTGTGTAATAATCTGGTGTCAATAACATCAACATTAACATGAGAATGTACCATCAAGCAACCACAGACATATTTCTTTTATAAAGAAAAAGCTGCTTCTCCCCTACATTTTACTTTACTCTTTGATGGGTCTGTTAGTCTTCTGGAAAAAAGGACTGGACATTTTACTGTATTCTGTCTGTAAACCTAATAATTTTCATGAGGAACACCAATGAGGCTGGGAATATCTAACCAGTAGGTCATCACTATCTGTAAACTAAGTAATCATCCCTAAATATACTAGGGATTAATACAAAATCAGCTAAGGTCACTAGGTACCTTTCAATATACTTTGGATCAGACTCAGAAAATTCAGAAATTCATAGTCCATTTTGAAATGAAGAGGCTCATTAGGAAAATAATCCCCTGGCAGTCACATTGCTATTTTATTGAGCAGAACAGTGTTAAAAATGACCTTCCAGTGTTTTTCAAAACTTTAGAGCATTCAACTTTGAGGTAATCTTAGAATTAGGTATTTCTCTTCTGTGGTTGCTCATTTGGCTTTTAGTCTCTTAAGGTGCCTAAAGTTTACAGATTCTGCACCTCTGCACATCTGCCTTTCTAGAGTATAAGTGGATTATTTTAAAATGATATAAGGCCTAAATGGGAATTTCTTCAACCTAAGTGCCACCACCTTTGCCAGTACAAACTGTTAGGGATAAATAGAATAATGTTGAAAACTGTAGTTTAAAAAATAATTTAGTATCCAGTTGCCACTGGACCATAGCTAACTACTTATTAGTCCCTTTAGATGCTTCTCCAGCTTACTTTTCACTTCAGCTCGTATTCCAAAATTTTTCTCCAAATCCAACAATCTAAAAATCTTGTGATAAAGCTCTTGCTAATTTACATAGCAGAAGGTTGCTATAGCAACCTGGCAGAACATTTCCAGCAGCAACATACTAGAGGCAATCTTTATCATTATGTGAGAAATATGCTTTAAAGGTGTGCGATAGTCTGTATAACTCTGTTTTTTCCTCAAGACATTTGTTTCATCATGCAGTGAAGGCAAAGTATTTCAACTTTGCTATCATGGTCCTAAGCTTGGTGAGCACTGTTGCCATAAACACATTTTATGTGTTCATTGTATATCACAGCATGCAGAGCTGGAGAACTGCAGAGTTCAAGGCTGCAGGATGTGTCGCTCTGTTGGACATACTTTTGAACACTGTCAAAATGGTTTCCAAGCATAGTGTGGCACTTGGATACTTTGTAAATTCCACCCTTCTTCCTACACACAAGCAGTGCTGTGTGGGACCTCATGGCCAGCTGCCTCTCTGCATTGGACTTTTCCACTAGGAAGAACAGGACTTGCACAGAGCAAAGGGTCTGACAAAAATTTGGCCAAAATTCAAAATTCAGGTATTATGATGGCACCAACCAGCAGATCTGTCATCCATCTGTGATGAGAAAATGGATCCCTAATGGAGAAATCTACAGTGATGTGTTTTGGATTCAGTATGAGAGTAATGTTGATAACACGCTTACATTTTGGGTGTTGCTGAACAATTTTTAGTGAGTAAAGGACTTTTCAATTTCCCATGTTCTAACAGTGAGGAAACAAAGCAAATGTGGGAGGAAGCAGCCACCTGAACTGGCCAAAGGAATATTCCATATCATAGAATATCATGCCCAATATATAAACTGGGGAAGATACTTAGAAGGGGGCCAATTGCAGTTTGGAAACATGTTTGGCATTACTCAGCAGGTGTTAAAAAATTGTATTATTCATCACCTGTTTTTCTTGGGTTTTAACCCACTCTCTCCTTTTAAAATTATTATTATGATTATTTTAATAACATAGTATTTTACTTAATTTCAATTATTTCAACTGATTTTATTTCAATCCACAAATTTGTTATTTTTTTCTTGATTCTTCTTAGAACCAGGCTCAGTGCCTGATCAGCCTCGTATCTGATGCTTCTGTCTCATCTCTATTAATAAGAAACTTCAGGGTATGCCACTTTTTTTTTTTATCAGAATTTACAGCCAGGCAATACGTATTCTGTCTAGCAGGCAGCAGTCTTCTTGACAGTGTAAAAGTTCATATTCAAACACTGACTTGCAGACAGATGTACACCCAATTATCTGATTCCTCTTAACATTCATAGTTTAAGCTATTTTTTTGCCCTTTTCAGCTGGGTAAACTCTAAATACAATACTAAATTTGCAGCAGCCAAAGCAGTTAAAAATTCTGCTGATTTCCTTTCTTCTGACAAAGAGATATGGCTTTGTGATGACATATATTTCAAGATGCATCTAAAGCATGAAGAGCGTTTTTACGCCGAGCAGCTCACCTGTATAAATGAGCTCCCATCAGAGCCCTGCAATCACACCATCAGGTAGATTTAGAGTCTGCATTACCCTTTCTCCTCAGAAGCTATTTATTCCTTCCTGAGCTGAAAGGCTGTCAGGCCTCACTGATGTTTAGACCAAGAGCTTTTTCCCAACTTACCTGGTTAGGGAACAATTATTTTCTTTACAAGATCTAGTCTGCATTGCCATGTACCTTAGTTTCTCTTTGTCTTGGGTCCTTGTGCAACACAGCTTTTGGTGGACTTTATATTTCTAGTTGAATGCTGAAAGCTTACCTGAAAAAAAATTTGAATGTGCTAACTCTGTGAAGCTCATTACTGGTTCAAGACTGAGATGGAATCTTGAAGGTGGGAATGAGTTTGGAGTGACTGTTCTCTAACCCTTCCTTCCTGGGTTTATGGTAAAAATTAGAGAAGCCATGAAATAGGAAAAGAATCTAATCTAAGAAATAGAAAACTATTATAAATCAGACTGGAAATCCAAGATAATCTAGTTTAAGATACATGAGTCTAAACTTAGACTATGTTAAAAGCTACATAACATGGAGATTTTCATAATATTTCTGGGCACAACATTAAATTTAGCACCAGTAGGGCAGTATTCCCAAAGGTGATAGCCTGCCAACAGGTTTCTGTTTTTGTCTCCCTGCCCTGTGTGTTGTCACACAGCCGATGTGTCTTGCCACACAGATAACACAAGGCACCTGTGACTGGAGCTAGTCAGACTAACACAGAAGATTTCTAGCCCAAAGTCCTGTTTTCAAGGAGATTTGCTGTTGTAAATCCATCAGCTTTTCAGATTGAATTTTCTACATTTGAGTGCTCCTCAGAAGTGATATATGACTTGCATTGGCACGGGGCAGAGAGGACCTTGCTGAGGTACGACAGTGAAGCCACTGCTGGATTGGTGCATGAAGTACTGGCTGACACAATCCAAGGATTTTGACCAATCCTCAGCATCCTGATAAATTCTTCACTGCTTCAGAGGTCACCAAAACTTTGGTCTCTTTATTCTAGAGGCTGTACCACACCCCTCAGTTCTGTATTGAATTCAGTGATTTGTCCTTGGCCGATGTGTAACTCCTTTCTCAGTACATCTTCTGAAACTACCCCATCTTACTTTGAAGATATCAGATCAAAAATACATCTTTTAGATCAGACAGCTATTGGACAAACTCACTTTAAAAGACATGGACTTAGATTTATCAGACTCATTTCAGGAAACACAATTGGTATGCCAAAACTGGGAGCTCAGTAATTAACAGGAAGGCAGAGAGCTTCAGTGGGTAACTCACCTTACTGAATATCTGCATCCCTCTCTGGAGATATCCAACTCCTGACATTGCCTATATAAACACTCAGAGATAAACTTTACATTTTGGCAATGCAGACAAAAGGTCTCAAGTTACAATGGATTAATCTGGGCTTTAAATAAGCCCTTTTCTCAGAATAACATCCCAAAAGTCCATATTCTGATGGTTTTTAATTTAGATGCTAACACCTCTTTGAATTTGCTTATTCCAGGATGAACTTGCTATCTTTGTAGGTATTCCTCGCTTCCAAGTATGTGAATTTGCATTTTAAATCCATTTTGTTTGAAAGACTCCAGCTTGCTAAATTCCTTGTATTTCCCAGAGAATAGCCTTTGTTTGGGTTATGTGGCTTCAATCTCACAATGTAAATTACAATTTTTTCTTTATACAGTATTTCAACTGATTCTTGACTTCAACGGAAGCGTATTGAAAATTATTGCACAAGGAAAAACTTAATTAAAACCTGAAGTTTGGGGCTATATAATTCAAGTAAAGGTTATAGCTAATTTAGCAGCTGTAAATTCCTAGGGGTTGTTATTTACATAAAGCACATACAACTTTATTGCACCCATAGTGTGGCATTTAATTAATTAATTTGACATTTCCATAGCACATGTTCTGATTCTCTCTGACAGGTAGATGCTTCATATTTCATCTAAAAGCAGACAAAATATTCGTGGCTATCCAAATGGAGCCACTCCAAAATTTACAAAAAAGATCCTCTGCAGTTGGAAGTGAAGAGAGAGGATAAATGGATATTGAATTAAGCCATGTTTAAGACACAGATAGCAATATTTGCAATTTGAACTCTTGATGACCTTCATAAATATCTCTCCTTGTGTGTCAGTGCTTTGCATGCCCTTCCCATGATGCCTTCAGATGCCAGTGCTTTCTTCTGCTGAAGGAAGATGTCTCACAGAAAAGCCTGCAAATTAACAACAAAATAAGATAATTTTCAGATTTGTAGGGCCCTTTTCAGGATATAACAAATATGAAGATTAATAAACAAGCAGCCGACATGCTCTACAGAAGCCAGAAGACTTGTATCTTAGGGGTCTGTACTGTGCAATCCATAGTTTTCAAAATGCTGGTGAAGGGATGAATGGAGCACCAAGATCTGTAGATGGTCCAAAGAGAATAGCAAAAGCCATGAAAATTGGTATATATTTTGGTTGTATCTTATCATCATTAAGATCATGATCATGATCATCAAAGAACAAAAATAAAGAAGGAAGAAAGAAAAATGAAAGAGAGATGAGGTAGGAGAGCACTGATTGAGCTGAGAGAGTGTCCAGGATATGGGGGTCACCACACAGGCTTTGGGGAGGCACCCTTTTGTAGGTACATTTTCCACCCTGGTGTCGCGCTGATTTTTCGGGATTTTCTAAAGCCTTCTGAGTTTACATTCTTGTAGCAAACTTTCTCACACAACTTTCTGTAAATAACCTATTGTTTTGCATTCCTTCATAGAGGAGGAGAAATTTGATGGACTGGTAGTTTGTCTGGTGTCATTGGAGAGGTGGCATGTTCACCCTCCAATCCACTGTCACCTTGGAAAACTATAAATGCTGGAGTCAGAAAAAATAAAATAAGTCTATTTGTCGTGACAATAGCAGTGACTGTGTTGTGCTTTCTCGTGTCCTCTAGTAACACCCTGGGATTAGGTTTATTGCTCTTCTTTTAAATTAGTTATCATGTGCAATCTGTTCTTCTTGACCTTTCTGGAAATAGGCTGAGGGGTTTTGAGGGTCCTATTGTGCCCTTTTTCTGCTTCTATTGGTCTTGCCTGCTTCTTGACCCCACTTCTCTGCTTGTGCTGCATACTGTGCTGTCCTCATGGACCTGAACAGGTAAATTGGTTCCAGAAAGGTGCTGCCATACCTTCATATGCTCCCCTCTCCCTTCTTCCAGGCAATTGCTGGTCTGGCTGCCTGCTTGAATGGTCACTGGTGTTTGAGGTAAAGAAATTCATTAACTCTTTCCTGCTCAGATTTCTACAAGGTCGAAAACCTACCCAGTCTATGCCTTTCATAGTTTTAATGCTGAACAATAAACAGTTGGGAAGATCACTGAGAAAAATAATGAGAAAAAGTTTCCTTTCTGATTAACTCATAGGGTTATTTTTGTGCTTGAAACTCAGAAAAGAAAGACTTATTACCATTTCTTATTACAAAAAGTATGTATAAATTTCTTTCAGTGTAAACTGAACTTTCACTGTCAGCACAAAAATTTTACTTATTCGCCCGAAGCCACGTTTTTTAATTATTGTTATACACGTTTTTTTTAATAAGAGACTGCATAAAGTATTAACAATGTAAATTCTTTCCATCTAAGTAATTTGGGTTTATTTATTTTACTGCTAATTTTCAATTGTGTTATATTAAATCTGTGACACTGAGGCTGACATAAAACTTTGTCAATGAATATTCAAATGTGATGTTTTCTATACACATACATTTCAGAAGAGTTGCTTTTTGTTTTTAGACTCTTTTTCTTGTGTTAAATTTATATGAGTAGGAACCCAACAATTTATTCTAATAAAGCTGGAAGTAAATGTTCTTCAAATTGTGGCTAACATTCAGAAACTGGGACTTGTTGTGGGGGGGAGAGATATTTGACCCCTACCTGCAAAAATATATGATGATTCTTCCTTTCTCACATGAAAATTAAAATGAGAGTATTTTTAAATCCGGTTTTGGCTTTGTTGTTTTTTGTTTTCTTTTTTGTTGCTACTGTCATGAGAACAATGAGTAAGAACACAACTTCTAGAACAGTCAGTGGCATCACACTTGCTTTGCTTCCTCATATCCAGGCAGCAGTGTCCAGCTCTGACTTGAATTTCCAAATGACTTCTAGATGCTACAGTCTTCGAGATTGATGTCTCCTTAACTGACTGCATTCCCATGTAAAGGAGTCTAATGCTGTCAAAGGTTCCCTAAGATCATGTGTGTGGCCTAAAAGTACTGCTGTACAAGAAGACATTATCTGCAGGCGTTTACTTGCCTGATGCAAGTATTGGAGAGTTTAGGGCATCTCGGCATTGTGCTGACATTCAGGCAGGCTAATCACATGTACTCTGCCTCATCTGAGTTTTCAAGTGGTAATATTGCTATTATGGGTTGATTGCTGTGTTGCAAAACAGAAGGAGTGATTAGCTTTCTTAGACTGAAAAGAAGTAAATAAAAAAATCTCCAAAATTGTATTTTTTGCCTGAGGCTATTTATTTTTACTATGTTTTTCTTTAAGATGAGGACTTTTGATCCTATTAAAATATGTAAAACAGAATTTTATAGGGAAACCCCCAACAATTAAAACAAAATATAAAGAGCATTACAAACACAAACCATAAGATCAGATACAGAAGTAAATGCATTCCCTAAACACAATGTATCTTAGGAATTCAGATTGCCATATAAAACAACAGATTAATCCCTCATTTGAATTTTTCTTGTTCCCCAGGGCAAGATATAGTTCATGTTCACTGTACAGCTCTGCAATGCAGTGGAGCAAGCTCCTTAAGCAGCAGGTAATGTGTGGATGACCGGGTGTCAGAATGGAGGTTCAGACAAAGTTTATTAGGGAAACCCTCCCGAGGTGCAGAATGGACCTCCTTGCTCCTAAACTCCTTCTCAGACAGGAGTCTGGATTGTAGCCCTAGACTGCCAACAGTTTTTGTGTAAAGCATTGTATAGGTGTGACTGAATCTTTATACAAGTTTGTCCTGCATGATTAAGGATGGCAAACAAAATAAATTGCTATAAAAATAAGTTATTTATTATGACAGCGATTGCACTAAAAGATCTTAATCAGAATTATTTACTACAAAGTATAGGTAGCTGTAACTACTAGTATGCTGTAGTGCACTATTTTTAAAGCAATATTGAAGCAATTATATTAAAGTTAGCAAAAACAATAAGTAGAGATTGCTCTTACTCAGCAACTACCTTGGGCAAATCTCCTTTGTTTTGCCTTGAGGAGGATGCCTGAAGGCATGATGCCTTCTGCCTGAAGGATGTCTGCGCTCCAGGGAGGAATGTCCACAAATTCTCCAAGAAAGGATATGTTGGAAGACTCTGCTGTTAAAAAGTGGGACTGGACTTTCATAATACAAAGTGAAAGACTGTCAGTCATATGTGTCCAGGACAGCTGTGTCAGCTCAGAATCTTTAGATAAGTTAGTAGTGGTATAGTATAACTTGTTGCTTCCTTTATCAGGTGCCTTATCAGGTCTGTCATGTCTTACCTCACTACAAAGATGTTTAATTTCCAGACTGATGAGTCAGGCTAGTTTCAGCATTTTTCAAAACCAAACCCTTCTCTCTTCACCACTGATAGTTTTGCAAACAGTTTGAGCTGTTTTACTCCCACTTCAAGGAGAGCATCCTGCTACACTGGGAACTACTACTGTCTTCCTGGGCCTGAGAATCTGGAAAATCCTTCTAGCCTAAAATATTAATAGTTTTGGATCCTCTGGCCTGCCTAAACTCATGTCTGATCCCCCCTTCTCCTCTCTTCCTGTTTTTTTCTGGCTTTCTCCTGCCTTCTCCCCACTGCTGCACAGGCAGTTACTCTGGGACAAGACCAGAGCGGCACTACTGCGGCACTGCTGTGGCACTGCTGTGCTTGATTTTTTGCTGTGGGAATGAACCACTTACTGCTCTCAAGAAGCACTCTGGAGCTACAGGGTTTGTCTCATTCTGAGCCTATTAGTGTGAAGTAAAATGCATAGGTACAATGTTCCACTTGAGCATTTTAAAATGAATGTTTCATCACTATCACTTGGATATCTGGCTTTTATTCAAAGGCGAGAATAATAGTTTACAAGTGATTGCTCTGTTATGAAAGGGTAAAGAATGAAAGATGAAGAACCAAAATTAATCTAAAAACCAAACTCACTTATTAACAGAAGACTATAATCCAGTAAAATATTGTATTTTTAATGTCACCTGAATCTATTAATCTATATGAATAGATTGTCAAATGTAATTCTTTAATGAATTATGCCTTACCACAAACCATGCTTTTTTGGCATACTAGATCCACTTTTATGATTTGGAAATTCAGATAAAACCTGAGAATTTAGGCTAATTTAGGTTGCCTTTTTCTAGGTCTCTCTTTTAACAACCTAAGGTTTCAGAGAGAACTCACATTTCTTTTCCCCAGTTAAAACTATTTAAAGAATATTTGAGATAGACCGCATATTTTGCAGAACATTTGCAAATCTAGAAAATATGATACCTAAGATAATACTTCATAAAGGTGTGAAGTGAACTTTTCCACATTCTAACCTATTTATGTCTTTCTGAAAGTTGTGCACCCTTTCCACCTGCTTTGCCAGGTATGCCACCACTCTCAGATTTCATGCTATTCCTGTTTAACTGATTGAGGATGAAAGATATAGTTCACCCATCTCTGTCGCAAATTGTAACATTTTTTCTTCTGTTAATGTGCAACTGGACCAACAAACCATGCAGCTTCAGCCTTCCTGGGGAGTGACACATGCTAGAAGGTAAATGCCATACTGGTTTTTTTGCTCAGCTACTGATTGTAGCAGTTTAAGTCTATCCCACGAAGGCATTAAATCATGTTTGCAGTCAAGAATTATTAGTAAGATTTTTTACTCATGTTAATATTTGGTTGATCCCTCTTTGAATAACTGTGGAATATTCCTTCCATTAATGCTGAAATGGATAAAAGCTGTATGAGCTTGCATAGTTCAGTGGACTCCAAAACTGAAAATAAAAATTCAGGGAGGGAAGAAAGATTTTATTTCCATGTGAAGGGGGTTGACTTTTGTTTCCTTCCCTTCCCTTCCCCTTATTCAAAATACACTGCTGAGTGCTTATACCAGAAGATGGGACCAACATATACATTTCCATGCCGAGTGTGTAATTTACTTTGTGAGTTTTTGCAGAAGCTCTAACTTTTGTTGTTGCTTTTTGACCACAGGCAGCTGCACAGCTGCATGTTCTCTGCACCTTTTGGTGTGGGACTACACAGTGGGGGGGCCGAGTTATTGTAATGAAAGAACAAGGTAAAAATATAATCAGAGACAGAAGAAATGGTGGAGAACATATTAGACATGCAAGGAGGATCAAGTAAGGGTCCCAGGATTCCTGATGTTTCTTTCTATTGCATCCCATTTCTTATACCAGGTCAGTCACATGAACTAAGGAAATACTAATAAAGGTATCTTTAGTAGAAAACTGCAGTCATTGCGGGAAAAGATAAGAGAAATCAGAAAAAAAATCATTCTTGAAAGATTTAAAAGGAGGAAAATGTGAACAGAAAAAAGGTTGTGGAGCAGAAGTCTTTAAAAGAAAAGAAAATTTTAATATTTGCTCTTGTGACTCATGACCTTGACTCCATGACATGAAGATAATTGTTTTTTAAAATCCAAATTATAAACTCTTTTTGCAAGGGAATACTTACACATTCTGCCATTAGTCTTCAGATGCTGTTCATTACAATCTAAAAAAGGAGAAAAAAACACTTTGTCAAATGCTAAGCAGCTCTAGGTGTCAAGGGCAAATAACCTGAAGGGTGCCTCCTTTTAAATGACAGCTGCTGTGAATTTGGAATGCCTCATTTTGGCCATACAGTAGGAAGGAGGGTGCAAAGGAGAAGATAGGTATTTGTGGCTTTCTTCTCACAGAAGAATTAAGGATTTGCACTTCATATGGCAAGTCTTCACTTTTAAATTTATTTTACTTGTGACTAAATGTAGTTGCTATGGTTACAAACAGTTTCAATTTTGCCTTGAAGAGATAATGATTTATCATATTGAAACAAAAGGCAGGCAAAAGCAGTTTAGCAGGAATAGCAATTTCATGTCACTTTGTTTTTATTTGTTATAGTTCTCTTAATTTGTGTGCCTGCTAGTATTGGTTAAAGAAGTATTTGTTGGAAGAATTTTGTTGTCATAATTGTGCAGATGTATTGAAATTTTCATAGAATCATAGAATGGTTTGAGTTGGAAGAGACCTTAAAGATTATCTGCTTCCAACTCCCTGCCATGGGCAGGGAACCCTTCCACTAACCTAGTTTCCTCAAAGCCCCATCCAGCCTAGCTTTGAGCAGTTCCAGGGATGGGGCAGCCACAACTTCCCTGTACGACCTGATCCAGTGCCTCAACACCCTCACAGTCAAGAATTTCTTCCTAATATCTAATCTAAACTTGTGCTCTTTCAGTCTGAAGAAATTACCTCTTGTTCTGTCACTACATGATCTTGTAAAAAAGTCTCTCTCCACCTTTTTTGTGGGCTCCCTTTAGGTACCCAGCCCTCTCATTTGTCAGGTCTCCCTGCAGGGCACCCTGCCCTTGAGGGAGCCAACAGTTCCTCCCAATTTTGTATTGTCTGTGAACCTGCTCAGTGTCCCTTCCAGTCCTGCATCCAAGTAATTTTTGAGGATGTTGAAGAGCACAGGACCTAGGATGGAGCCCTGCAGGACCCTACTAGTCTGAGGGCATCACCAGGTTAGGATGTTTCCTGGTGAATTTTGAACAACATTGTAATTTTTCATCGAGGTTTAATTTTCTGAAGAGGAAAATAATTTTAGGAGCAATTATTTACATATTTTTCTATTCTCCTTCTGATAACTTTTAAATTTAAGCAACCACTATACTGCAATTATGGGCGGACACAGGGAGTTGCTATACTGTGACCCATTAGGCAAAAGATGCCTTCAGCTGTCATTTGGGATGTCAGTCTTGACCATGAGGCTATGGCAGGGTGTCACACTGGGATAGTACTGGAGCCGCTAACTTCTTGTCTTTTTTCCTCTGTGGTTTATTGCCCCCAAGTGAGGAGGAATTAAAGAACAAGTTACTGCCCAGTTTATACTCCCATAAAAGTTGTTTCATGTGTCCTTTCTCATTGCCACCTTCCTGAAGTTTGTGACCAGCAGCAAAGAATTGAACTAAAGATGCTGAAACTAATGCAGATGAAATTTCAGGTATGATTATAAATAAAATGGGTTGAAAGAATTGCCATTAATACTACACATTTCATAATTTCTTTGATGAGAGGTAAATCAGAAAGTGGATTCAAAGTAAAAAGGAGTGTATTTGATGAACATGGGTAACTCCTGCTGCAGGAGAAAGAGTATACTCCTGCTGCTGGAGCTGGTGTGAGAAGCCAAAACTTTTCTCAACCTCTGTAGTCTCATACACCTTTCATTGTTAAAGTTGTGCAAATCAGAATTCCATTCTCTGATATAAATTACAGGCACTTTAAATTTGTTGCAAAACAACACTTTATTTCATGTTTGCTACTTTTGCCAGGCTCAGAATACATTTTTTATCACTTGGCTTCTTTATCTGATATTGCTATGGGCTGTGAGCAAAGATGAACAGTCAATATTCACTTTAATAAGTAAATTTCCTGGGAGCAAGAAAATCGTATTATAACCTCACCTGAACTAATGTCTGCTCTCAAAGCCCTTTTGGCAACAGTTGTCTATCCATAAATTCTTTGAACTTTCAGTGCTCCACAAATATATGGATCACCTGTAAGAACACTCAAATGTTGTGCTGAGATTTAACTAGCCCAAAATTTATGTTTCGAGTCTAGTGGTTTGGATCTGTTGTAAAAAACACAGGAAGAATAATCGTCATCTATGAGATGTACACATTGCAGTGCAAAGCATGGGACACAGAATATTTTCAGCTGACATAAGCACTGTTGTTTCTGATGCCATTGCAGTCAGAGTGTGAGCTGAGGACCTGTGAATTTTATATATAGGGACACTTAGTAAGTTACACAGAATTGTCCTCTATGCAATGTAAAGCATATGCTGCATTCTGAATAACCTCTGTGATACTATCCAGGGGTTTTTGGACATTGCTCTTTAAAAAAAAAAAAAAAAAAAAATAAATATAAGTAAAAAACTCCATGTCAACAGCAATGTTTTTAATTCTTGGAGCAAAATTGTGATAGCAATGAAATCTATTATTATACTCAGTATTAAATAGAAAAAAAAATAAAAGATGGTTTCCCCTCCTGCTCTGTTCTGTTTAACACAGCATAATATTCTAGTTTATAAACCTTGAAGATTTTATGTGTTTACAGTATAATATTGAGTAATCAGCCGTCACAAAGAAACATAGAATATGACATAGTAAGACATTTTTTCTGAGTACTTACTATTGAAGTATGTTGTAATGTAAAATGTAGTGTAGTATATTATGTTAAAATATATATGCCTTATGGTTATTTTAGTACACAATATATATATACACTATTGGAGCTATAGAATAAATGCTTATCTTGTAATTACTTTCAGCTAGTTTTTAACCTTATGGTTCTAAGTCCCACTTTGTTACACTGCCTGTGCTAACTGATGCTCCTTCTGGAAAGCTCTGCTTACATGTCTCTTAAAGCAATTCTGTTTATCAGCTCAATATAGATTTTACAGTAATGAGGACAAGAGATTTCTGAATCTGTGCAAATGGACATGAATTGAAATCTGTGACAAGTCTGGTGATATTTAGAATGTATTCTTCACAAAGAATTTTAATTTTGCAGCAATTCTTCTAAATGTAATTAGTGCAATGTCAGCATGGCAGATGAGAGTGTTATGCCATGTTTGGCCTATCCACACCTCATTAACTTTTACAAATATTTGACAATCTTTTTTCAATATCCAGGGAATCAAATAAATGTTCAAGTTTATATTGATAAGAATGAAGCACCCCTCTCCCTCAACTCCTCCTTTAACTTGTGAGCATTTAAATTGCTCAAAAATCTCACATTGAGGGGTAATATGCATTCAAACATGACAAAGGCAGATAAGGATATATATACATATATGCTGGTGTTTCCATATGTAAGATCTTCAAGCATAGGAAACATTTACTCTGCTGAAATGAGTACTTATTTTGTCTTTACAAAAGTAGAATTTGCACATATTCCAGAATTTGCACATATTCTAACTAATGACACATCATTTGAGGAGGCTAAATCAAGAGTCTAATTGATGCAGGACTATCTGCAGACAGTGTCAAGTTGGAGAGTCAGCGAGTTCCCAGCATCACATCAGACTCAAATTGTCCTTGACATTTCCCCTTTCTCACTACTTTAGCAATGTACAGCAAATAGATAGTCTGAACCCAGACCTCAGGATCCACCCTCTGCCTTTAAGAGGCTGTTAAAAATTTTATTCATTTTGACAAATTTATGGGACTTGTTTACTTTATACAGTTTATTCCAAATACTGCCAAGATAGTCAATAGATGGGTGAAATAACATCAGAAAAATAAAGACAGCTCAGTCTTCCAATTAAAAACTATTATTTCTGTTGAATCACTGTGCTGACAGCTGACAACTTACACAACACTACACTTGTGCCCAACTCCATTAAAAAAAACCCCCAAAAATCCAAAATCCAAACCCCAAATATATTCAGATTATTTGATATTTACTTGAACTGTAAAAAAAAAAAAATCTGACGTATCTTCTCAGTTTATAATCTTTGCACTGTGGTAAAAGATTTCATTTTTAGCAATTCTGATTACTCACATCAAGTTAAAGCTTTTTCAGAGGCATCTACTATAAATGGCCCTATATATATATATATATATATATATATATATATATATATATATACACACATTTGTTTAAATAAAACTTTTCCCACTCTCCTGTTTACTTCTTTTCTAATCTTATCTGTTTGTTTTTTTTTGTTGTTTAGAAATTCTGTTTCCTTTCTAAAGCTTTCAATTTCAGACAGCTCTTCTCCTTGCTCAGCTCTTCTGCTCCTGTTCTCAGGCTGACTATGGGAAACAAGCAGATCTTTGTGACTCAGTCCTCAGGCCAAAACCGAGTAGATCCATTAATATCTTTTGTTTCTGCAATCACACCATGTTTGTCCTTAGCTCTGATGCACTACATACTTGAGGCTATCTTGACTCACTGAGAAATAAATCCACTGTAAATCTTCTGACAAATGGACAGATTTCAGAGGCTATATCAGTTCCAATATGGATTTATATTTTTCTTGGTTTAATTTCCAGGGTCTGCAACAAGACTTGGATTTCTAGATTTTCTTGGGAATCTCATTTAGGTAATAACAACCTCAACTTCTACCTGAGGAAAGGTGATTAGAATACTATACTGTGCCTAGCCCCTGGATTATGGTAAGTGAAATAAACAAGTTCTATATCATATAGCAAAATTACAAAACACATTTTTATGTCATCTTCCACCCCTTCCCAAACTCCTACTTAGTCAGATACTTAAATCACTTGAGGGATCAGACTTTCTAAGTTCACTCTGTGTTGCTATCTTCTCTCTAGTCAAGTCTAAACCAAGTAATTATTTTTTTTTTTCTCCCCATCATTTCTATTGTTCCTTGCATTCCAAAGCTTGCACCAGGCCTATCACCAAAGTCATAATCTGTGTTGCATTCTTTCAGTCTTTCTTCATCTTTTGTGAAGTTCCTGGAATCACAGAATGGGTAAGGTTGGAAGGGTCCATAGTAGGTCATCTTGTTCAACCTCCCTGCACAAACAGGCTTATCCCAGAGCAGGATAAGGATAGTTCTTTAGTTCTTTTTTTGACCATTGAGCTGACTATTGAAGGTGCTCTTATCAGTCCTGTGATGGAGTTCTCATGCTTTCCTTGTACCTGCTGATACATCAGATCCCTGCCTGGCTACCCACCCACAGTCATTAGAGGAGTAGGTGAGTTACTAAAGAGAATGACTCTGTGAAGGCAAAGGTGGCTGGAGGCTTTGGGAAGTGCACCTGAGGCTACCAGTGGGGATCACAGAGCTGTGAGACAGCTTCGCAACTAAAATGTAAATTAATTATTTTTCCTCTAGTCATGAACTAAGCCAATCAAAGCAGGGTGCTTTTATCTTACCAGAGCTAAGAGGAAGTTTGTCTGCTTTGATTTTAATGTGAAATAGATTTAATTCAGATTTACATCAATACAAAGAGCTGTGGGTTTTCTTCCCAATGTCAGTCCAGCCTTTGTGTTTTGGAGAATCATGGCCAGAGGCCTGTTTTCCTTAAAAGTAATTTCTTTGTGCTTTTAATTATGAAGTAATATAGGTTTAAGTAGATAACAAAACTGGGGTTAAATGTACAGATAAGCATCCCTTAAAAGGTGAATGCATTGCCTTAAAATCTATCCCCATCTTAAGAAAACAAACTTGATTGTTTCAGGGCAAACTGAATACCTTGTAGAGTATTCACCTTTCGGTGTCAGCCATAAAGGGAGCTGCAAAGCTGAGGTGTCCCAACAGTGGAGGATGGCAACTTTTAGTCTTTGCAGCTCAGGAGGGTCAGCTGAGGATCTGCAATTGAATAAAACTGATCTGCATGGCTCTAAGTGATATTTAAATGCCAAAGGACTGCCAGAGGCCCACTGGGCAGAGTGGTGCATGCACACAGAAGCCTTCTGGACAATTAATCTTCTGTAATCCTTTAAGGGGTGCTGCTTGGTATCACACACTCAAAATGTATGTGTTCAGATTGATTGATGTTCACTTAGTAGGCATGACATATTATTTAAGAGCAGCATCCAAAAAATCAGTAAGTGAAGGAAAACAATCTTATGGAAAACAAGATTTTCCATGTCTTTAATTATGGAAATTTCCATGTGACTGGTGAGATATTTGCCCAAGCAGAGAAGGTAACGACTTCTGTAGCTGACCATTTTTGATGCTGCTTAAAGAGTCTGGACAGTATTAATCAGCCATACCTTGGGGGAAGAATTGGCAAGTGAATTATTAGTCTTTTATTTTCTGGATAAGCAGGAAGACAATTCTTAGTTTAAGGAGATCAATATTGATAAATGCTGATTTCACACAGAAGTAGTTTCAGATCTTGGGAGATTAAAGATGATAAAATATGTACATTAAAAATACATGTAGAATCATATGAAATAGTGAAATACAAAACAGAACAACATACTAAATGCAGGACACGTAGCTCATTATCCATTTGAAATATAGGGGGTTTATGTGTGTTTTCTCCCATTATCACATTCTCAATGGTTTAGATTTCTTCAAAGGTTAATGCATATAATATTTCAGTTTTGAAAATAAAATTGCTTTCCATCTCCTATTTGTGAACCAGGCTTATAATATATAGGATGGAAAAAGACAATGCTTCTTAATCAGTCTTGTAAATTATCTGGATTTGTTTTGTGCTCTGAGATTTGTTTACTTAAACAGTAGATTTTATGTAAAGCATCAAGTCTACATTTTAAATGTTTCAAACTTTATGGCTTATATTTTCTGGACCCACTAGGTTCTGTTTTCATTTATGCTCAAGATTCTTTTTTTTTTTTTAACTGGGTCCTCATCTAAGCTTAGTGGAATTAAATGCCTAATAAAATATGACTAAATGCCTCTATCAATAACTAAAATAAATTGGTTCTATGGTCAACACATGGTATTAATAGAAAAGACATGTGATTTTTGTCAATTTTGTTTAAATTTCCTGCCTACTGAAATGATAAAATTTGGGTAAGACTAGAACAGGAAAACCAATACTTAGTTGTAGATATCTAGGGAATTCTTTCCCTAGAAGTTAATAAAACTCATGAGGGCTAATATTTATAGAAAAGCACATTTAAATGATGCTACAGTACCAAAATCCTCTATCTTCATAGGAATTTGAATTTACAATTTTAGATTGAACCAATATCCAGTTTGGGGACATTATAAAATGTATCTTTGTGGACTATGAAACAGTTTTGGTGTTTTTGGGATAGAGAGAGCAACAGATGGAAGATACTGGTTACTTCTTCAGTGGCTTTATAATTTGTGGCACAGCAGAAGCCAATATAAGAGTTGTATTTTAATGATGAATTCAAAACTTATGCAGTAACATGGGCAATAGCTTTCAGAAATAAGCTTGGGTAACTTAAATGGAAACACTGGAAAAGGTATGTTTTGACAAGGTATGTGATAGAGTGCTGAAATTAAAATGAGAGACAAGGTTCAGTAGTTATTGAATATGCAATCATTGGTCTTCCATTAATTTTAGACAGCTCAGCTACAACAAAGGAATAACAATCTAAGCAAAAATCTGTATTAATCCTAAAAATCATATATTTTTTATGTACCAGAATTTTAAGATAATTAAATTGGAGTTTAATTATTACCCTACAACATAATGCTGTACAATCTATGTACAGCATCATTACAAAGGTAATTTTGAAGCAACTGCATGTTTAATAGCTATTGTATCTCGTTGAAAAATCAGATTCATTACATATGTGATTTTTTTTTCCTGAAGAGGTCAGAATTCATTTATGATATAGTGATCTTGCCCTGAAGGGACATATTACAAGTGTCTCTTGGCAGAGAATCACGTTATATTTGTGAACCATAAATTGTGTAGAAAACATTAAAATGTTATCCCCCACTAAGCAGCTCTCTTAGGATGAGTTTTCTGTCTTAACATGTAATGTCTGCTGAAAACAAACACTTGTCTCCTCCCTCCCTCCAAAGAGATTGACCAAAGGAGCCCAATATTATTATTAATATTATTATTTGGAATCTGTTTTTTTTTCTCCACCCTCCAGAGGAAGAGCTTTGCTGGGACCTGATAAATAAAGTGCATTATTATTTTTTGCTTTGAAGTCACTCCAAAAATACAGTAAAGAGTTATAAAATGTTTCAGTTTGGTAAATTTGTATCTGAAAGGTCTTACTGTAGAGATTAATGGGTGAGTAATGTGTCTACTCATGCATGACTTAATTCAATGATTAAAAGCAGACTATATAAAGCAAAATGTTGGCTAAGTTGGCTTGGCAAAACAACTTTTTTGTCACCTTGATTTTTCAGTTCTTGATGTGGCTGCAATATGTCTGAAGGCGATGCATCTCTACTGCATTGCCGTACAGCAAAAAAGATCTTGTTCCAGAATGCAAGTTACTCATCTGGACTTCTCTCATTTTCAGGGTCTCAGAAGGTTTACTAGGACAACAGATTCTTGATTCAATGTATGGCAGTACCAGCTAAAAGGCACTCTTGCTTTTTTATGTGATCACACTTGAGACTGCATCACTAATAGATATAAGCTACCTTTCTTGCTCTGAAATACAGTCCTTGATGATGATGAGGAAGTATTTTGGTGGGACAATAAAAAGAGCTTTCACTGATGATGCCTAATTTGTATATTCTGTAGGGAATTACACTCCTTTGACTTCCATGTTAAATATTATCTATATATCATTTTCATTTTCAAAGGAAGGAGGAGTTTTAAAAACATTATGGTTCATGACCTTTAAATGTTTCAGCTTACTGCTGTACAAGTAGTAGAAAATTTCATTACTATTATTTCCCAAGAAAGATATTTAACTACAATTAGATGTAACAAGGCATTTACTAATGCAAAACCCAATGTTCTAAATCATTATGATCTCTACTTGCATATATTAGAAGTATTTTTATTTAGAACCACAGGCTAATAAACAGAGGAACAAAAAAAAAAATTCATTATATAAAGATCATTGGAAGGACTTTTTACATAGTTTTGGAGCTAAATGGAGGATGAAATCCAAATGTAGTTGTCAATAATATATAATCTTTTTCTATTATATACAATTGTGTTTTTCTATTTACATAAACAGGCTGAAGATGACTTGGTAGAATGCTTATAATATTACAGTAGTTTAATTGGTGCCATATTTAGTAACTATAGCTTAGCAATTTGCATTATGTGAATTTACAAGGACTTTGACTCTGTAGAAGAACACATGGACTTAGTCTTCTTAGTCATTAATATATCTGGAACATTCATCTTTTGAAGACAGTCTATAAAACAAAAATGAAAAATAGTTTTTAATTTTACTACTATATGTCAAAATTCCCCCTTTAAATTAATAGCTTTTTTGCCAGCTTTGAAGATGAAGTGGTTTATTTCCGATTTTCTTCTTGATATGCTTTTACTAAAATTGTATTATAATTGTTCTCCTTTCAAAGGTACCAAGTCTTCTTTTCAAAAAAATGTAAAACTTGTATCTGAGCTGTTTTGTATTTATCTGACTTAGTCTCTGACCTTAAACAAATATTGTATGTGGAGAGACCACTTTTCTTCTATAGCTGCCTGCAGGTCTGTTGTACTGTGGGTAGTATTTTGAAGAGTTGCCTGAATGGAAGGACCTTCACTGTTTTGGCCCTGCAAGTCTTTTAACCAACTGATGTGATTTCCTTGGGATATTTTTAAGGGCAGTATTGACACCAATATGTGGGACATATGCTATCTATATGTTCACACATGGTCACCAGACCTACAGTAAGGCTCCAAAGAATGCTGATCCAGGGGTGAATTAATTAATGAAATAAGAGTCCTTCACACTGCTTTTTGATATCCTTCCTATGTATTTGGTAAATATATTATGTAAGTGCTAAACAACCTTTGTGATGCATCAAGATAAAATATCCTTGAGCAGTCCACATCTCAGCTGTCTGTGCTCCTCTGTCTCCTGCAGATTGTATTTGGTCACAGATCTTAGGGCATGTAGAGAATCTTCCTATATGGCTTCTTGTCAGACCTGTCTTTAATACCATCAATTCAGATTATTTTCCAGCCAGTATTCTAGTTTAAATTTTGCTATTTTGTCAAATAACATTGTTTGTACTAATACTGCCTGTCAGAGTCCAGGACATCCCTCTGGCTGCCCTGGCTGTCTCAAGACCCTGGCAGGGGGCTCAGAGACCCTGGCATGAAGTCAAAAACATCTGTGGCTTCGATTTTAGCCTATGGAAAAAGCTGTCAATTTTGTATGAGGAATTGCAAGTCACAAGGGTTTGAGTAGTGTGATATTTGAATTAGCACAGGGTGGAAAAGCAGAATTTTGGGATTTTTAGAATGGGGTTCAAGAGGGTAAAAGATGGAGGAATTTTGATGTGTCCTAGCCTTCTTCTTTGTCTTTTTCTCCATGTCTTGGTGTGATGGTGGCGCTTTTCTATTGGTTTAAGGTAGAGATTCACAGCCTAACACAGGTGATGGGAATTGGTGAAGAAATTGTAAATTGTAAAAAAGAAATTGTTTTGAGTATATAATGTGGGAGCCACACAGGACTTGGGGGCAGATGGCAGTGGTGGACTTGTTAGCCAGAGCTTGGCAGGTCAGAGAAAGAATGTTTAGATAAGAAGAAATAAAAAACCTTGAAAGCGCCACCAGAATCATTCCAGGCTCCTCTTTCGGCTGCGTTTGGGCTAGGGAGTGAGGACTCTCATAATCTCAAAGACTTTTTGATCTCTTGGGGTCAAATTGACCTAGGAGCCCCAAGAGAATTAGACAACTAGAAAGTGATTTTTTTTCTGTTTTAAAGATGTTTTAAATTATAACAGACTCCCATAATGACATCTACATTGTTTGTCCCTTGATTCTTACACAGAGGCTTTCAGCTGTGCCATTTCCAATTGTACACCCCATACATTTGAACCCTTCTATTACATGCAGTGACAACCCCCAGACTTTTCTGCCCTGCCTGTCCCTCCTGAAGAGTGTGTAAACATCCAACAGGGCATTCCAGGATTCATCCCACCAGTTTTCACTTTTGTCAATCATCTTGAATCTCTGGTACTTGGCCAAAGCTTTGGGCTGCTCTTTGTTCCTCATGTGCCTTAGTATAGAAAGATTTTGGGGGAGTACATTGTAGCCAACGCTTCCTGAAGCATATTGAGGTATCCATTAATGTGTGTTTTTAGCACACAGTTCCCTCCCTCATCACTGGCCAGCCTGGGTTTGTCTCTTTCACCTTTCCAAGCTAGTTTAAAGCTCTATCAATGAGCCCCCTTTCCCCCTCTGAGATAGGGGCACCCTGTCAGGTGTCAGTAGGGCAGGTGTTTGAGTAGATCATCCCATGGTCAACAACCCCCAGATTTTTCCACTATACTGACATCAGAGCTATGGGTTGACCTGATGAATCTCCCTATTCCCTATTATTCCTTGTTACCATAAGGAGACCACCTGTGTTCCTGATCCCTGTACCAATTGTCCCAAGGCCCTGAAGCCTCTTTTGTTTGCCCTCAGACTGTTATTTCATCAATGCTGGTTTGAACAACCAATAATGGCTAGCAATCAGAGGGACTCACTGGGGAGTTTTAAAGTAATGTCCCTTATCTGTAAGAGTCCTTGGGAGACAGCAGAATTCCCTGAGTTGGGTCTGCACATGGGGGCCTCTGCTCCCCTCAGGAAGCAGTCTTCTATTACAGTTCCTCATCTTTTCCCCTGGACTCACGAAGTGCTGATGTTTGTATGAACTTGAACTAATGCTGTGCATGATATCTGTGGGTGCCAAAACAGATATTATTATAGATATATACACACAAATTTAAATTCCTTATTCCATTCATCCTTCTCCTCATACCCACATCCCCCAATTATTCTTATAAATTCTGTACCTTTAAGACTGCCAATTGCTCAAATGAAGGCAAACTGCTAAACTATCTTCATGCTTCAAAACAGATTTAATGGACATGTGAAGATCCTTCTTAATTTTCAGTACAGAAGTTATAGCTGTCTTGGGGTACTAGTAAGTTTTGTAACTTCCTTTCACAGTCTGCATGAACCTTTTGTAACAAATACATGTATGTGTTCTGTAAATCTTCTGCCCATATCATGCTTGGTTTGTTAGTCTCCTTTTCTGTTAGGTTTTGCTCTCTCACCCTTTCAAGGGAAAAAATATTTGCGATGTATACTGGAAATAACATATATAGTCTGAAGAAAATATTCTGTGCCTATTTTGGTTTTTATTTATCCTGATTACTCTCAATATAAATTTATTTATAGAGTCCATTAGGTTATTTTATCTCTATAGCTGCATTCATTAGAATTAGGCTATTGAAAATTATTAAAATCAGAAATGAAGGTAAGTTCCTAAATGAGAATAAATCCAAGACATAATCAATGCCTTCTTTAATATTTCAGGTTAGGTTTTTAACCCATCTCTTTAAAAGGAAATGTGAATTATATTAAGTTGTTGCAAAGGAATATTTAACAGGCAATGTTATTAATTTGATTTATTTGTAATGTTTCTTGAGCACCATTGAACTTCATAATGAAACTTCAAATAACATATTAGAGGTTCCACTGATAAGAAGCCAGACCATTTTGACACTTTTTTTTTTCTAAAACTGTAAAACACATTCAAAGTGTATTTTATTAAATTGAAAATGTCTTAGACATATATATTCTAGATTTAATTAGTACACTGAAGAATGAATTTAAAAAAAAATCTTATATTCTAAAGTGGGGTGGTAAAATAAGTCTGAAAATGCTTAAGATGTTGGAAAGCTGGAATCATTGGAAAGCTGGTTCTGTCATTAAACTCGTGGATAAATCCACTGTTATTTCTACATTTTTCTTTGATCAACAATGTGAGTTTCAGGACCTTCAGGTTAAATTGCTTTTACAGAGATTTAATTCTTTTGAATGGTCAGTTACCTACCTTCAGTTACAAAGTCAAGTTTTCTCTTACCTTGAACGCTACGAATCTGATGTAAGAAACCATAAAACAATAGCCAGGAGTAGGAAGAAGTAAAACAGCACTGTATATTTCCTGCTTCATTTATTTCTTCCCTTTTCCTGCAAGCCTTCTACCTCATCCGTGTTAAAATAACTGTTCATTTATATCTCTGGTTCTTTTCCTGGTACCAAACACTGAATTTGGGCTAGGTCTGTATGGTCACTGGCAATAACCCAGAGTATGTGAAAACCTCTAATGGTTTAGAAGGGAAGCAATTTTGTAAAGAGCCTAATGCTATTCAGAGCGTCATTTCATTCCTGATTACTACCAAGAAAATTTCTTTATTTCAAATGTACTGAGATTTAAATATAATTTGATGTCATATATTTGCATTACAACAGCAGGTTGGAGCTCCACTCATGGTTAAACACTTTTTCTATAAGCTCAGAACAACTGTGTTACAGATGAATGACTTTGTTATAGATGTGGAATTCTGCAGAAATAATTTTGGACTTTGGAGCATATGCACGTGAGGTTGGTGTTTCAATTTTCAAGTATAAGTGTGCTGAGTCTAGCTGGGGTAGATTTAATTTTCTTCATAGCAGCCTGTATGATGGTGTGACAGGTATATTTGTGGGAAAAATTGCATTAATAGCACATGAGTGTTGTGTCTGTTGTACTGCTTGAAGAGTGCCAAGGCTTTCCCTCTTTTCTCCCTGCACCAGTGAGTAGCTGGGGTGAGTAAGAAGATGGGAAGTGATGCAGCCAGGACAGCAAACCCCCAGTGATCAAAGGAATATCCCATACCATATGATGGTGTGTTCAGCAATAAAAATCCAGGGAAAGAAGAATGAAGCAGGTACACTGAAGGATTAAGGTCTTTGATTTCCCGAGAAAAATTATGGGTGCTGGAGCCCTTCTTTTTTTGGAATTGGTCAAGCATGTGGCCTGATGATGGGAAGTAGTCAATGAATTCTTTAGTTTTGCTTTTCTTGTGGACAAAGGTTCCCTTCACTTGATAAACTCATGAGTTCTTTTGTTTTGATCTTATTGTTCTCTCTGATTCCGCTGAAGAGAGTGAACAAGCAGCTTGGTGAGGGTCTTAGCTGCCACCAATCTTCAGCCCACCACAATAGCCTAATAAATTTTGATCAATGAAGCTTTAATGGACCTAAATCATATGATTTAATATATATATAAATCAGATTAATGGATTATGGTAATTATCAACTCTGTCATGAACCATACAGAACTTATCTTCCCTGATGACACAAAACTATGTCAGCACCTGTTTATGGAGATAATCTGAAATGACACTTATAGTATCTGCTAGACCATTTGAGGAAACCACTGTCATTTTCACATATTTAAATATATTGCTTGTTGAATTTTATTTTGTTTTTCTTTGAAGGTTACTAATTTTAGCTAAGATTGTACTATTCCAAAATAGAAATAAGTTAAAGTAGGAAATAGAAGGGAAATTTCTTGAAATAATCCTGCCACCTAAAAAGAAAGAAAAACAGCATTCATCTGCCTGAAGCATTCTTGTGCAACTGTTTCTTATACAGCAGCTGGAATACAATTTCTGTTTGTTGATATAGCAGGGTTGGTCGAATTGTAATTACAAAGCTTTTTGCAATAGGCTGCTGGAACTAATGTGTGGATAGATATCATAAAGAACTAATACTGAGGTGTTAGAAGGGATTTGAGAATCCCATCAAAAGAAATAGCCTTAATCATCCACAATAACATTGCATTAATTATTAATAGAGCTCAGCAGTAGTCAAAATTGCTCACATTAAATGTTAATCATAAGGGTAGATGAATTCCTGTTATTTGTGACAGGCACACTAACCCTATTTCTCAATACATTTATGGTGGTTTTATTTATCTGCCAACATAGAAACATTTCAACTGTTATTTGATAAAAGATGCTGGGAAATATTAACTTTAGAGGTTGCTTTTTACTTATGAACCCTATTATTAGGAACAGGGCAATATTATGGGAAAGGCAGCAAACTGTTGGGAGGATATAAAAAATTCTTGTAATATAAAGATTTCTGATACTTCAAATTCAGGCTTCATGCAAGCTGACAGGCACAACTACCTTCCTGACACTCAGCATGGTTTGACACAGATATTTTCTGTTTAGCAGAGGTTGGTCTTGTGTTACTTTGTGTGTGCATGGTGCTCCTGCTTTATCTGACAAACTAGAGGTGTTCATCTCTCTGGGCTGAAGTTTTCTAATGTGGCAGCAGTTTTTTGTAAATCTGAAAAAACAAAGCTTACCAGCTTTCATGTGGCTGTCCATGTAATGCAGGGCAACGTTGTGCTACCACCTTGCCCAAACTCTGAGTTGTCACTGATGAGGCAAAGTCATAAGTACCAAAAAACACAAAGAATTTTTTATTATTGCTTGTTTTTTTTTTTTGTGAGAGGTAGGATTGGTGAAGTACTATATCTTGATAGCCACATAAGAATTGGTAGAATTTTTTTCTCATTCTAATGAAATTTGAGGGAATTTGCTGAGTCTGAAATATAATAAATATGCTAACAACACAAGATAGCAATTTTTTCAGTGGGTATTAAACATAAATAAACTTTAATATTTAAACATACAAAAATATCCTTATGACATGTCTGTAATGGCGATTTTAACAAGTATAGTTCTATTTCTAAGTTATAAACATGGCATATATTAAATTGCAGTTGACTGTACATATTATGAGCAATACCTCTGGTTGTTGTTGCTTTGTGGCTTAATTCAACAGAAGATGAATTTTATAATAATTATTGTGAGTATAACCTAATGGTCACTGAGAGGAATAGGAGTATTTAAATTATTTTCAGTGGCCTTTGGACCCCGTAGGAATTCTGCAACTAAATATGCCTGTGCTGTGATTGATGGTATTACACACCTGTGCAAACATTTAAACTAGTGGGTTTTAAATGTGTGGATTTTAAATGCATGGACAAAAAAGGTTGGAGATCAATTTTTACTACTGGAATAATTTCCAAAGTTTTTCAGACAGTTACATCATTCAAGTGTTTTTGTTCAATATTGTACACACTTGAAAAACTGGAGTAATTGAACATTGATGAAAAGGTAATAACACTGAAATTTACAAGTCTCTAAAATGCATAATTTTGCTTGTTGTGTAATTATACATGAAGAAAAACAAAGCAATTAACAACTCATGTATACTATTGGAGATTTAAATGTGTACTTTTTCATCAATTCTATGAACTTTTGAAACTATGTGGTATGCTTTATTTCAGAAATAAAATTAGTACTGTTGGCTTGCTAAACAAAAAATATAAGATTTTTGTTTAAACTAAATTTAAAGTTTCAAGAGTACTAATTTTGTCAATAGCATGGTGTTTCATTATATATATTTTGAAAAGATCTGTTCATTGAAATCCTGACAGGGTAAGCTAAATTAATATAATTTTTTAATTATATATATGCAAATATATATGTACAGATATAAGGTAAATTTTCCCAGTTTAATTATACTGATCGACCAGGAGAAGAAAACAGACCTCAAATTAAAGCAAATTCCTACATAAAATATAAGACATATTTGAGTCTAAGGAGGTCTGAAGCACCAAGGCATGTGCTTTTTGTGACCCCTACATGGACTGTGGTTAATGCATCAGGGGATAAAAATGGCAGTGCAGCAGTTTGGAATTGGCAAGCAGACATTAAAAAACACCTGGAAAAAAAAAAATCAGAAGCTGAAAGAAATGGAAGAGTATCTTTTTATCTTCTGCCACTGTTTTCCTCTGCTTCTGTTTACATGTGTGTTCCTAAATAATGTACATCAGAGGCTGTCATGAATAATTCATACATGATTATCTGGGTACCAATGTATTTGTATAGCAAGTAATCACAGAAAAATATGAATGAATGTCTACAGTTGTTATCTCTGTGTTGAGTCTGTATAATCAAATTCCATAATCAGAGAAAAATTGGAACAGTTACATAAAACATGCTGAGAAAAACGAGGGTAGAAATTAAAAAGTCGCAACACAAATGGGGCCTCTGAGGTAGAAATAAGAATGTAGCTGTCAAATCACAGGGAGCTATTGTAGAATATTAGTTATGTTTTCAGACAACACTGAAACACAGCAAGTAGAAACCGCAAAAATTACTTTCTCTGAAGAACTGCAAAAGTGAAAAATTTTGGTTTTAGGACATAGGAAGCAATTCAGATTAGCATAGAATGTGTTTGCTAACTAGGGTTTAGTGTATCATTTCAAGCTAGCAGAAAATGTCTTGTTGATTCTTCCTTTCAGGAGAAATGTCAGTTCCATCGCTGACTAGTCTGTTGAAGTTTTGGAACAGTTCAAAGTCACAACTGAACAGAAAAGAAGGACTCATACAGCCTGGGTCTACAGAGATCCTGATCTGTAGGATGGTAACAACTGAGTGCCTTTTCTTCATGCTTTTCTGTTATAGGGAGAGCATAAATCTACCACTGGTGCCTTTATCACACATCTGAAGAAGTATCCCTACAGAACAGTAGAACATTTTCCATATGATATGGAATCAGTTAGGCTCATTACACATGCCAGGAATTCGTATAGATAATGTAACAGCTGAATGGAATAAGACTTTAGAACCAAAGCTTAATATTTGAACAAATTCTTTTTATGTGGGCCTTATTAAAATACTAAATTTGAAACTGCAGACTTGCAAAGTCTTCAAGTTACATCTTTAAAATGCATACTTGAAAGCCTTAAACACTGTAAGAATATAATTTATCACATACAATAAGAATATTCTCAAATGTTGGAAACTCAGATTAATTTTAGGTGAGTGAAATTCAATCCACAAACAAAGTTACTACTGAGTGTCTTGTGAATTTTCAGCATGAACTCCAGAAACCAGTCTAAGTGGTGGAGAAGCATCATCTCAGTACCAGAGGAGTTGCTAAATTCGGAGTGAAATTTGAGTCAAGTCCCAGACCTGTTCCAATCTGAGTAACTGACAGATGCTTACTTGAAAAAAATGAATTAAATGAAAAAAGGAATTCTATTTTTCCATTTCATCAAATGAAAAAAGAATTATTCAAAGAATTTTTCCTGTCTAATGCAAATGTTTCAAATGTTTGTCCTGTCTTAAACCAGCAATGTTCTCCTATTAGTTCTGGGCACTTCTTATCAGCTTTAAATTTAAATAGATAGCACAATACCATGTAAAAGTCAAATAAACAAAATATATCTATTACTAAGACTGCAATATGTCCTAGAGGGCTTCCAAATTGCCACAGTAGACAGTCTGCAACATGCTTGGTCTCCTTGCTGTTTAAATCCCTGTCTATTGAATGCAAGTGTTTGTAAAAGTTGAAAACCAGCTGTCTGAACTGAACACAGCTCTCCAGTTTCATCACAAACTGAACACAGCTGTCTGATTTCATCACCTGGTCCCAGGCTGGATGTAGGCTTTTGTGGCAGCCCAATAATTGTGTTGTTTCTAGGCTGCCTTTCTTTTCTTGCCGTTAGTCAGCTTCCCTGGCTCCTGACTCTGGCAGCTCTGGCATTTCCCAGGCTGGTCTGCAGCCCTGAGCTCCAGAGGGGCAGGGCAGGTGAGAGGAGCCTCAGCTGTGTGATGGCTTCAGACTCAGCTCAGAGAAGACAAGCTTATGCCTGCAGGGGAAATAACTAGAAGCAGCAGGCAGATCTAATACCTGCTCTGCATCTGGATGTTCTCTGAAGATTTCCACAGACTTTTGGGGTGGTTATCCATTGTAAATGGTAGCCCAAAAGAGGAAGTACTTTCAAATCAGTGGAATATCTCCTCTAAACTCAAAAAGCAGAATATTTTCAATGATGAATTAGGACCAGGCATTCTACATGAATAAAGAGCACTCTAAGCATCAGGCTGTAAAAATGTTTTTCTGTCATTCCTCTGACCACAAGAAACATTTGTGTAGTGTATAGAAACTATAATAGATTCAGAAGGTCTGACTGACAGACATCCTGCATAAATAGTCTGGATTCTGAAGGCAGAGTGTCATTCTGAGATTTCCAGTCTTTATTTCCTAAATCTTGTCTTTGGGGAACAAGCAGACAAACCAAAAAAGGACATCAAGAAAACAAAACAAAACAAATAAGCAAACCTACTCCCCACTTCCCACAAAAAAAAACCTGGCAAACCCTGAACAATAGAGAAGATTTGATACCACAAGAGAGTGCTATAAGCACTGCACAGTAATTAGTTCTTGGCTTTCCTTTTGTATCTCTTTTAGTGAGGAAAATAACACTTTTTAAACTCAAAATGTCTTAGCTTTTAAAATTCCGACTAAATATTTTTATGGGGTGTAATAACAGAAATTTAATAATGGCAAAGTATTTTATCTTCCCCAAATATTGGAGGATTTATGTTTCATTTTTTTTATTTATTTGACAGTATAATAAAAATCAATTCTTCTTAGATTTTCATGTTGGTGGCCTCAATGGCTATTGTTGCTAGAAATAAATCCCCTTTTCTTTCATAATCTGGTATCTTAACTTACTATTTGGTAACTACATTGTGTTCTCAGCCTATCACCCTTGCTCTCTGTTACACAAGTCACAGGACTGAATACTCAATTAATTCAGAAATTATTCCTATCTGACTCATTGCCTAACTTAATTAATTTTCTGCTAGGGTAATTAATCCATTCTTCAATGGCTTGTCTACTGATCAGAGTAATTGCTGGGCTAATTTTGAGTCAGTTTGCCTACTGGTCTGATTTTTTCCTATTAAAAATATTCTTGATTCATTTTCTTACCATGTAATATTTGTAATTCATTCCTAAATGGTTACTGTGCTTCTGAGTTTTGCTTCGCAAAGCAGAGGTTTAAATTCATTGGAATAATAAGGGAAAAAATAAGGCCATTTTTTTATACTTGTCACCCACTGAATTTAGAAATTAAGTCAAGTAGGACAATAAAGAAAGCTTGGTGGAGTGAAGAATATTTTCCTTTGTCAACAACCAAATGAAACTTGTGATCACTTGGTGGGCTCTGTACCATCACAATCTATCACTGTCCATTATGTGCTGCCCTGCAGATGTGGACTGTATGGTTTGAAATCACAAGCCCCATTTAGGTCTCAGGCTTTAGGGGCACCACTGCCAGTCTACTTTAGCCTCCATATAGAGGTAGGATCAAGTTTTCATAGTCAAATTCTGAGAGATATAGTTCATTTTTAAATCCAAAAGGGAAAGAAAATTAATAAAAGTCTTAAAATGTCTGTCTCTGAATTTCAGCAATGCAGCATTTTGGCGTTTTTGCTTAATATCCAACCTTCATTTTCAGCAGATTAGATTAACAACTCATTGTTTTTTCAGCTTTGTCAGTAGAGAAAAAATTATCATCCCCTTCCCACTGGCATTTTACATGGTCTATTGCTTGTCATATCTACGCTCAACTGTCTCTTTCCTAAGATGAAAAAAAAACCCAGCAACTTTAATCTTTCTTTGCAGGCAGGCAGGTCATCATTTCCAATATTTTAGCACTTTTTTATTTCCTGTGGATTCCTTCCAGCCCACTATTATAATTTGTAACTCTTGTTCTGTAAACTTTGTTACTTCAGCCAAGGCCTCAGCAATCCCGAATAAACCAGGAAAAGTCTTTTCCAGAGTGAAAGCTATACTTTTAGAAGGAAAAGGCATCACACTATTACATTTAGTTTGTGATCCAGTAGAATCCCCTGAACATCCTATACTTCTGCTTAGCCATTCATTTTCCTCTTTTTGTCTTTTTTCATGCACCCTTCAACTGTGACTGACAGTTCAGCTGTTCTTACATTTGCCTTTACTGAATTTTGTCAATCTGAGTTCAATCCAGCTCTTCAGTTTATTAAGATAATTCTGATCATATTCTCTGGATTCCTTGCACTCTGCCCCTGCAAAATTAACAAGACTCCTGCTCTTTCATCATGCAAATCATTAATGAAAATACTAATGGGACAAAGGCAGATTTCTATTGTATGCCATGTTCAGTTAATTCAGTTTGATGATAAATAATTAAAAAGTTTTATTTGACTGTAGTTTTTGGATGTACACCTACTATATCTAATTAAAATCTCTTAGTTTTCTGATGAGATTATTGAACAGCAGTCATCAAAGTTCTAAATTTATTAAATCTAGATCTTTTTCCTTTATCTATTGTGCAGTTGTTTTGGTGCAAGGAAAAAAAACCAGACTTATTCATAAAGTTTTGAATAAGTCCAGGTTGTCTGTTTTATATGACTATTTTTCTTCAACATATTTTCAAATTAATGACATTTACATGTTTTCTAATACCTTCCCACATATTTTCTTAATTTCTCAGGCTCTCATTGTATTATGTGATTTTTAAATGAAAGTTGCTACAATTTTTATTATCTCAGTTCTAAATTCCTAGTGTTTGTAAGAGATTGGCATTAGTATTTAAAGTATTCTGTCTAGTTTCATTAATACTTCGTGTTGAAAGCTGCAAGCCCAGATTTTACTTGCACAGAAATGTCACATAGACATAATTTAGATCAGAACTTGTCTCCAGAAATTTTCCTGTCCAAATCCCCACTCAGGGCGGTTCCAAATTGTTTGTATCATCTTGTTCATGACCTTGTCCAGCTGAGTTTTTTGTTTCTCTCCAAGTTTGGCCTATTCTTATTTTGTACTACCCTGATAGTGAGAGTAGTTTTCTGATGGAGTTTCCCATATCAAAAGATGAATCTCTTGCCTCTCACCTTGTTGTGCATCTCTTAAAATGTCAGACTCCATCTTTACTTCATTCTCCCATGAGGTAGTTGCAGGAATAGTCTTTTCTGCCTCTCCTCTTCTCTAGGCTAAACAGGTCCAAATCTTTCAACCTCTCGCCTTATGCCACATGCTTCTGTCACCTAATCTTCCTCACTGAACTCACCTGCAATGTCAAAGTCTCTCTTGGAGTGGCCCCAAGATGGACCCAACCCTCCAGATGTGGTGCCACAGGGCTGAGAGGAGGAGAATAATCACTTGCCTTGAGCAGCTAGTTGTCGTGTTTCTAATTCAAAGCAGGATGCAGTTAGATGTGTTTTAGATGAAAAGTACAATGATCTGTTTCTACTTTGATCATCTTTTCCACACTATTAATGTTTATCTACTTGGACAAAGAGGATCTTTCAGTAATTTTTTACCCCACAGTCATTCATTAATATTCTGCAGCAATGAGTTGCTGATTATGTCTCCTTAATAGCATCTAAAAAGGAGACATTACACAACCACTCTATCTAGCATTGACCATTACAGCCTCACACTCAAAACCCTTTTCTGTTCAAAACTCCATAAATAATAGACTTTGGTGCCTTGAATGCCTTTCATACCTAGAGCCAGAAAGGGCAAAATTGAG
Source organism: Chloebia gouldiae (assembly GCA_003676055.1). Lineage (NCBI taxonomy): Eukaryota > Metazoa > Chordata > Aves > Passeriformes > Passeridae > Chloebia > Chloebia gouldiae. Next base: position 52,440,247 of record QUSF01000001.1, read on the forward strand.
GGAAAGAAAGTCACTCAGCTGTGAAGATACAGCTCATGTGTTCTTGATGCTTTTGTCCTAAGCACTATGGCATGGGGAACTCTTGCCAAACTCTCTACATATCTTCTTGTTTAATTAATTTGTTTCTGTCCTAAAAACTGACTATATTATTTGTTGACTTCTAATTTAATAAATAAGTAACTATTTTATTCATTCATTTTGTAATTAACATTGCCATTGATATTGGTACTATCTGAAGCATCATCCATTGTGTGTAGCTTATACAAATCTTTATTCCTCATTTTCATCTACCAAGAAGCTACAATGCATCTCTTTTTCTCTGTATCTCCCATTTTCAGCAAATATGTTTTATTTTTTTCTTTCATTTTTTTCCTGAAAATACAACTTCCACCTCTTTAGTCTTCTCCCAAGATCTGCTAAAATACAAGCCATTATTGTAGTCCTGTGTTTCACATTTCTGTGTTGAACAAGACTCACCAAACAAGTTCAAATCCTTTCTTAGTACCATGTGCTTTCAAATAACTTCCTCCTTATTCTGTAAATTTCTAGGCCTGTTAAAACTAAACCAGATTTTATTGCTCAGGCACTGTCACTGAGAACAAGCTATTAATTTCTGGTGGAGTTTTCCACCTTGTTTTCATTAGACATGAAGATAAAATCAATGCAACTGGTCTGCAAGTGTGGTCACTATAAATAGGAGTGATAGAATCTTGACCTGTTAATGGCAATAAACCCGTCAGCAGGCAGAATAGCACCATAAAAACACTTTGACATCTGATTTGAAGACAGATTTGAGTGGGGGAGGCCTAAGGCTTTGGATATTTATACCTTGATGAGACAGGTTGTGGCTGACGTTTTGAAATCTCATCTATCATCTCTTACTAATTCACTTGCTTTCAACTGTCTAGAAGCTTCGAGTCTACATTATTTTGTTTTATGCAGCACTAAAACCAAGATATTTTGGAATGTGACTTAATTTCTAAACAATGTGCAATGCAAGACAAAAGTAAAAATGTGTAGTTTTCTTCTTTCTGCAATGCTACTTGAAAGATATGCATTCTTTATCATGTCCTATAAAAAAATAAATGTAAATTGAAAATGCATCCAGCAAGGCAACAAAATATACTTTTTATATATTTTCAGAGAAAGATATCATACCTCAGGCTCTCTTCCATGAGCATTTTTAGATTTCTTAGATTTAATTAACTTCAATAAATCTAAGTTCTGCATTTAGTAAACTGGTGTCTTGTGGAATTTAACATTTATAATACATAATAGTTTATATTTTAATACAGAGATAGTCACAGAAAATCTCAAAATAAATGAAATTATTTCTCCTTACAATGAAATTAATTTTCCAGAGTAGGTAATTATAGTGTTTTTCTTCTATGCCTGTAATAAAAAATTACATGGGCCCTCATTTTCCATCCTATTAAATGACTAAATGAATGGACAGCTCTCTGATTTTTATCAAGCAGAATATAATTCATCTGCTTTCTGTGAAAAACACTTGAGTTCTTCTACTGACTGACAGGTCTCAGCCAGTCTTTCTCAGTCTGTATTTTCATTCTGATCCTGTAATGGGTTATGGCTGGGCAGATGTCCTGTGCAGCCATGAATTTGATTTGCAGGATCAAAGTTTAATGAGAGATAGGTGATAAGAATGATTCTTCTATCTAACATAAATTGCCAGTATTTCTCATGTTTCTCAGATCCCTTTCTGGGTAGATCATCTGAAATTGTTAGGGAGGAACACAAAGCAGAGAAAGATCAGAGAGATCAGAACAGATAAAATGACACTGTCAAAGCCACTCTATTGTGGTCTGAGAGCACACATTCAAATCAGAAATTGCTATGAAATGAAAAGAAAACTCCAGGCAAGAAAACTCCAGGCAAAAATCCCCAAACAATAACAATCCCCCTAAAAAGCAGACATACACAATCTATAAAATAACCATTCCAAAACCCTCAATTTTTTCACATTTTTCTATAAAATGACAAGTTCACTGCAGAGGCACATAGATAATTAATCTTATTATACATTATTTACAGGTCAATAACTAGAACTTACATAATGATTGCATATTGCATAAACACAAGAATGCAACAGGAAGAAACTACAAATGGTTTATATTAAAAATTATATCCAAAATGTTTTTTTTTTTAAATTGTAATCAGAGACAGATGTCTGAGCTGGCATAACTCCACAGGTTTGATTTCTGTGGAGCAGCTGAACATAGGCACAGCTGAATTTCCTCTTTCAAAGTTCTCAAACGTTTTCTGTATTTTAATGTTAAAACAGAGAAGGGAACTACAAGTAATAGCTACTGAATTTCTCATCTCAGAAAAAGTAACTCATATATAAATGTTAAAGTTTGCTGAGCTTGGATCTAATTACCTGTTGAGACTGAAATGTGAAGCTGGCAAAAGTTATAAAGTAATGGTAATTACTGTGCAAGGCAGTTCTTTTTATGAGGAATCATTCAGCTTGCTTCAGATCATACGAGAGACGGAGAAAGAGACAGAGAGACAGGAGAGGCAGAACAGAAAGTTTTGGAGAGATTAGAGAAGTAAAAACACAGACAAAAATGGAAGAAATGCTCAAGATAACAATAAGACATTTGGATATAAACACCCTTATGGAAGCTGAATTGCCACATATGATAGCATAATCCTAAATTAGAATCTATAATAGCCATTGTTATTACATAGGAACTCGGAATCTTCAGCCAACCTGCTTACTGATGATGACATATCCTCCCCTAATGTTTGCCATCTAGTCTAAGGCTAGCTATAGATGTTCTCCAATCCTATAAGCCAATGAAGAGACACAACTATCCAGAGGCCCATTCCCTCTACCAGTCTTCAAACTGAACCTTAGCATTAGATGAAGGTGATGAGCTTAGAATAGTTGCTTACATTTTAGGTAGAATAGAATAGAATAGAATAGAATAGAATAGAATAGAATAATAGAATAGTGCATTGGCAGGGACCTACAGTGATCATCAGCTGCCTGATCACTTCATGGCTGACCAAAATCTATAAATAAGAATGTTATTAAGGGCGCTGTCCAAATGCATCTGAAATACTGACAGGTTTGGGGATTTAACCACCTTTATAGGAAATCTGTTTGAGTTCCTGATCACCCTCTTAGTAAATGTTTCCTAATGTCAAGTCTGAACCTTCCCTGAGGTTCAGAATGGTTCATCTTTGAGCCATTCCCACTCATCCTAGAGCATATATCCACTACACTGGATACCAGGGAGAATTGTTTAGCACTTCCCTCTTCATGTCCCTTAGTCTCCTTTGCTGTAAACTAGATGAGCTCCAAGTCCTCAGCTGCTTTTTACAAGACATTTCTTCCAGCCCACTCATTGGCTTTGTTGTCCTCCTTTGGATGCATTCAAGGACTTTCACATTCTTCTTAAATTGTGAGGCCCAGAACTGCACAACACTGGTCAAGGTGAGGCTGCACCAACTTTAAATACAGAGGGATAATCCCCCCTTTATCCCAGCTGGTGATGCTGTGTTGGATGCACCCCAGGATGCAGTTTGCTCTCTGGGCTGCCGGGGCACACTGCTGACTCCCACTGACCTGCTGCTCCAGATCCAGCACTCGAGATTCCTTTCTGTAGGGCAGCTCTCCAGCCACTCATCTCTGAATTTATGCTCAAGCTTGATGCTATTCCATCCTAGGTGCAGAATCCACCATTTGTTCTTGCCACTGAAGATTGCTAAAGGCTCCTAACTGTCTAGATACCTCTATAAACCATCTTGTCCCAAGAAAAATCCCACTCCCCCATAATGTATAAAGAGAAAGACAGCCTTACCCTTATGGGTTTGCAATCTAAATGAACAAGATAAATAAAAAATGAATGCAGAATGGAGTGTTGCTCTCCTTGCATGCACATTAGCAAATGATTGATAATGAGAATTCTGTCTGCTGGGGTCGATGTTATGAGTCTTGTGTAACCACTTAGTAGATCCATTGATACTTGTTTTGTGACATATATTCAATTTACATCTAATCTACCTCAAAACACAGCCAGGCATTTTTTGAAAAACATTTTATTCTTAAATTAGCATTATTTTAAAAAGTATACACTTACTAAATGAAAGACAATACCTAAACAAAGTGGCTAAGTGGATGTCTTTGGAAGAACTGGTTTGCCATTTCATATCCATAATATTCAGAAGTGTTTTTCTGAGTGGTAAAATATCCAGATTTTTAATAATCTCTAAGAAAAGAGTTAATGAAATAGGTGGCTATAGTCAATGTCTTTATCTACAAGCAAGAATGTGGTTTTAACAGTGCTTCAGAGAGGAAAACGTGTTGTAAAGATGTGTATAATGCAGGTTGCATAGGGCTACATTCTACTGATTTCCCACTTAACATGTACTTTCAAGGCTTAAGGGAGAAACAAGTTAAGTAACTTTAGGGTCTCTTGTTATCAGTACTCTCCTGCTGGTTAATTTAGAGCTGTCCTTGTTCATGTCTGTGTGTCTCTACTGTGCCTGTAGGAAGGAATGCCCTCTACAAAAGCCTGAGACTGATGCCATGCTACAGTATTCTCCTCTGGCCAGGAGACACATATTATAAATGAACATCTTTTGATTGACTTAAAGAATTGCATAGAATTGCATATGCTACTAAGTGAAATTAAATTAACTAGCCTAAAGGCTAAACCCATTACTCCTTAGTACAAACTGCTAAGTACTACTACACTAGATTTGAGTGCATATAATATGTAGGTATATGAGCATTTTTTTCCAGAATGGTGTCTAGAAAAGTCTACTTGCAAAGTGACCAGGGAGTGATTTCTGTGATAGAGAGACAAATAACAGCTGAATGATGCAGCATGTTCTAAGGAATAGGCATCTGTTCAGTCTGTGCTATGTGAAGGTAATTTCTTCCTAAAGGCAGGATATGAGATAAGTATTTCTGATGATTTTATACAGTTTTAGAGCAAGATGATTCAAGTATTACCTCTCAGAATAACTGAAAACCATCATTGCTATTTTTTCAGTGGATTCTTGCATTATGAGTTTCTTTTTAGACAGATGGAGAGGTTCATATAATTAGAAATATACCTAAAGTTGGTATTTTTTTCATTTGTCTTAGAACACAGTTTCAGAGACTACAGGCTGTTAGTAAATAGGCTATATTTAAAACTCAGTTTATCATCCAAATGCCACTAACTGCATGGTAGTAAGCTATAATTTGGATTTGTGCTCAAAACAGCATAACTGAAGTATAGATGTATTTTTGTTATTGCTGAGCAGCTCCCGCCCCTTACCAAGGCCTTTTCTGCTTTTTGTACTGCCATGCTTGCAAGGAAGCTTGGGTGCATGGGAAACTGGGAGGAAACACAACTGGGACAGCTGAGCCTAAACAATCCAAGGGATGTTTCATGCCATATGAAGTCATGGTCAGCACGTAAGACTGGGGGAAGAAGGAAGAAGGGTGTAACATCTGGAGTGGTGGGGTTTATATTCCAAAGAGTCACCATCTTTTTTTGAGATGGCTGAACATCTGCCTGCTCATGGGAATTAATTCCTTGTCTTGTTTTTCTTGTGTCTTTGTGAGTGTCTTTTGCTATACCTTTTAAACTGTCTTTATCTCAACATACGATTTCCCTCACTTTTTTCCTTACAATTCTCTCCCAATAGCTGTTTCAAGTCATTAATAGATCCTCTGAATCCATTAGATCCACAGTGGAAGAGCTTCTACTTGCCAATGAAGAGAAGGATTATATTATGTCATATTTCTATTTCTATTTCTTTCTACTTTCTCTACAGTCTTTTAAGCAATGAAGTAACATTCAGAGCAATGGCAGGCAGGGTTTGGAGTATTGGGAAAAACGTTTTTTTTGTTCAAAAGCCTGTTCTAACTTCAGGTATTTGTCTTAAGGTATCGTTATTTATGAGGAAGAGCTCTGAGACTGATATATTTATGTGCAACGATAGGACGAAGAGAGGAAGAAGTAAAATGCTTTCCCACTGGAAGCTGCAGTGGATGAGCCCCAGCTGGAAGTTGAGCATCCACCCACAAACAGGAGATAGGAGAGAGTAGGAGAAATGAGGCTGAGAAAAGTCATGGGTCAAGATAAAAGAAATTAAATCACTTACTAAGTAATAGACTCTGTTGTAAGACTGCACCTGGAGTACTGTGTGTAGTCCTGGTGTCCCCAGCATAAGATGTGGAACTCTTGGAGCAAATCCAGAGGAGGGTCACAAAGCTGATTAGAACACTGGAGCTCCTCCCCTATTTAGAAAGGCTGAGAAGGTTGGGTCTCTTCAACCTGGAGAAAAAAAGGTTGTGTGGGGATATCACAGTATCTGGTGTGGAGACCTCACAGTGCCTTCCAATATCTGGAGGGGGCCCTTATAGGGTTGCTAGAGAGGGACTCTGTTCAGAGCTGTGGTGACAGGACAAGGAGTAATGGGTACAAATTTTAAGAGGGTCGATTTAGGTTAGATGTATTCTTCCTAATGGAAGAAATTTTGCACTTTGAGGGTGGTTAGACACTGAAACATGTTGCTCAGAGAGGCTGTGAGCGCCCCAATCTTTTCTCACTCTTGAAAACCAGGTTGGAAAAGGCCTTGAGCAACTTGGTCTAGTGGAAAATCCCTATCTATGGCAGGGAGTGCTGGGGCTAGATGATTTTAAAATCCATTGTGACCCCTTGATGTTTGTTCTATGACTCTATACTGTCATGTGTAAACCAGATTTGACTTGGAAAATTTAACTTCATTCAGCCAGATAGCATAAATATTTACTTACTAGTTTGGTTACTGGTGAATAAATAGACTAAATAGACAATCTTTTAAAACTCTTAAGAAAAAACACCTTTTCTTTCCCCTTTCCTAACCTCAAATTCACTGCAGACTTCTCTCTTCTCCCCTTCCCAGTAGCTATCCAGTTCACTGTATCACTCTGGACACCTCTCCTAGCCCTTGGGAGAGGCAGCAGTGGTGCAGAAGGTCAGGATCAGCAGTTTCTCTCTGCTGCTCCTTCCTTCTCACTCTTTACCTATGGTCTGGCACGGGTGCTCCATGGGCCATAGTCTTGCTGGGAAGTATTTGCTACAGTGTCAGTGTTTCCTGGAATAAAGACACAAAACTTTCCAAATGGTATTAAGAGTGATAATATAAAAGGAAACTCTTCAATGAAAGCTTTCAGGTGAACGAATATGGCTCTGTACATGCACAATAAAGGATTTTATACAGGTTTTTATCAGATTAATTAATTAGTATATCTAACAGGTACATCCAATAGATCAGCAACCCACCCTTGAGTCAGCCCTTTGGAGCTGGTCCAGGGGCTTCTTTGCTGCATTTCTTGTTATGCCTCTTAAGTTCTGGTGGAAAAGAAGATGTTCTTGCCAGAATTTTTCTTCTAATAATAAGACCAAATAGAATATTTAAAACATGTTAGTATACATTAGCTTTATGTGAGAAAGGGCAGGAAAAGTACTAGAAAGTACTAGTACTACATCCCATCCCCCCCTTTTTTAGAAAAAAAAAGAAGTTAAAGTTAAAAGGATGCACTCTTAAGATTTGCCAATCAAGTGATTTGACCAGTACTGTTATACAAAGAGATACTCTGCAAATAGCAGTAAATAATGGTGCCTAATGTGGCAACAAATGTGCCAGGAGTAAAGTTAGGAAATAAAGTTTTATGAGGATTACTATAACATCAACAAATATTTCTAAATGGAAGGCAGATGATTCACATAAATAGGATGGAGAAATAAAATTTATTTGATTTTATGGGGAATACGATAGCATTAGGTTGTTATATAACTTCATACAGTGACTTTATTCAATTTTTAAGCAATATTTGAGCATTGTTTACAGGCAATATACCAACATAATTATAGGAAATGCACAAATTTGTATTTATGAAAATTTTATAGTGCATTATATTTTTTTCATGGTTAGTCATGTCTACTCTATATAAATTGTTGCCCTTTTTTGTGGCATCATTATTAGCACAAATCTAGGGACATGAAATTTGGCCCTTCTGGCTTCCAATCACTCAATCAGTGCCAGAATTCTATACCTCACATCTATTTCAAAGAGAGTTAAAAAAGACAGATTGTTTAGGCTTTAAAAAAACTGAGCTGAAATATTACCTCTAGAAAAATTCCAATTAAAGTGAAAATATGATGATCTTAAGTTTATTAAAACTTTAACTCAGTTTGAGGGAATTGTGTGAAGTATGTGAGAATGCTTCTAAATAGAAAAATATTGACACATCTTTAGTTCCCACTCATGAGTTTTGATTCTTCCTCACAATATCCATCTCCCCAGATCATTACCCTCATCTATTTTTACCTCCTCAAAGGACTCTATCTCACCAGGCACCATAAGAAAATGATAAATTAAAGTTTATAGGGTCAGTTTGCTTCCTGGAGAGAAGTTTGGAGAACAAAAGGTGGTGCTACAAAATGCGTATAAGCTGCTGTTCTGTGTATGTGCATGGGTTGTTGAAGGTAAATGAAGCATTATGCTGAAATTCAATAGCACAGAGGTAAGTCACTGACCTACCTGCACAGACAATGAGTACTGGAGAAAATGGATATTTTTAGATGAAATTATTTTAGTGAAGCAGTAACCTGTAGATATATGAGGTACAAGAAAGCTGTATGAGACTTCTCAGTTTATGAGTATTCTTTATTACAAAGCCATCTTGCTCCTCAATAATAAAAACAAAATTGTAAGAGCAAAATATTTTTTTAATTTCATGATACTTATTCTTTCTTTTCTTTTTGGTACAAGAATATAGATTTTGTGGAAATATGAAGCCAGATATATAGTTTTAAAGGATTCAGTGTGTAGAATGATAAGGAAACCTTCAAAAAAATATAATCTGAGTCACACTGTGGCCTCCCTTCTAATCATCATTTCTGTTCACTGCAGTGTAAATGTTAACACGCAATTCATGCACACAAGCAGCATACAGATTTTACTCACTCAACACTTCTGGTAACTGCTATTGATCCCAAACTCAATGACACCAGTGGAGTTACACGTACTTCAATGGATGCTTGGTCAGCTCCTGAACTGCTGACTGCTCATTCCAAGCAAGAAAGCTTTTTGGCGCTGCTGGCAGCCCACTACTTAGGGCAGATTCCTGTACATTTAAAGAGGAGGTTATGCTCCAGTGTCCTGGACTGAAATGTGTGATCAGGCCAGAAAAAGGTGGGATCTAGCTGGATCATGTAAGGCAAAAAAAATCTCTGCCCCTGACATGTTACCTGCCTCTTACCTTACACCAGCCAGGATGTGATGTGCAGTGGTAAAGCACCCCAATGACAGATTTCAGTCCAGATACAAACATATTTTATCCTTTCCACACCTTATTTTGGTCCTTGAGACAATACTTCTGCTCAAATGTCTGAAGCTTGACACATTTTATTTGGGATACCAAACAGCCTGCATAATTTCTGTATGCCATGACAAATACTGTGTGGTTTGGGCACCCAAGGACTTTACCTGTCATTACCTCTTTATCCTCCTGAGCTACCTTGTCCTAGCTAATGTTCAAGACAAGATATGTTCAATGTTCCATCAGTCTGGGCTCCTGGGGAATCTAATTACTTGTGTCTACTTGTGTCTTAGGATTCTGTGTGGAATAGTAAATCTTTGTGCCCAACTCAGAAACTGTAATCCATCCCCACAAAAACATGTCCCACTGAGACTGGTGTTGGAAGAATTTAAGCACTAATGCATCTTCATTGACCAAGCCATGAATTGGAATGAACATTTCATTTTTCATTGAAATTAGAAAACGATACCATAAGAATTGAATTGTAATAAATGTTCCAAGAAAATTTCATCTTCCTTGTGACATCGTGGTAGTGAGGAGATGAAGCTAATCTTCTATAGCCATTACACTCTGAAATGCCAGCAGAATTAATCTGAATTATTTATGGTGAGGTGTGAGTAATTACAGCAAAATATTATATACCTACCATACAGAACATTTCAGTAAATAACACATAAAGATTAAACTATAAAACCAAAAAATATTATAGGCAATGAAACCAGCTGTGAAAGCTGATTCAGGTAAAAATGTTTCATTATCCTCTAGGATCTTTCTATTAGGTTTTTCCTCCCACAGCTCTCAACCATGTCCAATTTAGAGGCTGCTGAGGGTGATTTTAGGCTCTTTGCTACATTTCAAAAATCAGCTTCAGCTGTGTTCTCAACAGGGGCCTTCATAGAGATCTGAATAAAGTTTTTATCTGTACAAGCAAATTCTTGAAAAAAAACCCTAACTTCAAAATTTAATGGAAACAAAACAATATAGGCAAAGCAAGAATCTGATTGTCTCCTATGGTTAATTGATGTTTGACTTGCAAAAGGGAAAAAAAAATAATCCTAGTATCTTTTAAGTAGAACAATTTCTTTCTGTGATATGTTAAAATTATTAACCTACTTGCATCTTTATTGACAGGGATACTAATTTTCTAGTTGTCCTAATGCTCCTTTAGTGATAGGGTTGGAGTCCTATGTTGGTGGAAATGTGCCATCTTTTATCTAAAGGATTTAAAACAAATAAATTTTTTTCTCACCCTTAAAATAACCAAATAAAAAAGCTGAAAACTTCTGATAAAAGGAAAAAAATTTCCCAACCCATACTTTCAAAACTTACCTTGTGTTTAAAAGGTGTGTATATATATATATCTCCTCAATTTGGCTTCACAAGGGCATCTCACTGCTGCTAGCCTGTAATTAGGAATGATGTGCATGACAGAACAAGAGAAATAACTGTATTCCTTGCAGTTATTTTCTGATTTCTCAGTGTAACATCTGAAATTCAGACCACTGTCAAATGAAACTGATAAATTTACAAGGATTTTAAATGTTATCCTTGTCTCTTATATTATGGTTCTATCTATTTATGTGCTAACTTTAACACTGACCACTCAGACCCAGGCCATGCAGTTGAGCAAGAAAGGAAAAGTTTAAAAGTTTATTATTTTTAAAAGGAAATATTCTCTATTCATGCTGCTATAGCTCTGCTCAGTGCCTTCTTGTTCAGTGAATAAAAGAATTAAACACCTTAGCCACATTTTCCATTTTTAATTATAAAACAATATTTCTCACAGTTCTGGTCTCTGCATATCTGCACTGTTCAGTACCTGTAAAATTGCCTGCACTGCTTGGTTCTGGTTTTCAGCACTAGCTGAAAAATTAACCTGATTTGGTCGACCTGCAGCAGAGAAAAATACAACCTGTGTTTAATCATGTCACCCCAAAGACAGGCAACATAATGATTGTTATTACCTGGCCATGCAGGTTTTAATGTACCTGTAGATCAGCAATGAGGTAGTAAAAGCCCTCCTGAGAGAGCTGTGTTTCCCTGAGAGTCAATTTCTCTTCATGCTGAGCTTGCCACTCTCAGATGCTGTTTAAGGATCAGTTCAGATTAGATTTCTCTTAAAAATTATTAGATAAAAATAATATAATTTACACATATGGGTTATTTTCTTTCTGTTAAATTTACACATACAGTAGCAAGTACATTTGTAATATATATATATATATATGGTACTTAATTTTATGAATATATTTTCTGCCCTCTCATCCAGAATTGAAGTTTTTAGATCAGGACATGCTTGTTTGGAGTAAAATGATTCTTCCACAGCTCAAAATTTTTGCAATGCTTTTGGACATGATAAAAATGGGAATAAAGCTGCTTCCCAATACAATTCTGTCTTGTTAGCACCTGTTTTAATACAGCATGCTCTACAGGCTATTGTAATTTTTGCCAGTGCAGGGCCTGCTCTTCTAGCATCTTAAGGACAGTGGAAAGCAGAGTAGTTAACACAGCTACTCTGCACAGGAGCTCTAGAAGTGCAGAACACTTTCACGTACTGAACTGACATACTAGCCACTGAAAACATTTTTATTTTGCTACTCAAGCCTTAGAGCATACTCAGTGAAAACCATACTGTAGTATTGTAGATACTTTTCCATAACATTCACAGTCAAGAATTTCCTTCAGCTTGCATTAAAGAAAGTAGTTTTTTTCTGTGAGTTAGAAAACATTGTGCTCCAAGCCACCTACTTCAATTCTGATCTGAGGGTTTGTAAGTGAAATTAGTCATCCATGGCATTGTAGTATTACAGACACAAATTGCTCAGGGATGTCTCAATGCCTAGGAATAGTTGCTAAATTAATAAATTAATCATGTCTTCACACAGTTACTGCATTATATCATTATGGATTTGTGAAGTTTGTATTCCTCCTTCCCTTAATTTGAAAACTTCAATTTTTTTTCCCATGGGCCAAAATATGAAACAAATACCAAATCATAGAATCATAATTATCCTATAAATGAAGTAAAGGAAAGTTAATTAGAACTTGATTTTACAAAATATAATGCAGTATTCTTAGAAGACACATGATGAATTCAGAGTGTCTGCTATGTTAGTTAAAATGGGACTTGAAGAGACTGGCTCTGTTAGAGCAGAAAGTGATGAGAAAATCTACCTCATATTAATTAAATATTCTCCTTCCAGAGTGAAATTTTTCTTGACATCTGCATGCATAAAGGAAGTCTTTCAGAATGTAAAGCTGGGTGCCATTTTCCCAACTAAGGTATGGTCAGATTGCCAGATGAGGCAGAAGGATGTTTAAGATGTGCCTAGTGTCCTCTAGCTTCTGCTACTGCTTATTTTTTTTTTCCTTAGGTTAACCACTGTTTTATCTAAATTATATTTATATAAAGTATGTAGAATCCCACTAGGCCTTGCTAAATCTCTCTTCTGAAGTCTCAGGTGATTCAAACCTGGAATATCCTACTCAAAAGACCATGCAATACTAAAGAAGGAGGACAGACTGGAAAAGAGTAGAGTAGAGGACTTATTAGCTTATGCCAGAGGAAAACTAGGCAAGCAAGAAGCTGTCATTTCTGTCCAGTGATCAGAATATTCATCTTAAAAGAGGAACTGAGCCCTTGAGTCTGTGGTTGATTCAGTTGGGTTTTTTATTTCTTTGGTTTCTTTCTGTTTTCATTTCTCTGCTCCATTTTTTTCTGAATTAAAATGTAGGCAGTCTTATCAGCCTCCTTGCTCATGGGGTGAAGTGAGATGTGGAAATTATGCTGTGTAAGCACTGTTCAGCAATAATTGAAACATTGGTGCATTGTCATCACTGTTTTTAGCATGACGTGACAGCAAAAGTCCTTTTTAAGATTGCTTACATTTATAATGTAATTTCTAATGATTTCTAATTATTTATTTGGTATTGTTTCTAATTTTTCCATTTTTTAAGATGATCTAAGTTTTAATGCCTCAGTTAGGCTCATCTATATTGGCTATGTTATTTATTGTCCCTTTTAATGGTCAAAGTTAATCAGGATATGTCCATGCTAAGCTAATGAACTTTGGTATATTATTTGTGTATTTTTAAGTTTATGATTTATCAGGGAATAAAATCATATGGGCTTTTTATTTTAAGGCTTTGGTTGCTTGCTTGGTTTCTTGCTTTGGAGAGTCTTCTTCCCTACCACAAACCCCAGCATCACTGAGACTGGGATCTGGAGCATTAATCTTAAAACACACCTGTAATGTGTGTGTAAAATATCCAGATTACAAATCATTGACAAGATTTTGGCAGTTGTTCAAAGGGTTACACAATATTACTGTTAAAATGTTACAGCTTGTATCCAATTACAAGATCTCTGGACAACTTCTATTTCTATTCCCTAATTAATTAACAAATACAACTTACATATATTTCAGAAAAAAAAATTAATTTTAGATTGGCACTACAAAGGCCTTTACAGACCCTCTGTAACAATTCTGAAATAAAAGTAAGAGATCAAGAAAGACTTTTGTGTCACATAGCATTTTAGAGTCTTCTTTTTATTTATTTGCCTCTGCAGACTGACCATAACTTTGAATTTCTCTGTTTTATTACACACTACTTGACATTGTCAATTTCCTGTAACTTTATAGGGGAAACTTCCCTTTTACTCTGATTAAATTTTTGTTGAAATGTTTATTTTCTGTAGACTTGTGTAAGGTATCTTACATTTTTTCTGCTGTCTAAAAAAAGTGTGACTTGCACTTTTTTTCAGTGGAGCGAAAAATAAACAAATTAAAAATGTCCATCTGGACCAAGTAACTTTAAATATTATGGAATTATTGAATGTTTTGGTTTGGAAAGGATCTTAAAGATCATCTAGTTCAACACCTCTGCCACAGACAGTGACAATTATCTCTAGATCAGGTTTCTTAAAACTTCATGACCCCTGGCCTTGAACACTTCCAGAGCATTCATAGGTTCTGTGTGCAACCTGTTCCAGTGTCTCGCCAACCTTATAAAAAATTTCTTCCTTATTTCAAATTGTTGTGGATTTTTTTTATTTTTTGAATGGCACTCTCTAATTCAGTGTTACCACTGAAATTCCAAACCATGCTGTCACTTCCTTGCTCCCTCTCTCCTCTTCACATTCCCCCTTGTGGAGAGGAGCATTGGAGGCACAGAAGGGGAAAATCACGAGTTGAGATACGGACAATTTACTGGAAACAACAACATAAGAAAACAAACAGTAACACCAGCAAAACTAATGAGAGATGGCACAAGAAGAAAGAAACATTACTGCCCACCCAACAATTGGGAATGCCCAACAATACACAACACCTGACCACAGCCATGGCACTCTGAGCAGTCCCTCCAGCTCTGAACCAGCATTACCCAAACCTCTCTGCCTGCCACGCTCCCTTGACAGGAATGAACCTGTGCTCCCTGGAAGAGAGTCCCTTCCCCTTGACCCAGCAATGCTGTGAGGTGGTGTAGAGTAACCTCTGTGTCAGCTGTGCTCCCTCCCAGCTGCTGCAAAAAATTTACCCTGTTCTAGCTGGAACCAGAACACCTTGTCGAAACCTACCCTCTTTCAGTTTTAAATTATTTCCCCTTGCCCTGTCACTAAAAACTCTGATAAAAAGTATTTCTCTTTCTCTTTTATAAACACAAAGTATTTCTTCATCTTTCCTCTAAACCCCTTCTATAAGCAATAAGGTTTCCCCAGAGCCTCGCTTCTCCTAGTTGAATAACCCCATCTCTCAACCTTTCTTTGTAGGAGAGGTGTTTAATCTCTCTGAATATTTCTATTATATTTATAGGCCCTGCTCTGGACCTACCCTAACAGGTTACTGTCCTTCCTGTACTGAGGTCCTCAGAGCTGGATGCATTGCAGGTGTGATCTCACAAGAACAGAGTAGAGGGTGAGAATCTACTGGTCATTCTGCTTTTGATGCACATTACTATCTCATGTTCAACTTTTCATCCATCAGGATCAGATTTAAAATTCATTAACTCAAATGTAATCTTAAATTTGCCTTACAGAATTTTTAAATTTATTTGTCTTTCTTTTTTTTTTTCAAGGGGAAACTAAAAATGCTTGTGGCCAAGGAAGGCGTCAAAAATTGTGGTGAATGGGAATTGCAGGAGTTTCTATTCTTACTTGAACTTCCTTTCAAATAACTACATTTCCTATCAGAGAAAAAGTTGACTTGGAGAGAACTGGAGAGAAGGAGTTGAGTGATTCCACTGTCACTTTGGAATTGTGTAACAGTACTTGTAAAAAAAATAATAGCAGAACACTTTTATTTTTGTACACATAAGGTGAAGCTGCGTTTTAGGTCGATAATTTCAAGCCAAAAAGATTGTACCTCACAGACTTGAAAGGCAACTTTTGTGTGGTTTTGTTAGGCTTATTCTAAGCCAGGCCTATGAGTGAAGAAACAAATGAAATCAAAGACAGATGAGGATTTGCTGCTAAATATAAAAGAAAAATCATGCATCTGTTTAAGCATTTTCTTATCCATTTCTCTTTCCAGATTCCCCAGAAGATTGTGTATATGGTGTATTTCTCATACCGAGAAGAGCTATTGGAGTGAGATTGTATAATACCCAAATAATAAGATTTTATGAGATATCTCCAGATTTCTGAAACCCTTATCAGACACCACTAATGTATTTCTCAGGTTTTCAGTTTTGATTGGTGTATTTCTCTTGTGTGCTATAATCATGCACTCTTATGTGCTAATTATAATGGCATTAGCCTGCTTGATTTTTTCAAGTAGGCACATGTAGCATTTCAGTAGCTGTATCATTGTACCTAAGATACAGATAAGACTTATCATGTTTTATTTGATGTAAAAAGGCATTTCACTGTAAAGTGCCATTAAAAAATATCTCCCTATGTTAATTTTCCTCCTGAATGGTAACAGTTGTGCATTTTATTTCAAGTCCAGATATCCAGCATCCTTCTGTTTCTCAGCTCTTTCAGTTTCACCTTCAGGCACATTCTAACACCTCTGCCTTGGTGTATCCCTAAAGAACAAGCACCAAAGCCCTTAATAGCCTCAGGCAGTTTGCATTCATCTCTGAGTACAACTGTGCAGCCTCTTGACTCCACATAAGCCTTTCAACACTACTCACCATGGCTTATACACATCAAGAGAAGCAAAACTAATTCTGTCATTGCTCTCATGTTAAGTCAGAAAGCTTTAAAGAGCATCTTCTGTTTCAATATCTCCTGGGCTAAATCAGAGAGATATTTTGGATTAACTTCTGTCCTTGTTAGCACAATGCTGCTAAGTTATTTCAAATCTGAAGTGATATCTCCCAGTTCAATACAGTCTAGAGGGAGAAGTTATTGAGAGCAGCCCTGAGGAAAAGGACTTGGGGATACTGGTGGATAAAAGGCTGGACGTGATCCAGCAATGTACACTCACATCTCCAAAATCCAGCCATATTCTGAGTGATAGCAAAAGCAGCGTGGCCAGCAGGTCAAGGGAGGTGATTCTACCAGTCCACTCTGCTCTTGTCAGAGCCCCCCAGGAGTGCTGCATTCAGCTCTGAAGCCCTTGGCACAGAAAAGACATAGACTTGATGAAGTGCATCCATAAGGACCACAAAGATGATCCTCTCCAATGAGGAGAAGCTGACAGAGCTTTTCCAGGTTGTTCATTTTGGAGAAGAAAATGCTCTGTGGAGACTTCATTGCAGACTTTGAATACTTAAAGTATTTTACAAGGAAGACAGGGACAAGCATTTTAGCAGAGCCTCTTGTGAAAGGACAAGGAAGAACGGTTTTAGAAGCAGTTTAGAAAAGAGGGTAATTTTAGACTAGATATAATGACAAAATGACATTAGTGAAATGCTGTAATAAATTGAAGAGAATGGGGGTAGACATTCTGTCCCTAGAAACATTCAAGCCTAGGTTGATTGGAGCAACTTGATCTAGTTGAAGATGTCACTCTCATTGCAGGGGGTTTGGCTTAGATGATCTTTAAAGGTCTCTTCCAAGCCAAAATATTGTATGGTTCTAACCTGTGGTAGATAGTTAAATGTTAACTAAAGCTAAATCAGGACCTCCTTAAAGCAAGTATGACATTTTATCCAGACAGAACAATCTAGTTTTCCATGATAATTTTGCTCTAGAGTTTGAATGGTCTGTGTTCATATCTCTTGCTTGGACAAAAAACATTGACCCATTCTGAGGATGAAATTTTGTTTGATGAAATTACCTATATTTACAGTGAGCTACCTAGGCTGGGTTTTGATTATTGTAACTTCTACTAGTTAAAAATCCCTCTGGCATGCAACCAGTATCTGTACAAAAATTTTAGATTAAACATGAATGATGATGGAAGAATTTGTCATTTTCCTACTTCCCTCCACTGAAGACATCTGGCAAATTGTTAATACAGTTTGCAACCCTAGCAGCACTATTGATTCCTTGCCACTTCTTGTTACCTACTGGTGAAGAGCCAGAAACAAAGCAAAACATTTTGGAAATCAAATGACTTAATGAACTCATGTCAGATCTCTCCTTTAAATGGTATTTGTAATTTCTGTCTTAAACATGGTAATTTCCTTTGTGTCAGTAAACCTCTGCCAAGTTTAATTCAACCAAAATTCTTTAACTTTTGCTGAACTGACCAGCCTACCTGCTCTCCCGAAGCCCCCAAATTCGATGTACCATTTCTTCCTCTAGTAATTATTAAATAGTGAGTACAAATTTAAATGCTGTTTTTCTCATTTTTAAATTCTCACCGTTGGCTCTCTGAAGTTATTAAAATAAAAATCATACTTAGGGACTGACATTTTCTTTGGCTTTCTGTATCATCACTTCTGTCCATCTTCAGAAGAACTGTTTTCTCAGTGTCTGAACAGATAGTTTGAGAATGGGTACTGCCCCAGACTTTGTAATTTTGTCATGCAGACACAGAGGTCTGTGGTAGATGGTAGAGCTGAATCTTTATTTTTTTGTTGTCTGATAGGTAGGCTTTTTTCATGTTTTTTTTTTTAGAGCTAAGCTTCCCAAATATGTTATTTATTGTTCATAAACTTTTACCATGTAGAATAAATGGAGAACAAGATGCCATTAAGGTAAGCACAGATAAAATTTGGGAAGCCGCTGTCCCATAAGAGTATTCTTGGTGGACTTGGAACTGTTATTTTTATGGTTGGACTTAAAGGCCTTTACCAACCTTAACGATTCTATGATTCTATGATCTAAGTAAGGAAACAAGTACAAGTGTTGAGAAATATATAAAATACAACAAAACCATAAACTGAGTGATATCCTACTAATGTCACATTAATTCCTCACGGAATTTGGCTGAGGGAATGGTGAAATGGGGAAATAAGAGGAAATTATTTTAGATAAAAGAAACAGACATCAAATTTGGGAGAGATGGCCGACAGAAATAAAATTAATCTGACAAAATAATGACAGAGAAATTCTGGAAAAAGAAGAAGATTGGAAGGTAGAAGGGATTTAAACAAGATATGTGACTTTTAATGTAAAAACATGAAAAAAGGGATGTTCTACTTATTGGAACAGAAATGCTCCCATGGTACTCTGAGACTGTACTTCTGTGATAATTGATAATTGTATTTGGTAATTATTCTGAAGAGTGTCAGATCAAGTCGACCCCACAAGCTCATCCTTAAGCTGATCATGTATCAGGTATTTATGCTCTGTCTATACTGAACAGAGTAGATACACACTATGGCAGGAGAGCTATCCCACAGCCCTTGGCATGACAACAGCACAAACCTCCCTAGTACATACCTTGCCCCAACTCATTCTCCTGTTGCCTGCTTTATGGCCCAAACAGAAACATATTTATGTAAAAGTAAGTAAGAATGCTATGTGTGTCTGCAGCCTTTAGGGTCCAGCACTGTCACTTGTCCTGGCTGGAACATGAACACTGCCCCAGGATCATTCACTTGTTTTGACATGGGTTAAAGTGACCATGTTGCACTAGAATCAGATCTTCATTCTTATCCTAATGTTGAGATCCTGAAAGGTTGTTTTATTCAGATTGTGTCTTACTACTTTTCTTCCCAGATATTGGCCAGGATCATGACTGTGCCACTTTGGCATGGCTTGACAGAGGTGTCAAGTGCAAGCAAACTCAGAAGGACTCAGACATAGCTTCCTGGTATATACATCTTTCTGAGGGACATTTATGTTATATCAGTTCCTTGGGGAAGACATGGAGGCCTCTTGACAGTGTGACACAGTAGCTCCAAGAAAATCCTAGACCTTAGATGACTTGGTAAGGTGCTGTAATCAAATCCTGCAGAGGATTTCAACATAAAAAGCAGGAAAATTAGGAACTTCCTAATGCCGCTAGGGGATCAAATGAAAGGAAGATAATTTTTCTGCTGTCATAGGTTGTTATGAGCAGTTAATATTTCAAGTAGTTCAAATATTTGCTATTCAAGTAATCCTCTAGCAAGTGGATAGGCATTTATGGTTTACAGGGCAGCTCTTTTGTATTATTCTGACCCCGTTTTAATCTAAAAGTTGTTCATTGTAATATGCCCTGAAGGATGTTTCAATTAGCATGAGATGAGAGCTGTCCAGAATACCTGTGTGTAAGAAAACAGATTGTTAGAGAGGGCTCCAATGGGATGTGTCACAAATAGCACTTTGAGGTAAATGGTAACTGGGTTGGGTTGACCTTGGTGGAATGTCAGGTCCTCACCAAGCCACTCATCATTCCATCCCTCAGGGAAGTAAACAGGGGAAGTAAACACAACAAAAAGCTTGTGGATCAAGATAAGGACAGGAAGATCACTCAGCACTTGCCATCACATGTGGAACTAGTTTGACTTCAGGGAATTTTCACTTATTGCCAGTCAAATCAGAGTAGAATAATGAGAAATAAAAAGAAATCTAAAAACATCTTCCTTCACCTCCCTTTTTCCTGGGCTCAGCCTAACTCCTGACTTGTCAGCCTCCTTCCACTAACCAGTATAGCGGGATGGGGAATGGCAGTTGCCCAGACATATACAGCCTCTTTGTTTTTTTCCATATCTGAGATGTGTTTACTAGCATGTATAGACCTGGGTCACAAGAGATTTTTTGCCGTTTCTTCTTTATTGGTCCTTCAAAAGCTTGAGAAAAATGTGGTTGTTCTTTCAGTTGTTTACCAGGTCATTGTTCTGTCAGCTTCTCTGACACGTTGTTTTGAGAGTGTAATCAGACAGGGTAGAGGTAAAGAGAGCTTCTTAACCCAGCAGAGGAGATCCAAGAGCATGTGACCCCACCTGCATGTTGTGAGAACGATGAGAACTAAAATGATGGTGGAAAAAGCTGAGTGTAGAGGCAGCTGTGTGTGTTCTGCTCACCAAGCCTCTTTGCCATTGATTCAGTGCTGCTTCAGGGCTTCTGACAGCTCGCTTTTGCAAAAGTCAGTGCCAAGTACAGAAAGATTGACATACTGCATTGTACTGCTGAAAGAATTCAATTCTGTGAAGTCTGTAAAAACCTTATCGATCTGTTGAATATTCAAAAGTGTAGGGGTAATATCTGTTGAGATAATTTTGATGTTTCTTGTTCCCTAAACAGCAGAACTATTGCAATACTTAGTTTACAGATTTTTTTTGCTTTGTATTTGTATCAATATCCCAGCATGGTAATTAGATGTTCCTATTACTGGTGTTTCCTAACTGTTACTCTCCTAACACTTTAAAAGCCACTCTTCATGTTTCTCTTCAATCTTGCTCCTGACAGATTACTCTTAGGCTCTCACTGCAGACTACTTCTTGCCAAGAGAAGCAAAAAAAAAAAAAAAAAAAACAAAAACCATCCCTCTGATCAAATCATAAGAAAACACTTATTTTGGGCAATTATCTGGCATTCTCAGAAACCTCTGACTGGAGACAGACATGCCTGTTTCTTTTCAGTGAGAAGATATTTCTCTTTATTGACTCTAAAGGCACTCTAGGTCACCATCCTAGATTTGAATGTTTAGTTTCAGATTTTTAAATTTGGTGAGATGAAACCCACTGCAGGTTGAGAATGTAGATATTGTTTGTTAAACGCATTTTCTTTCATTAATTTTGAACATCGTGCTGTCTATAGTGGGATTCTTAGGAGCTCTACAAAGCAAGTAGCCATCTCATGTCTTAGAATCTGTTGTGGGCCTGTTTGTGACTAAGCTTAGGAGGTGCAGCTGGACCATCTGGACACAGATTTTTAAAGACATGAGGGAAGTGTTCAAGCATTTCAGTTCTGTCAGGTGTCATTTTCATAGTTTGGAATAACAGCTATGATAATTTTAATAAAGTTGCTTTAACAAAGGAATAAAAAGAACTTGAAACAAGTGGGTTTTTTAATGGGATTTTGAAATTAGAAGCATAGAAATATCACAGTCTATGGAAGAATGTTGTAAACTACATGAAACAAATGAAAAATTACTGTGTGTTCCAGATGAATAATCTCTAATGAAGGGACTATTTCTATTTGTCTGACTGGATGAATAAGGTGGTAGAAGTCTCGTTGCCAGATATAATTTTACCTGACACTTGTGTTTTGTTATAAAATTACCACTGTGGAGACCAGCTCCCTGTCTGCCAGCCAGATTTTTTTAAAGTTAAATTGAAGTGACTGACTCTGTTGCAGATAGCTGTAGGCTGCGTTTCTACTTCCTACTAAAGGGCTGAGAAGAAGAGCTGAATGGTGAAGCAGCAGATTGATTACACTGGCAAAGCAGTAAATAGATTTTCATTTGTATTTGGGCAATTCCTTCTCAAGTGAATTGAAAGAGTTCATCTGAATTTCAACTTTATTTGATACTGTAGTTTCTCCAGCTGAAATTGCTGGCTGGAATGAGCTACATTTTATAACTTTTCAATATGTAAACCAGGTAATTACTTTTTCCCCCCTGCTTTTTTTGACCTGGAGATGAAAGAACAACAATTTACAAATAACAGTAAGCCATCCACATCTACATTAATGTGAAGTAAAGTGGAGTGAAGGAAGATTTGTACTCATTAGGTCTGTTACTATTATTGACAACAAATCCGGATGCACCTCTAATCCAATATATTTTTTTAATTAAGACCTGGTTTTAATTTTGGCTCCAAGTGTAATCTACTCATTTATTAACTATGGTATTGATCAATTGATCTATTGCAGTAGGAAGTGGAATACTTTCCTTAGAGTGATATATGTTTGGTATTGACTGCCTGACTGAAGCCAGGATGACTGATCCAATAGAGGGTGTGCACACTGACTTTCATAGGCAGTGATAAAGGACAGACTCTGCTGCTGATAATAAGTGGCCTCATGTGGACAACATTAACTATGAAATGTCATGTTGGTACTTAGTGATTCAAAATGCTCACAGTCTTTGTCTCAACTATTCCAAATTTCAGATGTTGTGAAGAATCTTTTCACAAAGTTTTTATATCAGAGTAGGCCTGGCAGGCAATGTGTAAAAATACTCAGCTCTATCCATAAATCCAGAACAACTCTGTTAGCAAACAGATCATATAATCTACATGAATTGCTGTGCAATTAATTTTTTTCTTGAAGCTATTCCTTCAATGTAGTAAAAAATTATGAATTTTCATTTTTTTTATTCCACGGTATATCAATTATAGAATAATAATAATGCTTAGCATATTATCAATACATTTTCTGGTAATACTTATTAACTCATGATCATTCCTTGTTCTTGGATTGTTCCTAAGGGTGAATGACTGAGTACTGGTAAATACTTACTTCACCACAGCTCCCTGAAACCTCAAAGCTAATTCTACCAAGCATTCTAGGTACCAAGAGAACCTGGATATAGCACATGTGGTTGACTGTTGGCATTGTGGGAAGACTGTTGCTGCTCTCCCAACAGACATCACACTTTCAAGCTCCTGAAAAAGTTTTTCTATCTTGAATAAACAATATGTTTTTTAAAGAGGAACTGGAGAAAAACTGTACTAGGCTTTTTACAATGCCAATTAAAAAAAAAAGTGTATAAACAAAAGGAAATAAATGCAATAAATAATCAAAATAATGTGTTTGGTAGAATTTGCTACCTTAGACAAAATTCAAATTAAATTACATATAAGTGGACCCCTGCAGGAAAAATACTACAAAATAACACTACAGAATTTCCCTGATAGGGAAGATAGAGACTGTTGTGGATGCAGGCGAACCCAGTGGGAAGAAGTGACGATGTCTGACTCAGTTCAGAAGGCTGAATTATTTCTTTATTATAATTATGATAAAATACATTAATATACTATATAAAAGGAGGATACTAAAAACAACATACTACTTTCTCCTACTCTAACTCTAATCTAACTAACTCGTGACCCTGCTTGCGAGAGTCCAGACACAGGTGGATTGGATTGGCCATCAGGCTCAAACAATCCTCACCAGAATCCAATCAAGCACTCACTCCAGGTAAACAATTCTCCAAACACCTTCCGCAGAGGAAAAACAAGGAGCAGAAATAGAAATTATTTTCTCTTCCATTTCTCTCCTAAGAGTGAGAGAAATGTGCTTGCCACAAGAGACCGCTTTGGGGATGGCAGAAGCTATCTCATTATGAAATAACAGATAAAGGAAAAATTATGAAGATGTTGTTGGACTTGGCATTGTAATCATAAATAGCAACAGAGAATGTAAAAGATCTGTATGCATTAGAAGTAGGACTCAAATTAATGACTTTGGGAGATTGTATAGTCCAAGATGCAGAGGGGAGATGCCTAGAAGCTGTAGTGTCAGGAAAACCCTGGAGGCAATTGATGCATAGGTCCAAGAAACTGTGATCTTTATAGGCAGAGAAATATTATCAGAATATGGTGAAAATTTCCCTTCTCTAGGACTTCTGGTAGGTATTGTAATATATTGCAATATCTGTATTACTGGATATAAGTACCAAGGCACCAAATTGCATAAAATAGAGATGGACTCAAGAATGCTCAGTGATGGGCAATAGCAGCAGTGAGGAAGCAGTTTATGGGAAAGGCTGAGTTCTGTAGCTTGTCTAAGAGTGTCCAGCAGGGAATGCTGACAGACTGGTACTGAGGGCTGCAGTCAACCAGCAGCACAGTCTAATTTTATAGCTTAATATAAAGAGGAGTAAAAAGAAGCAGAGGGATGATATTAGGAAAGGAAAAATCAAAGAAAGAGTTCTTGACAGAGAGATTTATTTTCTTTGAGTATAATCTCACAAAAGAAGCAATAGAAGCTCTATAACAAAGAAAATTTAAATTAAAATTTAAAAACCTGCTCGCATATAGACAATGGAGAACAGCCTGGCAGAGATGTAGATTGAATGGTATAAGAGTCCTATAATTCATGTTTATATTCTAAAACACACTGGCATAAATAAGTGACCGTGGTTTGTCAGGTTATAAAATTACCTCTGTAAAACAAACTAATCAGACACTATCAAAATGAATCTGTTGTTTAAATTAAAGTGGTTTTGTTAGCATTTTGACAGCTTTCTATTAGCTGCTATGTTTTTACTGTAATAAAAACAACTCTTGAGTTCCTGGAGCAGAAACATGTCTACCACAAAAATTCCGTTTCTCCACAAGAAATATCCTCAGATTTCCACTGTTGAAGATATTTAATATCTTTTTTTAGATAAAATGTCTGATCTGTAAGAAAATTAGCTCAGAGTTTACAAAATCTATACTGTGATTATTTAAATGAATTTTTTTTTCACTTTTCCACAACAGTCACAGAACTGTCATGTGCAAAGCATCTGATTCTGAGTCATAAAGATGTACTTTGCAAAATAAAAACTTGGTTTTGGATAACTTGCTGAGCCATCAAATCCAGTCTACTTCCATAATTACCAAAAACTCTTAAAAAGACATTTTGCTCAGGAAAATGCACAAAATATTTGTTCCAAACTCTACTTACTCACAATATACTTCCCAAAAGTCTAAGACAGACTTCTCTGTGCAACACCTGGATAGGAAAAATAGTGGTAGTAATGGAGAAGGCAGCAGCAGGGCACACCCAGTGCGATGCAGTAACTGAGGTTTCATTACATTTGTGTGAGGGGAGTACAAGTAAATTCACATTTTTTCCTTGCTAACAAAAATGTCAGATAGCCATAGGTTAGACAGGAATGCAATTTACTTTAGTTAGCAAAGCTAATCTCTTTCTTTTACAATTCCTTTCATATATTTTCATATTTTTCAAGCAGTGCTGTATCTTCCTTTTAGATAGAAAATGGAACTATCCGAATTCACAAACACCAGTTCAAAAGTATTTCCAGGAAAAAAAATTAGCTCTCTTGGATCAGTTTTCAAGCACTGCAAATTTGTGTAGTCTCACATGAGACAGAAAAGTGTAATGGAGTTGCAAATAAATCTGTATGAAGTGAGGATGGGTTTCAGGTCTGGCAGTCCCATGCCCCACCTATCGACAGCTCTCCTGCTCTCTCCAGTGTGTGGAGTCTCCAAGGGAGCGTGCAAAAACCATGTGCTGTCTGGTGCATTTGATCTGTGGACAGAGAACCATAACATTCTGGGCTGCACATGGACTCTTAATTGTGTGTTAGAATTAACGAGGAAAGACATAAAGCAAGTTTTATGTCCTTTAGTATTTTTAAAAAAGCATTGTGATACTCCACAGCAGCCAGAATGTTCCAGCATGTGTGTTAATTGGCTGAAATATTCAAAACAGATATTGATCTTGAAAACAGCCCACTTTCCTCATTATGAATGTTAAAGCATTTCTTAAGTAGGAAGACAGATGTTAATTGGTTATGAAAAATTCTTAACAGCTTGCCTAGATCTCTGTTTGACTGTTGCTTGAAGAAATATAAACCAACTTGCTTTTCTTGCTGCAGCTAATTACAGCACAAAGTTCTTAAGCAAAATCTAGGAAGGAAACAAATCTTATCACTCAGTGTTATTTCACCTTCTAAGGACATTAAATCTCTCTGGAGACATTTTTTTTTTATTTCTAGAAGCTCTCTTAATAAAACATACAAGAAGATGTGCAAAATCATATTATTTTCACAATAAAATAACTTCTTTGAAATAATGGGTTTATAATAATTCAAAAGTAAAAACAAATGTAGACTACTCTTAAGATAGTAAAATATAAGTTTTGTGTACTATTCCACAGTTCCACACATGTTGCAAGGTGTAAGCTTTCATATCAGTAATCATAAAAATAAATTAGACAAAGGTAAAGAGGACAGTGGACAAAACTGTATCTCCCAGCTCATCACCTGTAGAAACAAGGCTTGATTTTGCTAGAGTTCTTGACATTGAGGTATATGGCATAGTCCAGGGTATGATCGCTATCAAGAAATTTTATGTTAGTAAAATAGAAATATTTCAAATTAGAACTATGAGACTCTTCTTCCCCTATACTATCACAACTTTCCCATTATAGCTATCTGCAGTAAATCCTTAAAGTGAATGGTACTGCTGTAGGAAAGCAATTTATCCAGTGATAATGTCCCATCAAGCACAATTGGTTGGCAGCTCTTATGCTATTATTTCAAGGACAGCAAGTTGCCTTATTCCTGAAGTGGATGGCATCCAGCCAGGTGCTGTCTGAGACTGAAAAACTACAAATTGGTGTACTGTTTTCTTTCTCTCTCTATTCTGACCTAGTTAGGAAGGGATGTGGGGAGCAGGCACAGCAGAAATGTGAAGTGCTAGGAAGGAGCATCTGAGTGAGCATGGAATTCAACTCAGCAGAAATGTGGTGGGACTGGGTGACACAGAAATAAGAAAATAGGGTATGAAAACTTTTAGGATGATTAATTGGGTCTGTAGGCATTCGTGAATTGCCAAGTGATGGCTGTTCCTTGACTTATGTGAAATAATCTGTTGGACTTGGTAACACTTTTCTTTGTACAAACTACTACCAGGAGGTTTAAAAGCAATGGTGGAATTAGATAAAAATAAAATGGTTTTAGAGAGTGACATAATTATCAGAACTAAGTTAATACAAATTGCCTTTAAGGTGAGTGGCTCATACTGGTGCTAGGGGTAGAAGGAACACAGTGAGACAGGTCCCTTGACTGCTATCTTAATTTTGATTAGCAAGTTAATGAACGGACATTGTGCATCTTTTCCAGCATTCTAGGTCATGCAGGAATATCAATACCACAAAACAAACAAATAAACAAAAAGGAAGAAATCAAGTATATCTAAGAATCCTGCAAATCCCCCCAAATAGTTTGTATTTTTAATTCACTCCATTTTCTGCCTATAGTACAGCACTGTAAGGGCAGATTAGAGGGCATAATTCAATCTGTGCCTGAAATGTTAGAAAGGTGCTCTGTTGGACAACATGTACCACTTTTCAAAGATTCTAGCTGTGTGTCTTGCTCCCATTTTCAATGGCTGCTGCACATGAAAAGCTAAGCTGTCTGACCCCAAAACAAAAAAAGTTTATTCTTTCCATCCTTGTGACATTTATAACTTATATATTAAAAATCCATCTAAATAACTCTGCAGAAGACTTTCTATTTTCTGCCATGGAGATTTAATGGGTTATTCTGGTGTGGACAGATAAATATCAAAGTTTATCTTAGAATCTGTTGGTAGCTGAGAATCTGTGAACAGAAATGTCTCTAATCATGGCACCAGTTCAAACAAAGAAATCCAAAATATATGCAAAATATACTCTGCTTTGTGATCCTCGGTGACCAGCATTCCAGCTTTTGTAAACATATCTCTACTGTCTTAGAACATATCAATAAAAATACCTCAACAGTGCACCTCTCCACTAATGGCACTTCTCAAGTTTAAATACTCTTTCTGTCGTTCCATAAGCTCAAATAACTTCCATTATACTTTAAAAATCCATCATATTAGCCAATTTCCTAGTGTCAAAATCAAAAATCAATTTATATATAATAATTTGTACAATTTGATGACCATTAATTAATAAAGCGATTAACTCATAGGGAAATTCTTCTCTATCTATGTATAATTGTATTTATGTATGTGTGTTGTGAAATATGATAGCTTTATATATTTAAACTAAGTCACAAAAACATCTAGGATACTGGAATACCTCTAAATAGAAAACTCTTAAAAGCATTGTCTCTTAGATTATCATATTTCTGCAGTGAATTTAAATTCACTCACCAGAAGGTGCCAGTCTTGGTCTATAAACCTAAGAATCTAGTAATTGCATTTCAATAAAGTCTATTATAAAGGTTTCAGTGAAAAAGAAAAGCAGAGAGTTTGAGTGTCAAAGAAGGCAGCAGCTGATGAACTCTGAAGGTAGAACACAAAACAAATTCCAGACCAAACCTAATAAGTTACATAAAGGTAATAACAAATGTATGAAAGAGATTAATCATTCTGCACTGATTTTCACACTGATGTAAAAATAACATTGTCCCCATGAAGTAGGGACAGGGGAAATGGTAGATTGTAGGTTACACTTACAGAAGGCCTTCACAGACTGTGAAGTACTGAGTTTTATTTGTTGAAATTGACTTTATTCTTTGAATGTGTCACCAAAGACATATATCCAACTACCCTCAGAAATGTGTGCAAAGTGACTTTCTTTCAAATGCTATAGACCTTTCTCTTATTTTACTTAAGATCACAGAATAAGCCTAATGCCTGGAAAGGTCATAATGTGGCACTCCTGCTCAATACTTTTGCATAGTTCATGCAAATACAGTAATCATAGCATTTTATATAATCATAGCTTTGAGGGCAATTGTTTACTTTGCCACATCCTGCTTTTGCAGTATTCAGACTTTGTCCTAGTTCAGATTTTTTCCCTGTCAGTGCATCACAAGAGAGCAATCTGCTCAATGCGTGCATCTCTGGGCTGTTCCTTGCCCTGCTGCTTCCCTCTAACTGCTGTGCTACCCGAGTGAGGACGGCGGTGAGAGTATCTAGGTACACAGAGAGATGCCTGAGATCTCCTGCAGTTTGGGTTCTATCATGCAGACTGTCACAGAGCCTGACAGAGGCTGAGTTGCAGCATGGAGTAACAGCTTCATCCTGAATTTATGCCAGTAATTAGACTATCACAAATACCATTGTGTCACACATGCCGTTTCTCTGATAAAGAAATGGGAGAACGAGGAGCTGTGAAGAGGAAAAAAAATTACATTCAGCCTGTTTTCTCAGAAACACTGAATAAAATGATAAAATGGAACAATTTCTGTTCTCCAGAAGTTAATGAAATGAGATGCTGTGAAAACAGCTTGTAAATATTAAAAAAAACCCCAAATTTCAAATACATGTCTGAATTCTCAAAAGCAGAACCAATGGAAGTTGGGTTGGAAAATTATTTTGAGAACAGCAAAACTATGAAAGAAAGATATTTTCTCACATACCTTTGTGAAATCAAGTAGTTAAATATTTTTCCAGATAAACATCATGGGTCGGGTAATTTCACAAATTTGATATATCTAAAGAGCAGTAGGTGACACTTTGCTTTCTGTAGTTTGCTGAACTATTCACCTTAGAATGTTTTTAAGAGGCATAAAATGACTGAAGGGGACCTCCCAAACACGATGTAAAATCTGAAGTCCTCAGCAATTAGATTTCTGAAAGGTTCTTTATAATGGCCTAAACAAATTACATCCTGTTATTTTCCCTTTATTTCTTATGCAAATGAACAGGTGCATCAATGCAAACCTCTACATCTTTCTGTTAGTTTAGCCCAATTACTTTTGATGAATGTCCTCTGACAAATTTTAGTTAAAACTGATAGAGCAGAAGAGGTCTCAAAATCCCCAGACATTTCATGTTAGTAGCTGTCTAGGTAAGGAAGAGAGACAACTTGAGCAAAGCTGAGAGACCACTTGAACAAAGCCAAAGTACACGTGTGTCTTGCTAGGCACCAGAGAATCAATTTTCTAGGCAAGTTTTTTCCTACATGGTTGTGCCAGTGTCAATAATGCCCACTTTCTCACTGGAGGTTTTGCTCTGGCTGATGTAGTCAGGATGGTTCTCCCCTCTGTAGAATCTTGGATGTCTAATAGGAACTGAATTTCAATAGCAGCTGTATTAAAATTCACTTAGAAAATAAATCAAGCATGAAACACAAATCCATAGGAACCTAAGCTTCATTAATTCCACTTTCAATAGAACTATTTGTTTACTTACCATGATTTCTCTAGTTTCCCTGAAACTGCATTTTTCCCCTGTTTCCTGAAGCTTTAGTACATTTATTCAAAATTTTTATAGATCCTGCAAATTTTGCAGAAATAAAGCATCTTCAAATTAGTACTTTTGTTTTAGTCTTTACCAATGATTTTAAAAGGACAATTCAAGAAGGAAGATACTACTCATTACTGGACTCGAGGTGGGCTTCATTACCTCAAATTTTTTGCATTTACAGTGGAGACATCCACATTTGAGCTAATTCTAGAAACTTCCTATATAGTGACTAGAAACAAATAAGTATTTCCAAACTGTGATTCATCTCTTCCCAAGGTTGACATCTAAAATAAGCCAGATGAATCACTCTAGAAGCACTCTTATATTCCTCTGACTATAAAGGGATCTTGGACAACTGTCTCACATACAGATCTCTGCTGTTGCAGAAGTCTAAATTTAGGTGGTGTGATACAATTTTACACACCTAATGCTGATCTACAGTGTGCCAGTATTAGGTGTCCCTAATCTGCAAGTAATGGCATAGAGTAATGATTATGGATTTTAGTTCTCATAGGTACCTTTTTTAAGAAAAGTTTAACTATAAACATTTATGATTAAAGAAACAGCTTTTGTTTTGGGATGGTAATTATTTCTCCTACGTGAAATGTATGGGGTATAATGGTATTCCTGACCTGAAGAAATATTTAGTTAATTGGGCATTGGAATCTTTTCCCTGTATTTTTCCTATAAATCGAATTCATGGTCTAGAGAGGGATAGAGATTCCTGTATAAACCACCACCTGAGTATAATTTTTAGTCCAGCCAGAAAAGTTCTAAAAATATCATTAGTTGCCACTGGAACTCAGGGAAACAGCCTGAGTCAAAGTGCTTAAGGTTCAGCAAAAATAGTAAACTGTTATATTTCATTTAACTCTCTAAGTGCCTATTTCACATCAGTTAGCAGGCAGATGGCTCTGTTTTCTTTCCACCACACATTTCATTTTCGGATTTTATTGACCATGCTTTTTGACTTAAGGTTAAAAAGCTTAATCAATGCAAATCATTGTATATATTTTAAAGTCTATTCATCAGTATATTTTTAATATATTTTGGCTTTATTTTCAGAGGTTATTTTTTATTTACTCATCTTTTATATATTTAGACTAATTTTTCTTTTTATTTCTGATAAATTACAGTGCATGCCCTGGCTTTAAAGAAATTCTAATATGATGAAGATGATAAAATGGCAAGTATTAGAAATAATATTCACACAGGTATTTCTTGCTCCTCTTTGCCAAATGTAGCTTGGAGAAGGGGACAGCATCATACAGAATAACTCCATGTCATAATAATGTATCATCTGGTCCTCTAAGACTAATGAAAAAGGCATATTTCACAGAAATATTCATTCAACCTGGATATACAAATCCCTGAATCTCCCTCTTAACCTGGTAGATTCACGTGGATTGAGAGTGTATTTGTAGGCAGGAAAAATCTGTGTCTTACATGAAGAATAAAGTACTACATTAAGAATGATTCTGTAACAAAATACATATAAGCAGATAGAATAAAAGGCAGATGCATGAAGATCTCATTAGGACACCATTCTTCTAATGTCCTGGTTAAACATATTAACTGCCATAACATTGTGCATAATCCTATTGACAGGGGTATACTTCCTGCATCATTATAATTTCAAATAATTCCACTGCAAAACAAAATAACTTACTCTAGCAAAGTGTAGAAATAGAACCTGATACTGCAGTAGTTTTACCCCATTTAGTCTCAGTACAGAGGATGACACTGTCATGTTCACACATTCTAAGAGTGTAATGGGGCCAAGGTCAGGCTTCCTCTGAGACTTTGTTATTACTGCTGATTGCAGCCAGGTCCAGATTCTATCACTGGGCTTGCTAGAGGTGCACCCTTTGCTGTGGCAAGCAATCACATGAGGCATATTCACTGATTAGGACCTAGAGATTTCACAAAGGTGATACTCTATCTTTCAGGTGGAGAATATCAGATTTATGGCTTATGCCTAATGTACAGGCACAGGAAAAAGAAAAGCCTGAAATCTTCCTACTGACACATTCATCCTTTTCCACCACATATGTCAGACTTACTTAATGTCAGCTGCTGCCAAATCCAATAGCCTGATAGAAGTGAAGCTTCTGCTTCTTGTCCCCGGGTCCAGCCAGTAGCAAGGCTGAGCATGTTCCCAGCAGGCAGTCATGCACACTGTGCATATACACACAGCTGGCAGCACAGACCAACACAGAGAGAAAGTGCAGCTCTCTCATGTTCACACACAGTGCCAATATACTGATCTCTCTTACTCTGGCTGAGCAAGACGGAGGCTCATTATTGGGAAAATATCTACAAACACGTACAATGTGGATCCGTCCAGCACTAGACTCAGAAACTCTGCCCGGTGTTTTACACAGTGAAAGATGTAATCAGTCCCTGGGTCCCAGTTTTCCCAGTGGGGCACTTGCACATAGCAGCCCCCAATGCTGCAGCCCCGCTTTGGCTGCTGGGAGAGACCTCTGCAACATCAGCACAGGCACAGACACACACATGGATCCCCCAGGCAGCAGGGCTCTAAAACTGGCACTCCCCCGAGCCACCCCTGCCTCATGCACATATGCACAAATGGTCTCACAATCAACCCCCAGACTGCACAATCTCTCTGGAAGCTGGCTGAAATCTCCTGACTCTCCAATAGTCAGCCCAAAGACCCTCTGATCTCTCCAGGGACCATCTGAGATACCTGAATCTCAAACTCTTACTCTACTCACTGGTTAGTCCTGCTTGATATTCACTGCCTAGCACATGTAGACTCCAGTTGACTGCACTCAGACCCCAAACACACATGAACAGAGAAGAAATCTAGAAATGAAGTTTAATTAATGAATTAATGAATTTTAATGAAAAGACAGGACAGACCATGCTGTTCAGGCACAGGACATGGCCAGACCAGCATGCTGACCAGCAAGCTGTTTACAGGCAACTGACATCTTTTACATCCTTTTTCTTCTGTTGTCTCTCTTCCTCAGCCCCATTTGATTTTTAATGCCTCCTTTTCCCTATCTTTGATTTCTTCTATAATAAGTTTTGCACAATCCCAGGCTGCTCTTCTCCTGCATCTAACAATGATCCCCACCCTTCAAGGCCCGTGGTGATGGTGCTCACCAAGATATCCCTGGGAGAAGGGGGGGCAGGGCAGGGGCTCATTGTCTCTCATGGGGCACTGGGCCTCCCCTGCTGCCCTCTGCCTCTCTCTGTGTGCATGGGACATGAGCTTTATGTGCCTTAACAGTATTATTTTTTTCCAAATCGGGGTAAGATACTATATCTTTAAAAAACATTCAGATAAAAACTTAACTCCAGAGCTGTCCAAGTAGGATTAATCTACATTTCTGCTTCCACTTTTTCATCATCTCTTCTCTAGTTGGCAGATACAGCAGTGACATGAAAATCGTGAGCAGCATTTCAAAGCATAAAGCACATCAAAGTACTGGAAACTAAACCACTCCAGCTACCCAAAAAAGGTTCCCTATATATTTTAGTCCTTGAGGTGGTAGGTGCCACTACTTGCTGTGATTCATATGCTTCCAGTGGTGCGGGATCATTGCATGGCTGTTGGTTTCACTGCACTCACATTTCTTGTAAGGGCTGGGTTGACATCACATAAGAAGTATAGTGTTAGACACAGATGGACACTTTCTGAAGCACAGAACAGACAGTCTTTGCCAGTAAAAGTAGCATTCCTGAAAGCTGTGTGACATCCAAAGCCATGATTACAGATTGAAAAATCCTCAGAAGAAAGAGCAAGAGTGTCAGGTGTCTATCTTAATCTAAGGCCAGGTTGCAGTCTAGGAGAAAAATAACCAGTACTGTTAGTCTGATAGTGAAATAGGCAAACAAAGCATTACAGAAGGAAAAGGTCAGCTTTTGCATGAAGCATTAAACTGAAGGTCTGTGTCATTCTCCATTCAGCCTGCACTCTGACCTTGCAGAAGGTTAACCCAGACATTTTTTATCTTCAGGTTTCACAGTTCAATGTTGAATATTTGGGATTAAAAGAACACACCACCAAACTGAGCTAATCAAAGTAAAACACATTTAGAATTTTTAAAATGCAATCACAAGAGAAAGAGCTAACCCATATGTGAATACCCATGACTACTGCAATTTTTCTTAGAAACTGCTCTGGATGCCATCACATGCTGCCACTTACATAATAAATTGATTCTCTATTTTAGTAATTAAAATCAATCTAATAATTAAGAATGAGTATTGATAGTCTGCTGGCACGCATTCTAAGACAGGTCAGCAGATATATCTATTTTGATGATGGTGGCTTTACATTTAATTTGAAAAGTAGTTTAAGCTGTTAGAAACATGCCATAATTACCTTGAAAAATTGCAGTGTTTCTCTAAGACCAGATGCACCAAGATCTTCACTGCAAAGGTGACTAAAATCAGTGAATGTTTTCAAATTTGTAATAGCTCAGGTAAAATTGTTTGAACATTAAACATTTATCCATAACAGCTTAAAGATAGCAGTATAAATTATACTGATTATAAGATAACCTTAACCTTTAAGTTAAAAGAAGCATAACATGAGAAATCCATACCTTGAAGGACATGTTTCAGATAGGAATTGGTGGATGGTACTGTACAGAGAGTTTTTTGATGGCTCAGCCTGGGACCATGCTATGTCAATCACACATGTGTACAGTACTAAGTTGCTGCCAGAGATTCTATTTCTGCTGACTGCTTTCTTTTTCTTCTGTTGCAAATGACATGTTCCAGGCTGCCTTCCACTCCAGGTACTACATGAAGAAACAGGAGGTAGAGGCTCAGAAAACATCCTTAGTTTGTGGCTTGACAAGTCAGCAAATTGTGAGAACAGAGGCAGATATTTAATTACATCTCTCACTGTGTAAAACCCCCCCGAATTTACAAGTATACATTTCTTTGACGTTTGCTGTTATAATCAACTTGATGCTCAGTGTTGAGAAACTAGTGAAGGCTTGTTGCTCTCATGCCTACCCTTGAAGTCTCGGCATAACTGTGTCTTTCAGAAACTACATCTATTGCATTTGGCTGAGCAAACTGACACTTCAGAGTACCTTTTTATGTATGCTGAGCCCCTACTTAACTCTGCTTGTGCTCTTCTCTTTCAATTTATTTAGGCACCTGA
Source organism: Chloebia gouldiae (assembly GCA_003676055.1). Lineage (NCBI taxonomy): Eukaryota > Metazoa > Chordata > Aves > Passeriformes > Passeridae > Chloebia > Chloebia gouldiae. The sequence continues at coordinate 52,475,856 of QUSF01000001.1, forward strand.
AAACCTCGGCAGAAATGACTGAATAATTATCTCATTGTAAAATTGTAGTCCTTTTGGAGGGCAAAAAGCTGTTCAAATCAGCTAATGTTACATTTATGTGACCATACTAATTACAAGAGACTCATTTAACATTGAATATGCTATTGTTCACTTCAAAAATGTTCTTTCACATTTATCTGCTCCTAAAATTTTTGTATTATAATTATGCATTACTGTTGGACTTTTGATTAATTTTCTACATCTTGTATCATAAAAATAAGCTTTGGGAATCAGTGAAAAATGTCTTTACTAACACCAAAAATAGATGGGGCTGAACTATTTACATCTGAACTAATCTGAACCCTCTTGATTAGGTCAAATCAGAGCATTGCATGCACAAGTCATGTAGGACTAGAGCTAAGTAGCACTTAGCAGCAAATTAAGGCCAAAAACTGTGGTCAGTTACAGGGCTTTTTGGTCATTGACTGAGTGTCTTTACCAGAGATTTTTCCATATGATTTTGTGCATGTAGGTGGGATAATGGGTAAAAGCAATTTTTCTGTGTGCCATGTAGCATTCATTCTAATGTGCCTCATCAGTCTACAGTGCAGAGCAATGATACCTCAACCAGGTTGATATTTTTAAAGCTAATGAGCCACTGATTGCTATCTCAGCAACTGAAGCTAACAAGACGTGCTCTCTTCCAGTGATTTATAGTGATGAATTAATTAATATGATCCCAAATTTCATCTCCAGTGAAATACGTGCCTTTCCTGACAGCTTCATAGCACTGAGCAAATACTGCATATGTAGATGAATATGAATGAAGCTTTGTTAATGGTATGTCAATGTTCAAATGATGCCCTGTGAATGTGTTCATACATATACTTTAAATATAAAGGTGAATAAAGATATTAGAAAGGGAATACAATAAAAGAACTCTGTGTGGATGAAATGTGGAAGGACTAGGGAAATAATCTATTTCTCTCAAGGTATCTCTAAAGAAATAGCATATTGTTGGAATGCAAGCCTCTCTGGGTTCCTCAGAGAGGGAGATGAATGCAGGGGATGAATTAAAGCCTTTATAGAAATTAAGATATATTAAGCCATATAGATATGAAATAGAAGTGTAGGTTTAAGGTTTAAGTAAGTAGAGGTGTAAGTTATAGTTTTAAGTAAGTAGAGATACATTTTAAGTGCCTTAAGAAACGGTGACAGCTAGTAAAGGCCCTAAGACCTAGTTTAAAGTTCAGCAACTTAGCTCCAGACATAAAAAAACCATAGCAGAATAGATAATGCCACTAGAATAGATAGAATTATTCACATAAAACAGATAAAATTACATGCATAAAAAAATAGAACTATTCATGTAGATAGATAAACATATACAGATAAATTTAAAGTAAGAAAACAGTACATTTGTGTAAATAGATAATATTATATACATAGTTTTTTAGAACTGTCACTACTTTTGTACTACTTTCACACATTAGAATAAAATTTAGATTGGTTTAGAAAGAGTGTTTTAGAATCGTGTTTTTAGCTGATTGGATGTTTTATAAATAAAATGCCCTATAATGGGTGCAATCATAATCAAAGACCACCACAACCATGACCATCAACAACCACAACAGCAAGAAGAAGACAAAAAGAAGAAGACAAGAAGAAGGAAGGCTGTGGTCCCTGCTGCTGCTGCTGCTTGGAACATCAGCCTCTATGCCAGGGAACAACTGTTGCTGCTGCTGCCGCTGTTCCTGCATGGCTCCTGGGACTCTATACCAGAAACCTTTTGCATGGACTTTAAGACCTTGAACTCTTTGCCTTTGAGGCTGATGTATTCATGCAATAAACAACCTTATATTCATGCAATAAACAACCCACAACTGCTCATGTCTCATTGAAGACCTTGGACTCATTAACACCTCGACAGTTTATGTCTTCCAGCAATAGTGGAGACTATTTCTAACTTCCCTTCAGGAATGCTGTTTCAGAAGTTGCAGCTTTTGAACCATTAGAACTTTTAACACTGGTGTTAAGCCCTTCTCATGACTGGAAAAATTATGTCATATCCTTTTATGCTGATCTGTACAAGACAGCTCTGAAGATTGTGACCATGACAACACAGGATTCGGGTGCATCCCAGCACTAATGCCTGTGCATCATCAATTGCATGCTGGTGTCCTATGCATACATCCTATGGAAATCATAAGGCTCTACTATCAGTGTGGTCAATTCAGAAGGTGAAAAAGAAAGAAGGTTCTTGATTTTAAAAGCGTAGATTTTGATTGTAACCTTCCCTTCCCTTCCCTTCCCTTCCCTTCCCTTCCCTTCCCTTCCCATTCCCAAATTAGTGTTACATGATGATGCAGCTTTATGAATTGCTGAATGAAATATCACAGTGTGAAACTAAGTATTTGCAGATGGAGAGCAAGTAAAAAATACTCAAGACACTAATAATATAGATGCCTAGCACTGGGAATATTAAAAAAAAAAAAACATTTCCAAGAAGGAGGGATACTGTAATGTTTATCTTTTTTGATAATTTCTGCTTTTTATTTTTTTCAGGAAAGGAACACCTTTCTGAATAGATGACAGACAAAAATAGGTCAGATAAGTCACAGATAAAGTTTTATATTTCCAGTATCGTTCTGAAAGATTTGACTTTTTTAAAGCTGATATTTTTATTGTATTACTAATTTGATAAAGTAATTATTCTTGTATGTCACTTTGTAATGGCAAAATATCACAGCCAATAATGAACAACATTCATTTGGTTTTTTTTGGTTTTGCATTGGTTATACACCTTTATGCAATATTCTCAATTCCTCTGCTTTAATATTATTTTAGTGCAATTTACTATTGCAATATTTAATCTAGCCATAATACTGGAATATATGTTACTATGAATTACTCAGTATTAAGCATCTGATTAAGGTGGTTCCATTCTTGTGTCCTCTGATTCTAAGATTAACTAGAACATTATGCATGACTGATTGTGGTATTTTTCAAAGAGAACTTGATAGCTCTTAGATGAATTTGGGTGTCCTTTGTTGAAGCCATTCAGAGGAAAAAATCCCCAGGAAGTACTTCATCAAAATTATCTCTCATAATTTTATTATGAGTTCTCAGGTTGAGAGTATTTTCTTGTTTTACCTGTTGAGTGTTCTGATTCTGGAAAACTAGATAGAAATCTAAGCTTTGACTAAAGAGTAATCTAATTGTTCTGGTTTTAGAAAACAGTTTTTAAACAGGTGCATTTTAAACAAATACAAAAATAATGACAGCAGATGCTGGAGATTTCCAAGAGTTCCATTTAAAAACTGAGATCTCTAAATCAAATATCCTGTTCCAAGTAGTATAATTTTTGAACGTTTGAATTTTCAAAGAACTTTAAGTTTTTCTTTCACTTCTTCCATTAAAATACATTTTAGGAGAAACTGAAGTTTTGTAGAAAGATGCATTAACCACCACATTTCTCTATTTAAGATACAACCACCTCACAACAAAACTTTAAAGCAAGTAAGTGGTCGTGTACACATGAACATCTACATATTCCCTTGTTTCTGAAAATACAAAATCAATCTGAACCATTGTTGCTCTACACTGGGAATAGAGAGTGAAACAAAAGTCTGTTGGCACATGCTGCATTCAATAAGGTGTGAAGCAAAAAATCAGTTGGTAGATGTGTGTCTTGACCTTGAACATTATTGAGGCTTAAAAAATACCTCAACCAGGGCAGTGTCTTCTCAAGAATCAGCCACTTTAGCACTGCAACAGAGGCCTGTTTTCACTCCATCTTTTCAATGACGAAAGAAAAAAAAAATCAAGTATATTGAACATAGACACAGCCACTAAGCGACAAATAGCTAGTTGATCCTTAATGTGTATTAATTAAATATTAATCTTATTATTTAGCTCACTGAAAAGCCAGTAAACATACAATACTAAACCTTCTGTAATACAGTTAAGCTTAATTCTTTCCCTTCTCCCTCTTTAAAGCCCAGTCATTAAGATATTTTTTTATGTAAAATGCTGCACTTCAAATGGGATTGCAATAATTAAATTAAAATGCAAAATCCAAAAAATAAATAAGACTGCCAGTAAGCAGGCAATAACTTTTTTTCTTTTTAATTCTTCTACCCTCCTTGTACCCCTTTAATGTTTTTCATTTTCTCCCTAATAAGTTCTCCTCTGAATTGTTTCCAAGATCTTTGGCATTTTGTTTGTATGATGAAAATTAGCAAAACAATCCCTACTGCTTTTTACAAAAAGCCTGATCATGAATGCATCTAATTAAGTAAAGCTTAATATTTTACTGTGCAAATTTATCCCCTGAAGCTTTCTCAGTTCCTCAACCTCAGTTTGAAATTCATTTGAACTTGAAAGAATAGAGGACGTCTAACAAAGGGCAGGCAGATGAACGCACACACGAATAATACGAATCAGCACTCCTTGGTGCACTGCGTCTGGCTGGCATGGAGTTAACTTTCCTACACAGGGCTGTGCTTTGCCTTTGTGGCTAAACCTGAGCTGGCACCACACCAGTGTTTTGGCTATTGCTGAGCTGGGCTCTCAGCATCAAAGCTTTCCCTGCAACCCCTACCCTGATGGCCGGCTGGCTGGATGTGTGGAGGTGACACAGCTGGGACAGCTGACCCAAACCGACCTAAGGGATGCCCCAAATCGTGTGATGTCTCACTCAGCAATGAAAACTGAAGGCAATGAGGAGGGATGTGAGCTTTTGAGGTAATGGCATTTGTCATCTAAAGCAACACATATGCATACTCAGAACCTTCTTCCCAGGACATGTGTGTTCCCTGTCCATAAACAGGGCTTAGTGAACAAATTCCTCTTTTAACTTTGCTTCTGCACACAACTTTCACTTTACGTACTAAAGAGCCTTTTTCTCAAGCCATGAGGTTTTCGTGTTATTTTCTCCCCCTGTTCTGCTAATAAGGGGGAGATACTTTCTCATTTGAAAACAGTTGAGTAGGAGTCTGATAGACAGCCAAGGTCAACTCCTGAGCCTTGGAAAGAGGGAGTTGCCTGAGAAGATAACCCCTGGACTTAAAACATTCAGCCAAATATATGAACTCAATGGATTTATTCTGAAATGATCCCGTAAGTTCTATGCAAAGTCTGCCCCATGGGTATCACTAACCTTTTGCACCAATCTTTGTCTGGATAGAATACCAGATTCCAAATAAAAGAAATATAAAGCAAAACTAGCAAGGTGCAAGCTTCTTGTCTTAAGGAGTAAAATCTAATCTTTACACAAATTAGAAAAAGGAAATTTAATCAGTGATTTCAATAGATGCATCTGCTCAGAAAATATCAAAATAAGATGGATTTTGATCACATCATGGTTAAGCAAAATAAAGAAATTCACTGGCATCAGAGTTTCATGGGATTTATACTGAACATATAAGGAGATACAAAGAGAACTGAATGAGATTAGTTTTGTGATGTTTGCAAGTGTCAAGTTAATTTTAAACAAAACAATCTAGGATGAATTTGTCTCTACCTAATAGGATTGCAAAAAAAACTTGTTATAGATGTCTATTTCTTGAATTGAAGTACCGCATCAGGTTTTAGTTCAGATTTTCAATTTAAAAGAGATGAACTCAATTTATTTTTTAAGAGATGAATCATTATCAACATGATTTTTTTTGTGCAACATGGTTAAATCAAGAATGGTAGTAGTACTGCAAAAAGCTATTTTTTTTTCTCAAAAGGAGGAATAATTGAAATCAGTGTCTTTTTTAACTGCAACTCCTGAATCTTTAAAGGATCTGCATATGCTGAAAGTGTAATAAGAATATAGAGAGAGCCTTGCTCTTCTTTTGTCCCCCTACTCTATTATAATATGGGAAGCAATGTTAGCTAAAAGGTGATCTTTACCATCTGCAGAGCTGAATAAGCTCATTGGTGTCTTAGGTACAAGGAGGAAGCATTGTCAGTTATCAGAGAAGTTTTTGCATGAAACTGCTAAGGCACTGTCAGTCCTATTCAAAAAACAACAAAAAAGCAACAAAGCAAAAATGTTGCTAATTAATTTTAAAATTATTAGCCACTCTATAATATAGATTACTATAAACTAGAGAGATAACCTAATTATCTTCCCTTAAAAATACTCTTTTAACAAGTTAGAAACATATTGTCATAAATAAAATGCAAGCACTAATGAGAATCTGAATTAAACAATCTTAAAAAATATTTTTTTCTGTTTATTTAAATACTGGACACAATTTATAGAGGGGAAAGGGTTATTTGATTTTTTTTTTGTAGACTAATTGATAGTAAATATGTGGTAGTCCAAAAGGCAGATAACTGTGATGGGGAGGGTGACTGAAATGCATTCATTTCTTAGCTACCGAGCTTTTACAGGTAAGAAAAAGAAATTATTTCAGCAGCCTTGGTGTCACTTTGTGCCTTCTCATGCCTTGGGACAGTGAGACAGGGAGGATGGGTAAGTTTTCCTGACCTGTGCCTGATATATTCAGCTCTCCTAAAGATTGAAAACACCAACCTATTTCCAGGATAAATTATCAAGTAAATATTTTTTTACCTTTAGGAAAATGAAACTGAGAAGTACTTCTAGCCTGTTCCTGTGTTTGTCCAGAGATAGTCTGAGAAACTACCAACTGATACTTCCTAGAACATTTTGTCCTGCTGCCTTTGGACTAGAAGCGTTTGAATATTTTTTACAGGCAGCTGAGTACCTTCCTGCAGCAATTCTCAATTAACATGCCGAATTTAGGTCTTTTATGACTCCCTAGTACAATCAAAACCTGTTTCCATTATGCATCTTCCAGTAGCTGAAGGAGCTAAGATTCACTGTGTTTTCACAAGGTTTGAGACAGTACAGAAAAATCCTCTGGAAAAATCGAAGTGACTAGGAATGTGAAAACCACTGGTCTGATCTCTAAGCAAACTAAGCTTGTGTTCCAGTCTCTGTTATCCCATTTGTGTTTTTGAGATCACCACAAAACTGATTTAGCTGACTTGGTTTTTATATACTCAGTGAATCAGCAGTTAAATAAATTCATGTCATCATTTAATCCTTTCCACACTTCTTTCTAAAGGACTGAACCTGAAAGTTTGCATTCTGACATCACCATTGCTAATTTATGTTCTGTTCTCCACGTCTAAGCACTTAGGCAACTGCAATTATAATTTCAAGCTCTAGCTGAATTTTACTTTTCAAAAATCTTAAAACATGTTATCTTGAAAGAGTAATATATTCCTGTATTCTTTATTTACATGATTCATTATTTTTCTTCCAGTTTTCTTTTGCACAAAGTCCTCCCCTGGGTACAGCATAAATAAACAATATAATAGGAGGGAGAGCCTATATCAGCCATCATGGGCCCAAAGGACATATACATAAAATATATTTATAAGTTTTTAATTTTAACTTATGGATGACAAAAGGCACATGAGTCTATGGCCCACAAATGGCCATAGAATGGAAATGGCACTCTTGAGTTTTGGAAAAATCAATGAATCTTAAATATGTGAGAAAGTGTTTTTTTAATAAATGACATTGCAGTGGCTTGCGCTTATACTATATTTCCTTTTCTATGTAATGTGATAATAAAAGTTCTCCAATGAGTTTTCTAAACTCAGAAAAATAAGATTTGTTAAAATAATAATGAGGTTTAGTATTAAAATCCCTTGAAAAAGTAGAGAAACTTATTAACAGAATAGGAGTTTTTCTTAAACTGATTTTGATTGAGATAACAAAACAAAAAAAAGACATACACGAGAGTAAAGGAAGCATTAATGGAAGCCATTTTGGGAAGGGCTGAAAGGTGATTTTATCTTAATTGTAAGAATTTAGTAGGTATTTTTTTTTAACATGATCTCATAAACACCACAGTTAAGACTTACTCTTTCAAATTGAATAAATGTACTTTTCTGTGAATTGAAAAAGTATGATAGTTACACTAAATATCATATTCATCTTAAATTATTAAGACAGTGTTTAAAATAAAGGAATTATCTTTTTTTACAAATAAAATTTTTATGATCTTTTTTCAAATGGTATACTAATTAATTCTGTAAATTATGTCAGTGAAAATAATAGTGTTATTTTACTTGTTTTTAACTGCACAGAACAAACACAAAGTTAAGAGTATAAGAAGTTATAGGCAACTAGTACTATTTTTATCCTATGTCCTGACTGCCAGGGGGAAGATAATCTGCCCTGCAAATAAAGACACTGTGATCCAATATCCAGAACTTGGATTTTATTAATTAAAAAACAGTTATGTATTTTATAAGAATATATATATATATATATATATAGTGTTTGTTTCTTTGATTTCTCTGTTTTAGTCTTTTCCAAGAAGAAAAATACCAACTAAATAGCTAGTTGTCATCTTGACACTCTGGTTGTCTCGACAGCAATATTTTTATAAGGAAATGGTCCACTTGAAAAATAAATTAAATAAGCTCAAAAATTCAACATCTACTAAAGCAATGTTATGGTAAGTATAGCATACTGTTATACTTAAGTCCTTACAGAACCTGAGGCAGAGTTTCTCTAAACAAGGGAGTGAAATTTCAACTTTGGGAAGTGGAAAAAGCATGCAGTAGTGCATGTAACTTCTTTAGATATTTCCATTTTCTATAAGAGTTCTCAGGAAATATACCCACATTTTGTGGGTACAGAGTTCAGGTGGCAAAATGACCTATTAGAGTTTACACAATCTTTGTTTACAGAACACGTATTTCTGAGTTCAAATGCCATCAATATCCTATTAACTTTTGTCCTGAAGGAAAATGAACTAAAATGTAGATTCAAATAACAATCATTAATCTGCCACATATTCTGTCATTGGAAAAAAAATTGCCATTGCTACTTTTTGTCCACCCTTGTGTAATAATCTGGAAAAGAAGTGTGATGCTTCTGTGAGCTTTTGGCTTTTCTTTGTTTTTTTTTTAATACCTCATTTTTATGCATATATCAAACTGATAAAATGTGAACTTCCAATTTAACAAGCAAAGGAAGTGCATCAAAGTGCAATTGATCTCAAGCAATTATTTAATGCTTTTCCTCTCTAGTTGTCTTATATTTCCAGCAGGAGGGGAAAAAAAGAAATACAAGATAAATGAACAGGTTAAACCATAAATGACAAATTGGATTGTGCCAAAACAAATCATGGACTGTTCTATAGAAAACCACCACATCTTTCCAGAATACCTAGTACAAAATTGAGTACATTAGGCAGCTTTACATTATAACGGAAGTGCTATTTTTTCCCATCTTGGAATTTCAGCCTCTTCTACTGTATCCTTTGGTAAATTTTAAAATGGTGGCTGAGATTGGAACTGGAAGTTCAGCACATAGTTAATATAGCTTTACAATCATGAATTCCCAGGCAGTGTCTCTGGAGAGTTATCAACCTCATGAAATCTCTTGGGAGAACATTTTCACGCTGACAAAAGTCACAATATATGGAGGGTGTGACTGTCTTACAATGTCATGAAAATTAAGAACACCTACAAGCCATTTTTACCAGAAGAAATGTATTAAAAAGATCAAACTGTACCTACCTTCTTGCAGGTGCCTGAGGAGTAGGAAACCATATGAGGAGCAGGTGCCACGTGAGGAACAGCATCACTTGGCTTGAAGAGCTACTGAGGGGAGACCCCACTGTGGTCTAAAGATTCCAGGGGAAGTGGCAGGGAAGGCATAAAGCTCTCTGCTGAACAGTGATATGATGCAAGAGAATGGCAGGGAATTGCACCAGGTGAAATTGAGGTTAGATATCAGGAAAAAGTTCTTTATCTGAAGGGTGGTCAGGCTCCCCACCATGGTCACAGCACCAAGCCTGACATGTTCATACAGAATTTGGACAATACTCGGACACATTATGTGATTCTTGGGATTGTTCAGAGCAGGGCCAGCAGCTGGACTTTGATGATCCCTGGGAGTTCCTTCCAAATCAGGATATTTTGTGATTCTACACAATAATTGTGGGACAAACACATGGAGCAGGTATGATGAACATTTCTGGAGACATATTATGGAAATTAAAAGATGATGCAATCACTGCCAAGAGACGTATGTTTAAGAAGGGAAAAATCATATACACATTCTTTAATACCTTGAACAGTTTTCTTTTCATCAAGGATTATGCAGGCATAGCTGACAATGTAAAATTGGAAAGTATTAAACAAAGAAAACCACTCATGTCATTCTGAAAGTCTCACAGCCACAAGGGGTGAATGGAAAGGTATTTGAGGGAAGTGAGCAGTCACCACACACTTGCCTTATTCTCCTCCTTTTTCAAGCACTGTCTACTGTTCTGTTGAAGACAGGCTTTGGGACAGACAGACTACTGGTCTGGTATGACAATTCTAATCTTCTTGAATTTTGTTATTTAAACTTTTACAGCCTTCAAGCAGTATTTTCTTCTTTGATACAGTCAAAAATATGCTCCACTGAAGTGATTTTTCTAGACCAAGACAAACAAATAAGCATACACTTGTGGGCACACGGTGCCACCTTTCTACTCTTTTTGAGGTTACTGGAGCCTTTAGCTAATATTCCATGCTGCATTCTTTCTTTCCTTTGATATTATTAATTCATTTGCTGCTTCCCCAATGATTAAAACATACACTTGCATTTAAAATCCTGACCCAGCACTTTCTACATTGGGAAGAATATTTCAGGCTCTCAGAAATACACCATTATCTCAGAGTTTATCTGTCTCAACATTCATTTTAATTCTTGAGACATCCTAGCCAACAGAGATGAAATTCAGATTGCTTCACAGTATAGTTGGCTACTACCTGCAATGGCTGGAAATTGCACTGTGAAAATAGCTGTGTCTCACTGATCAGCATCAAAAGCAGATCAGAGAGGTTTAAGTATACATGTATAAGAGTGGCCTAAATATGCCTTTTCTATTTTACTGACCTTCTGCAGGGTTGTTACTTTTATTGCAGTTAAGGATTTCTCTCATTTTTTGCTATTCCAAGCAATTGAAACAGAGATTTAGGTTGCTGTAGCTCTACACAAAGAACACATCTGCAAAGAAACAGTACCAGGACTGAGAGAATATTACCTTTGAATGTGAAATTCTATTTTCCAAGGGAAATGGCTTTGACCCCAGGATTTGGCTGACAGAATATATCTAGGTTTTGTCATCATATTTTAACTAATCTGGACATCTGGCAATCCGTTGGCAGGCTCTATTTGACTCTTTCAGTTAATGTTTCTGTCCAAGTTATTGCTTGTCATGAATGGAAGCGTTTTTCTCTCTTCAAACGGTTTTAATTGTTTGAAGTAATTTTCTACTCACCAAGGTCATCTAAGCAAGAATACACCAGTAGTGCTGCAAACAGCTGTACATGGCTCAGGAGTTTATGTTTAAAATATCTAAGCATTTCTCAGTGCCATTTTTATAGGACTATACCAGAATATTCCATTCATGTTAAATAAGCATACTCACAAATATATTAAGGACTGCATTATTTCAGTGGTGATCACATATCATACACTGTACTTTTGCAGAGAAAATCACACAGGGCACAGAATACTCTACTTTGCAAAATTTATGTTGTTTTGTGATAGCAAAATATTCAGAACAGGAGACAACAGTAAAGATAGTCTTTTGTATACAGCATTATTCTACTGCAGCACTGAATGTGTTTAGCATCACTACTTTTTTGTTTGTGCTCATGGTATTGCATTTATCTATGTTTGAAAGTTTATTAAAATCTTTATAAAGAGATGCTTTTCTGTCTCTTCTTATTATTATAAACTATCCAGGTGTATTATCTGCAAAAATCCAAGACAAATTGCCTGGAATCTAATTTGTTAGATATAGAGCAAGAGTATGTGAATTCAGTTCTTGGATATTGGTGTGAACATGTTGCAGTGTTGCTGTAAACCTCAGCCTTTCACAATAAACACAGGTTTTATGCTTTTTCATGTTTCTAGGATAAGTAATTTACTTACCATTATATGCCAAAAATGGACGTTATATGTTATTTCTTTGTTCTGCTACCCCAAAAATCAACTTTCACCAACTCCAGGTTTGCATTTCTTTAAATGACCATGTCATGGTTTAAGTTGAGCTGGAAATTAAATTCCATGTAGCCGCATGCTTAATACCCCTCTCTCCCTGCCACCCTGGCAGAATGGAGAAGAGAATCAAGGTAAAACCTGTAGACTGAGATAACAACATTTTAATACTCAAAAATAAAGTAAGAATACAATAATAATGGTAAATTAAATTATAATAAAAAGGGAAAACCACATGATATACAATGCAGTTGTTCATATCCTGCTGAATTATATTAAATGTATTCCTAAAGAAAAAAAATTGCAAAATCCAGAAACCATTAAAATCATGAGAGCATGGTCATAAACTCACTTTCAATTATAGCCAAATAAGAGCATAATCACAAAAACTTAAATGCAGGGGAGGATGGCATAAACAAAGCATCATTAATAAAAATAGCTAAAAATATTGATGAAGACCAGCAGAAGTAGATCCACTGGAGTGAGTCAGGAAGCTGAAATTCCCATGTTTAAGCTACTATATGTGTAATGTGCCTTCAGGCTTGGCTGACACATACCAGAGAGTGTGCAGAAGATCCCTGCAACAACAGTTACCCTCAGGAATAGCCTTTTAACAGAGCATTTATGGAAGAATTACTCTGTTAACTCAATGAACACTTAATGCTTCTACTTTGACACAGATCTCATTGTGTAGCTCTGGTGTAAGTGGTCTGCAACTTTTCTCAAAAAATATTAATATTTTGGAAAACTAGATTTTTTAAAATCATCTATATGAACTTCCAAGAAGTTAAAATATTTACGTAAAGAGGAGCATGGTGTGAGAGGATCTTTCCAGTGACAAACCATTTTAAAAAGAGAAGACAACAGTAAAGAGAGAAATGCAAAATTTCTGCACATAAAAGTATCTCTCTTGACTCAAAAAGTAGTGTAGATACCATGTTTAGACCTTAGCATCTAGCAGATAGAATGTATTCAAAGAAAAATCATTTTTTTTATTTGGGTTTAAAGAACATTTTTTTAAAAAGGGTATGTCATATTTTTAAACCACAAGGGTACTTTTTCTCTCAGAACATAACATTTGACAACATTTGAGGCTTGCTTGATACTAAATGCTCATTATCTTTGGCCAAATCTAGTTTAAACCACAGAACCCTAGAGGTTGCCTAGCTTTAATTGTCTCTAAATGTTAACATAACTTATTTTGTCGTCTGTGAAATGGCTAACTTACACATAAGAGTGCTCTATTAAATAGACTTCTATTGTCAAAGTCAACTGCTTCTGGCAGTGCCATTCCTGAAATGCTGCTGATCAAAAGGTAATGAGAACTGACAGGCAACATCACAAATGTTCCATGGTAAACAGTCTGTTAGATGAGGAATTAAGTGAGTGCTACTGATTGATTGTTTCTACATTAGTGAAAGCTAACAAAAAGAATAAGGGTTTCTTGACATTCACTTGCACATCAGGATGAATAAACCTGCATGTTAAAGCATATTGGAAATAACCAGATACTCTGAAATACATGGAGGTGTGTATATAAATAACTTCCAAAAGAATTCTTAGTATCATGAAGCCGTAAACCACAAATTTCTCATGTTTTCCTTTCCTGCAGTTTTTGTTGTACCTGTATGAGTTAGAGAACCCCAAAAGAGTAAAACAAGGGAAATGATCTCACAGATGAGATAATATCCCAATTCTTTCCAGCTGTCAGTACCGTGGTGTGACTAACGGTTACAGACCCAATTTATAGGTGTCATGCTATATTCCTCAATTAGTGAGAAAATATAGAGTTCTAAATTCTGGCTGTGCATGTCTGTAACTGCAGGGATCAATATAATCATTTGAAGTATATGTGCTTGGATTGGTCTGTGACCATTACTTTTTGTCCTATATCTTGTGGACACAGCAGTGTAATTTCTTCCTACTGACAGCCTTTAACATAGCATTATCATGTCATCCTCTCAGTTCTCTGCTTTAAACAATCCCAATTATTTTTTTGAACAGCTCTGTTACTCTCCACTGGACTGTTTCTAAGTAATTTAATGCATTCAAATGCTCAGTGTTTTCCTTGAATTTTCATGTACTTTACAAACTGGTTAACATTTTTCTCATACAGTGTCTAAATGTTTAATTACAAAACTGAGTAGTAGGAAACCTGGAACGGACTTTTTGAATGCCTTGCTTGATAAAACTTTCTATTTAAGAACTATTCAACATTGTTCAACTGCCAATGTACCCTTTTATTAGAGTTTCATCTAGACAATGTCTGCCTGACTTTGTGATGAAAATTTTGTAGGTATTCTTATTTTTAATTCTGTGACGCTTCCTACTCTTCTCTCTCACAACTTTTTTCCTGTCAAAAAAACCATTAAGCTGTTTTGATTTGTTTTGCTGTTGACAGATGAATGTTGACTGTTAAAAATAGATGTTTATGGTTTTGTTCCAGATTTCTGAGCATTTTTGGTATACTAAAGCTAGCCTGAATTAGCTACAAGTCGCTGGCCATTTTATTTTTTTTCTTATTGTTTTTTCTTCAAAGACAACATATACATTTATAACGTTCTAATTCTCTGTAACTCTTTCCTTCCTTCAAAATTTCTGATTTTTTAATGCTTAAGAACACACTCATGTTTCTCATATGAATAGCTATAGGTCCACTTTATCTGAGACTTTTAACAAATCCAAACATTCCTGTCCTCACATTAGCTCCCACAATTATACATGTCATTAGTGGTACTGAGTTTCTGATCCTATCTATGTTAATATAAGCTGAGCAAAAAAGCTTCAAAATCTTGTGACTTCTCTCATCTATCATCCACCTTCTGTTTTCACTGAACACCTCACAGAGGCATTTCTTGGTTGTATTCTACTAATTTACTTACTTTTTTTCATTCCTGTCCCTTTTTTCCAGTGGTTTATTCCATTCCTTATCCCTCCAGATTTTCTCCTGTCATGCTATAGCAGTTTGTCTTAATCCTTAGTAATATCATCATTTCCCACTTGATTATTTCTTGAGTTTCAGGCCATTGTAAAGCTGAATTTAGTCAGATTAAACTATAAATATAATTTATTCCCAATTGTCTTACCCTTTAATTTTGACCCATCCTAATTCCTTCCTCTTCAATGTGTTTTTCAGAAGTTAAAAATCCTTTATTAAAAATTGCCTTTATAATTCACTTGCAAAATGCCCAATTAGATGTATAAGAGCAACTCTACTGTGGCTTTCTAGCTTTTGAGTACTTGCTTTTACACTCTGAATAATATACTGTAGAACCATGTAGAAGAAAACAGAAAAGACAAAACTGTGGCCTTACATACCATTTCCCCACTCTTCAAAAATTCAATAATTGTACCTTTCACACAGAGCAATAGAGTAATTGGAACTATTATAAATTCTACTCCTGCATCCTATGATGGGTTTATTACATCATGGTAAGAAAATTCACACAAAAAAAGCTTTAAATAAAAGTCAATCAAATCAAAAATTTTCAAGATAATAGCTTTAGTGCATATGAAGTTTTCAAAGCAAAAAACAGTTTGTATTTTAGCTGATTTCACAAATAACTGTTCAGAAATTGTAGAGAGGTAAGAAAATCTTTGCACATTGTTAGCTTTAGATATGGAAACAGCTTATTTGGGAAGGTTAAGTCACATGTTATTGACTGTGGTTGTTTAGTTGCTTTTTTTTGTTGGTAAATTCAGAAAGGACAGTAACAACTTTTATAATTCAGGTTCCTTCAGAGTGGAGATGCACCTGTGTTGATCAACCCAACCTGACTTAAAAAAAAAGCTATTTTTCTGTATTCAGTTAAATAAAAAACAACTAAAACACACATGAGTGCGCCCACACACAAACACAAACACACACACAGACACAAACACACAATGCTGTGCACAAACATTCACACTCACGGAAGATGAGCTGTTTTTCCAAAGCCATCTGTTTACCACTGATTGTTTAATAAGAATACAGGCAGCACACAACGAGAAAGAGCAGAGAAGCCTGTGCTCCTCAAAGCTATTACTTTGTTTATCTAATTTATAAAGCCAGCTAAAATATTTGCATCATCTTTGCATTTCTTACTATTAATTCATCACACTGTAAAACATAAAATTCCAAAAGCAACTGACCTCTGAATGTACTCAGCCTATTCTCTGAATATTCTTTGCCTATGTCAATAGAAAACTTAAATGAATTCTTACAGCTCTCAGTTCATATCTAGAAAACACAGATTATGAAGTTGAACATATTCCTTTAAACTGAACTTCTCTTGTAAATAACTCAAATTAGCCAAGACCATTTTAGGAATGGACATTCACTTCTTGTGTCACTGAAACTGACAATTCCACAACACACTACAGGTGATTGCTGTATTTAATCCTACCCTGAGTATATAGCCAGGGAAATAGTGGTATTCACACCATTTGATCTGATGATAAAGTAATATATTTCCTAGCCTTTCCATATTAGTAAAAAAAATCCAAATAAAGAGCACAGGTGTGTATTGGTAAGTGAAGACCAAGGAGAGTGGCACATAACAAAAATAAATAAAAGTATCTATCATTATTTGGTATAGGCTGAGAAAGCAGGAATACAGTTTTTTAAGAGTAAGCTGAGCAAGAGTCCAGATACAGACAACAGCAATATAGCTGTCTTCTTAACTGTACCCTGATATAGGAAGATTTAAATGGACTACCAAAGAGAGATTTACATTTACTGTGCTGGGGAAGTATATAATTCAGGCCTCCCTTCTAGACTTTTTTTCCTAGTAATTTTGCTTTAAGGTTTTTTAATAAAGAACTTTCAGCATAATTACTTTTCTTAAAATGCCTTTTTCTAAATTATCATTAATAATTTCCTTTAAAATTTGATTTAATATCTTAATTATCATTAAACATTTTCTTTAAAACTTGATTTAAATTTAATAACTTGATAGTCCTTGAGTAGGACTATCTCTAATATGCTCAAAGGAATAACAGCAGAGTTATTTAGACAAGACAGAGGCAGTATCTCAAACTTAAATGCCTCTCCCTTGTGGTTCTAATTATTTAGAGATGATAAAAGAAGGATCAAATGATATTTGCAGAAGAGAAAAAATTCTCTGCTTTGTTTTGAAAATCATTAATCCCTGGTTAGTAGTTACAGAAGAAAATATTGAATTACTGTCCCCTTAGTTCAACTTCAGTCTGATAAGAATTCATATAGATGTTGCTTTTCACATCATCATACAAAATGCCTACTACTTTATGACAATGAATATTTCAGATTCATGGAATCATAGCATGGTCTGGATGGAAGGGACTTTAGTGATGATCTGGTTTCAACCCCCTGCCATGGTCAGGGGCACCTTCCCCTGGACCAGGTCGCTACAAGCCCCACCCAGCCTGTCCCTGAACCCTTCCAGGGATGGGGCAGATGTGATTTTTCTGGGCAGCCTGTTTCAGTGCCTCACCAACCTTCTGCTCCTGTCAGTTTTTCTAATGCAAGAAACTAAATTACTAAATTCCATAACTAAAGACAAGGAACAAGCAACTCCTTTCAGAATGTTAATTACCATAACCCCCAAGTCTTTTTCACTGTCTGTACAATGACAGTATGATTAACCATTGCAAAAATGCACTTACAGGATTTTTTCCCATGTATGACCTTTCAGCTTTAGTGAAAGAAACCTCTGCTGTCTTAAAGCACAGATTATTAAGAAAAAAAAATTAACGAGCAGTTCAGAATAATTTCTGGATATTATTAACCAAACAATCATTTTCTATTTTCTGCAGCTTTTCATCACAGTTTTATGTTATTTCTAAGTAACAGTAAGTATAACATGGGATTAGAAGGAGATTTATCATGACTTCTCAAGTGAAATTTTTAATAATCTGGTACAGTGCTTTTTTTCTTTGAAGATTTTAATATGTGGTAAATAAAACAAAAATATAAAATAAAACAAAAAAACCCAAAAATATATTAGCTGATTATGATCTTTGTCATCATCATGGCTATTATATGCATAAATTCTATGTGCTAAACATATATCAATGCTTTTCTAATATAATAAAGATGTTGATTGTTGGATATTAAATGTAAAGAAATTTAATAAGACAAAACATGCAGTAAAATCAGACTGAAATTAAATCTAGGGAAAATAAATAACATACTGGGGATAAAGGTAATATGAAACTATCAGTTAAAAAATAGATTGGACAAAGATATTATTTTCCTTTCTTGCATTTCAATAATATTATTTCCTGTCTTAATTTCCTTTCATTAGTATTGGATTTTGTTGATGTACTAAGAAAAAATATATAAAATATGACATATTAAAATATAAACTAACACAATGAGTCTAAGGCAGATTATTGGAAGAGGAGAAAAAAAATGGAACACTTTTCCCAAAAGGTCTTTCTCTAATGAAAGGTAACTTTTGAATTGAGATTTTGCAGAAATATTCGTATAGAAGTTATTTCTGGAAGGCAAATGATTCATGAACATAAACTAAACAGATAAAATAACTCACAAATACCATGTTATCATGTTCAAAATTAAAGACAATAATATACAGGATGACAGTTGTATAAAATGGGTAGCTGTTGTGGTTAGAGTGTAGGAAGATTATAATGAAAGCTTTCCTCAAAATGGGATGCATCACTTTATGGCGTTTTTCAGCCATAATGTAAGAAAAAACACAAATCCTCATATATATTACACCTTACCCTATAAGGTGTAACATATAGCATCAAAATATCATGTAGCACCGTGTTGATATGTTTTTTTTAACCTAATTGCTTATTTACTGACTGAATAAAATGGATTTTTTTAACATTCAGCAAATAAAAAGTTTTAATTATAAAATTTTAGTCAACTCCTTTTTATTTTTTTTAAGATTTAAGGTGTTTCTATAAAAGGAGAGCTGGACTTATGTGGGAGTTAAAAACCTTACAAATTTAATAGTTTAACTATTGATTCATATTGATTATTGATGTGCTTGTGATTTGTTGATATTTTTACATGTACTGAAAGGAAAACATAAATTCTCTGAATGTATATATATATATAAAATGTAGGCTAAAAGAATTTAGACATACTTGCTGCAGAATAGTCTCCTAGTTCAACAAACTAAGGATATGCCCAAGGAAGCTGCAGCAAAGACATTTGGAATAGAACATCCTCAGCAAAAATAATATAATTACATTTTTCTGTCACTATCTGGAAGTGCATGGCCTTTCCTGAGTCAGGACCTCAGCTTGAACTGTGATTGTCACTCCTGCATGCAGGAGGGTACTGGGGCATTTCTAGATAAACAGCTACCAGAAGAGGTATTTTCCAGCTGCAAGATTATGAGTTATGATTTTCAGCGTGTAACCTGTCAAAATCTATTAATCTCTTCTTCTCTTCATACACATTTATCTTGGATATTTACTGGTCAGGCTTGTGATGCGTTGAGACAAGACCTTGAGTATACACAGTTCTAAGATGCAACAGACTGCACAGTTACTTCAGAACAGGACATAGAAAATACCAAAGCTGTGTTTTATTGGAACTTTACCTTCAAAATGAATTAATTTAGATGGAGAAAACTCAGATTATCTGAACAGAATAGAGGTCAGAGCTATGCAAGGAAATGTCGTCTCTCTCCAGCAGTCTTTCAGAGTGGGTTTTTCTTCAAGTTTACTTTCAAGCCAGCAACTGTCGGTGGGTTTTTAGATTGCACTAAACTTTAGGGAACACCTAAAAGAAAGTATATTTTTTTCTTTTTACTTGTTCTGTATCATGACTATCTTCTACCTGTTTTTCTTAGTCCTCTCAGTCTCTGCTCTTCCAATCCTACTCTAATGGATGAATATCTTCCTCCTCTCTCCTTCCAGCCTGCCTGCCTATCATCCTATATGTTTGATTGCACAGTATACCACATCACAACATAATCTTCTAACAAATAGAAGAAAAAAGAATCAGAGAAAACAACCACTTCCAAAACTGTTCTCACCATTCAGAAAGATTGAGTTAGTTTTCTTACAAATAGTTGGAGTTGGCTACTCACAGGCTTTATAATTCAATCCTAACTGTATTTTAAATGTCAACATACTTCAATTATCAGGACTATGTAATTAACCACATGGATTAATTTCCTATTTTTAGTGTTCTGATTGATATATCCATGCTGCAACAATTAATGGAACCCATATGTGCTTTGGATACAGAACCCATTTCCTAAAAAATAGGAGTGTGGTAGTTGCATAACAAAGGTGTGGAAACTTCACTCAGTGGTGAGCGTGCACACTAGAAAAAATGAAAAAACTGCATGTTGGAGTTGCCAAAGAAATCTTATCAGTGAAAAGAATTGGTTGACTGAGCTACTGACTGGAAGGTATGAACCAAGTGAAGCAAGGATGACTGAACCTGCATGCAGTGTGCAAGCTGAGAAAATCAGCTGTCTTGTCAAGAAAGGAAACGTATCATTAACCCATGATAAAGTCACTGATTAATAAAAGTACATTGAGCTACAGAAAATAACCTCTCCTCCTCATAGTGGAAATAACATTGTTTTTTATTTATAGACACACTGGTAGCTCAAAGTAATTTGAGTTAAAATGTAAACATAGCTGCATAAAAATATTGTCAGTGGGTTCAGTAGAATTTGAAGGAAATGAAAATAATTATGTTAAAAATAATTCTTTCTCTGATTTGACTCTTTCTGCATGGCTTAAAATTCTATTACTTTTAATGTTATTCTTTTTTATTCTCTTTTGCAAAAAAATAATCCTTCTAGCAGTACTCAGCTGGCTTTCAAATGTAAATAATTTGAAATTATTATTCAAAAGTAATAAAATTTTATCAAGATATTCTATGACAAATATGTTCTCCTTTTAGAGTTTTGCATCTAATTCCTCTTCAGCAGCTTGTACCAGATTGTATAATTAGGAGCCTTTCCCTGCATTTCATTCTAATCCTCAGTACTATCAGTGACTTAAGCAGTGGAAGCCCCTGTTCACACATATCAGTTTAAATAAACCCACTAAAATCAAACCATCAAATCTCTTAACTATATATGGAATCTATAGCCATCTTAAGACCACTTTGAGATTGATTTTCCTGCTCTTGTGGAATTATAGTCTTCAGTGAAAACAGATATTTTAGATTTACAAGAAATGTCTCACTCTGAGGTATTTGAGTGTGAAATTCAGAGTTTCTTGCATTTGGGTTATCTTGGGCTAACATAGCTGGAATGAGTCTCCCTTATACAACTAATAGATGATTTCTGCTCTACTTGGGATTCCCTGGGTAGAGGCACTGAACTACATTAAGATCAGAAAGGTCCTAGAACTATCTCTTTTCATTTTGGTAAGTTAAATTCATGCCAAATCACACATTCAATTATTAAAATCATATTCATCCTCAAAATAAAGCTGAACTTAGTAGAGTATACCTGTCTAGACACTGCTGATTTTTTACAGCCACATATTCTTGTCAAGCATTTCTTCTACTTTCCTGCATATTCTAAATATATGTATTTGAAATATTTATTCCACATTAGAAAAAAGACTTCTCATTCCCTCTATTCACTATTAGCTATCAAACAGACAGTATCTCCAAAGAATACATTTTTCTGCACAGTAACATGACTACGTACCTGTACTGCTTGCGGAGTGGTTTGATTGTGTTGACAAGGAACTTAAGAAAGCAATGCCTTTCTAAAACAATTTAAATAACAGCAGTTTAAAATGGTAAGATTTCCCCATTTTTTTTTTAAATTTCAGATTGTGGAAGCCTTTCTCAAGTGAGTGTCATGAATATGACTCATGTTAAAACTGGTTACATGATACCTAGTTTGTAAAAAAATGCATAGAAATATGGACATCTGTGCAATGACAGTTTTTTAAAAAATATTATTTTCCCACCAAGAAAAAGGGAATTTACAAAGATTCTACTGTTAAATTATGACTGTTTAGCTGGACAAGATAACTGGCAGCTGCTCAGTATGCTTAACTAATTAGTCAAAATATTCAGGGCATATTCTTACACCCAATCAGTAAATATAATTTTGTATTTGTGTAAAACACCAGCTCAAAATTGACTTATTGTTTCCTCTAGCATTTCCTAATGAACACCAGTAACTGATACAGGTACCCATTTGCTTTGCATCATGCTTTGTCTTTAGCACCTGCTCTTGGAGATACAGCCACCTGGTCAACTGGTGTTGAAAAAGTGGTGGTGGCTACATTTTCTGGGGACTTTAATGTCATTAGATGCTAACATGGACTTTTACAGACTAAGGAATTAATTATTATTGACTGCACTGGAAATTTTACTGAAGGAATGCAGTGTGTTGTGTTGCTGTAGGTGGACTTGTCTGATTTTTTTAGCAGAATTGTAGATGCAGCAGAGAGACCTGCATGACATAAAGTCAGGCTGTGGAGAAAATACCTCTCTGGCTTTGTGAGAGAGAGAAACTTTGCATTCAAGCTCAGACTGAATTCAATATTTGATGAATGAAAAGTGCTATCACCCCTTCAGATAGTTCTGAAATAATAGCAATGCATCTTTACAGAAATATTAGAATACTTTCCTCTTCATATTTGACAGAAAGTTGTGGTAGATCGAGTTGGTGATGACACATGTAAGACAAGACCACTACTGATTTTTTCAAATTCATTTTTGTGACTACAGACAGTCTCTGGCACAGACCACACAATTACCTACTCTACTCCTTTTTACCTACTCTACTCCATTACTTACTGTAGCACAGACCACATAATGACCTACTCTACTCCGTTACTTACTCTTTCTCCTCTACTCTGAAGATAATACTGTTGCAAAGGTGTTTACCATGGAAAAAGAAGCAATCCTTTCCCATTTCATTTTCCTCACCAGACTGGATTTTCAATGTATCCAGGGCCATCTTACTTTTACACTTATACAACAGTAGAATCACTTATTTTGGAAAAGACTTTTAAGATTATCAAGTCCAACAATTAACCTAGCACTGCCAAGCCCACCACTAGACCATGGGCTCAGTTTGCTGAGCTAATGTCTACAACAAGAAAAATAATTGATGCTCAGAAAGACTGACATGTGTTTCCATGGAAACCATAATACTTAAGTTCAAATAAATTTGAATGAAACTAAGCATTGTGTTCCAGCTGAAGAACAGAATGGTCCAAATAACTTGATTTTTTAAAAATGCATATCTAAACATATAATCCCCTCTCTCTTGGGAAAGAATGCAGACATGATTCAAATCCTGTCCCTGCTGAAATTAGTGAAATATAGCCTATGATGTTATAAGCCAGAATCAGATCCCTAAAATATGGATAATAAGTAAGATAAGAAATTTATCAGAGTTATGAGTACGCCAAACATGAAGAGTCAGAAATAGCAGTCTGTGAAAGGCCTAAAAGATAAACTGTATTCAGGAAAAAATTGAGACATCTACAAAGAATATTGGGTAAGTATATAAGGACATGTAAGAAGGGCAAGAGAGAAAAAAGAGAATAATATCTATCTAGTAAAGAGAAATGGGAGCTGTGGGGAGACTAGAAGAGAGTAATATAGTCATGCACAGTGGGAAAGTGATTTTCAAGGATATTAGATATTGACATCTGCTTTCCTTCCTGAACTAAAATAATAAAACCTTAGTGAGTTTAGGGAGAAGAAACAGAAATCTCTGTGTGTGTTACAAAAACAGTGTTCACTGTTTGAAACCTATTTTATCTCTTTATTTTTCCAACATTTTTTCTGGTGCAGATTGTTGTTACATGGACAATTTCATACAGATTTAAACCAAAAAAAAAAGAATTTTGATCCACAGTAGGCCAGTGGAATACTGGGGCTTTTTTGAGGTTGTATATACACATTTCCACATGGTCACCTCCTTCTGTAAAAAAACAGGTCTTTATTTTGGATACCTAGACCTCTCTTAGATACGGTTAAAGGTTATAGGAAAGCTATTTGAACAAAAAAAAGCATTGCTGTCACAGCAGAGCCATCAAATGTAGGGGAAAATTCACAAGACAAAGAGAGCTGAAAAAATAAATATTAACATCAGTCAGAAGGCTGATCTTCTCAGCACAAATATATTTTTTTCTACTTCTACATTTCAATTGGTTTTTAACAAAAAAAATAGATGTTTTTAAAAATAGCAAATTTATTTGTCTTTCAATTTTACCACTGTATGACAGGACATGGGGTTAGAAGACAAACACTGATTTGGTTGCAAAAAATGGTTTAGGAATACTTTTCAATCACAAAATCCCTCCTTTATAATGAAAATAGCCAAGAATTATTCTTGACTATTCTTGATTCAAGTCCTCAAAGCCAAAAATTCAAAATAAACTTTCTTTATACACCTTAAATTAAAATCAAAACTGTACATTTTCTTAACTTAGATACTTAGCTTTCTTAACTTAGGTGAATTTTCTTTCTTCTGGTTTAAGGTTTTAAAAATGGAATATTTATTAACATAATGAGCAAACAAAAGCTAAGTTATTCTACATCCAAATGGAACGGCCTAATGCACTCTTTTGGCATAGTGGTGATGTCTCTCTTACTCCACACTTGTAGCATCCCATGCACTCTCCCACCTCGGTCAGTTCCCGAGGCCTCGGCCCTGGCAATGGCAGTAACTACTCACCATTCAGTCAGTCGTCCTGGGGGGAGAAACAGACTCCCAAAATGGACTCTCGTGTCACCTTCCCCTCTGTAACTCCCCTGGTTTCTGCTTTCCCTGTCCCCCACTGGACAGGTATCCCTGGTGGCCACCTCCCTTTCCCTGGATCCCAAACGCCCCTGCACAGCCCTTGGCTCTGCCCCCCACCCCTTCCCCTTCCTAAGCTGCCTCCTCTACGTCCTTGGGCTCTTTGCCTTGCTGGGTTCCCTTCAGCCACATGGGATAGCCTCTGCTGGAATAAAACATGGGATAGCCTCTGCTGGAATAAAACCCTGCAAAAAGAGCTTTTCTTGCCTCTATCGCTGAGCCAGCTGCGGTGAGTGTTGGGTGAGGGTCTGACTGCCTTGCCTGAAGCTTCACTCACTGCTTTTCCACAGGAGAGGTTGGTGGGGGACAGATCTTAGGCAGCAGCAACCACTACTCCTACACCCACATTTTTACCTGCTCATGTAAAGTGCCAGTAGATTTATTGCTTTACTGTTATATTCTTTCCTCTCCATCCCAATATTCATCTTTGCTGTTTTATCATTTTTGTGAAGTGATATGCTTCTGTGGGAAATGATGGAATTATTCAATAATGAAGGTGTTCTGAAAAATCTGAGAAACCAGAAAACAATGGTTCTGCTAATCTGAGGGAGGTCTGCTGCCTATCCCACATCTCAATGATATGTAACTAGCAAATATGAAAAAAAAAATCTAGAAGAAAAAATATATTAATGAGATCTTAGAAGGAAAATTGATTTCTAGGGCAACAAAAATATTTCTAGGCCAGGGAAGTTAAGATATGAGGCCTAATTGGAGAGTTGGAGGTCTTGGGTAGGCAACCTGAGTGCTATTAATTTCAAAGCAAGTATTCATTTCAAAGCAACAATTCCAACAGAAAGAAGGGGATAGCTCTGCACAGATTGTTTAATGATCCTCTTAGAATGCTGCCAAAGAAAAGCATGAAAACTGAAAAAGCACAGAACATGGCCTTTCAGAGTGAGCAGCTCTTCTTTGAATACTAATATACTTAAAGAAATATATCTCAAACAAAAGAATGTATTTTAGAAACTTAGCAAATTAGGAAAGATTTTTCATTTGTGAACCAAGTGGTTTCTTTATTCAGCCAGGGCTCTAAAAAATGCTCAGTCCCTGTAGACATGAAAGAATGGAGTAACTGCTAAGTGAACTGCTAAGTGTAACAATGTGCTACAACCAAAGAAAAAATGGAAATATTTTGTGCAAAAAAACTACTCTTCTAGGAAAACACAAAATGAATAATGTAAAACTGGAAAACAGATTTCCTATGGGAAGCTGATATTTCTATTACATCGGAAATAGTGTAGGAGAAAGATCACAGACAATAAATCATAAAATATTGTGTTTAAAAAACCTGTTCATTGTATTAAAGAACACTACCTTAAGGTGGGAAAGTAAAAATTCATAGGAAAATAAGCTTTTAAAAGGAAAAGATAACTTCTATGCAAATTATTAAAAACTGGGCCTGAATCTTCATTTTTGCTTTTCCAAGAATTATGAACTTTAAGACCATTCTTTCAAACAGATTACTTAAGACAAAAACATCTAGCTCTTTCTCTTGAGCATTACATAAACATTACAAAGTATTTACACAGAAGAAAAAAATGCAAGGATTTAAATGTTCTGATAAAATTGACAATGCTTTTCTTCTCTTGGCCTTAGAAAATGGAGAATATGTATAAAAGAGAACTGTTGATGCCATATCTTTCACTTTCTTCTGCTTAGTTATTTAAATAACATGCATTCTCGTCCATTTCTAGACTTAAACATTAGCACATAAATCCATTAGAAGACTGAAGGTTCTGGAACAATTGAGAATTTGGTTTTTTGCAGAAAAATTCTTTCCCCCTCTCCCCCCTGCCCCCCGCTTCTGATTTGCAAGAGGGAGGAGCAGAACAAAAGAGATGTGAGAATCAAGACTGCCACTGTCTCTCACTGTTCTGACATCTGGATATTTTAAGGCAGATACTTAAAAAAATGTGCAAAACCACTACACACAAGTAATAACAGAATGATTTCCTTTTTAAGTCTAGAACCTTTAAAAATCATATATAAGAATGTATTCATAAGATGCTAGTTCTCCATTATCCTATTTGATCCAGTTGCTAAACAAAAAACTGAAATAACCCAACTAAGAAATTGATGGGACCGTGACTTTATTAGTGATTTTGTACAACTCCTTTTCTTAAGCAGAAAAGGATTAGAACATTTTTATCTACTTAGAGCCTTATCTTTAAAGAGAAAACCTACATTTTAAGACCGACTTCCACAACTTCTTCTGAAGCTTTCACATGTGTATCTCCTTCTTCCATACACACATTCCCCAGCAGCCTTCAGCAATACAAAATGGAAGTCTCACTGCCCCACAGCAGTATTTAACAATTTTGTTTTATTCTTTATTCTTCATCAATTTTTGGGGACCTTGAATGCAAAAGAATAAAATGATCCCATGGAACAGGGTGCTGCAATTGCTACTCTGCCCAGTCTGATGTGGTGGGGGAAGGTTCACGGTGTGGAGCTTCCCACACCCCAGGGTGCAGAGGGTTGGTTGATAAAGCAGGAGTTTCTCTGCCCTTTCTCTTGCTGAATACAGCTCATCCATCCTCCATGAGAAGAGTTTTTGCTCTTTTGCCAGTGTCTGAAATGCAGCAGTAAATTTCTGTCTGTTCAATGATGGATGGAGGTCAAAGTCTCTTTGTTTCAATAGGGTTTGTTTCAGCAAGCCTAGTTTATAAATATCAAAATTTACATAAGTGGCAACTCATCTGACATTCTGATGTTTACTTATTTCACTTACTCAAAAGAAGACTTTTTCATTCTCTTTCTGGATCACTCATAATTTTTGCAACTGACACAATGGGAACATCTATTGATTTTGTTTGAAGATATGGGCAAACCTGCACTACTGCTCATTTACTGAGGAACCTGTTAATTATTTCTAGCCCAGTGCACCTTAATCTCTTCAGAATTAGGCCTCAAAATAATACAGTCCATCCTGTCAAACAATTTAAAACATATCCTTGTGACCAGAGAGATGCAGAACAGCAGTAGAAAAATAAATAATTTCAATTATGCTCAAGATGTTCAAAGTCAGTGGCAAATAATGCAATACCTGAATATTTCCTCCTATTTGATTAAATGGAAAATATGTGTTCAGTATTTCTGGTTTACTTTAATGATTCAGCTGCAGTCCAAGATATGCCAAAACTGCACCTGCTATGTCTACTGCTCAAACACTTTCCAATTTTCAGTAGTTAGCAAAACAAACTGCCCAATTCATGCCACGTTCCTGGCAACAGTATAAACCAAAATATTTAGGAGCTTTTTTTACCTTTACATCTTTTCGTGCCATCTGTTCAATGTGCAAAACAATGTGTTGGAGAGGGGACGTCATAGTTAAATGGAAATTCACATCTAGATCTAGTGCTGCAGTCTTGAAAAGAGATTTCCCCCAAATTTAGACAGAAGGAAATTACAATCTCAGGGACAGAGATACCTCCCAGCCTTTGGTGGTAAGGGTGAGCAAGAACATTGTGTTATCCTTTTGTTTTTCAAAAAGAAGGCATTTAGTGAAGAAAGGTGGAGATAAAAGGCAACTTCAAGGAAACTTTAGAAAGCAGAAAACAGTAGTAAATATAAGATGCTGAATGGAAGAGGTGCAAGGTTACTGTAAGGTGGAAGTCTCCCCTGTCTGAATTTTGTAACCAAGAAAACCCGATTTGGATAACAGTTTTTAATTCTTGGTTTTGTTTATTTGATTTTGGTTTTGTTTTGAATGAGAATATAGAGACCCAAAATAGCTTTCGCACTCAAAATTTTGGTAGCAAGACCAAGACTGTGTTTTAGGCACAAACTTCAATGGAGAAACTTTGAGTTTGTGTTGCCATTGAAAGAAAAGAGAAGTTTTGGAAGAACACCAGAAATTTCATTGCCTGGAAAAAAAAAGTTGAAAAATAAAGTGCAACACAAAACCTGATTATTCTGTAGGTGTTACTGGGGCAAAGCAAAGAACAATAGCTATATGTTTCCTGAAATGGACCAAAAGCTGGATATGATCAATTATAGCTTTGTTGGACCAGATGCTACAAAATGTTCATTTTACAGAGCTATTTTGTAAAACTCCTATTTTCCCATGATCAGACATGTCAAAGAGATGAAAGGCTGAATAATAAACCAAAGATTTTCCCACAAAACAGGCAAGAGACATGGGAAACAGCACAATTTTAACCCTTCTAACAGAGATGATTTGTGCCAAATATTAAAAGATCTTTGTTCTTCTTTAAAGAACTTTAAAAGATTATAAGGTGACAAACCCTAGTGTGAAACACATAATCACAATGAAGAACACATTAAAAATTGGAATTTTGTTAATTTATCAGAATTTTCCATCCATGAAAATGGTATTAAATATATTCTCAAAAAACATTTTGTAACAAGGCCTGTACAGTATTCATTGTAGAGATTCAGGGAAAACCTAAAGAGGAATCTTTCCATTGTCGATTTCTTCTCACAAATGGAACAACACAGGAATAAACACATGGTGTCTTTATATTTAGGCCAACATGTAGCAATACATTAACTATGAAATTATTTCTGAAGCTACATAAAAAGCACATTATGGAATTTGTCTGATTTTCTAGAAGGTATTGAACAACATAAAAAAAAAGATTAAACAAAGAGCATTAGTGAAGCTATAAACATTTGAAGACAGGTAAGACTCAAGAGAAACTCATAAAAGCTCAGAGTTTATAAATGGACACACTTAGGCGATCCCAAAAAGTGAACAAACTTGTGAAGTGAATAGAAGTATACACAGTACATGAGCCATGGGAATTCTTTATAAAGTATTATATTAAAGCTACATGAGGTTTTATTAGAGCCATAATAAGTACTATTTTATCTTGGTATTTTAAATATACTTTCATTTTATTTTAAGTACACCACAGGACATCTAATTCAATATTTATTGAGGTTGTCACAAATAATATATGAAACAACAGCTCCTAAGGATTTGTGTAATGTTTAGTGACAACTCTAGATTGCAATCAAGGTCATATGTCTACCTTTCTTGTTCTCTTTTGTCATTCACTATTTCGACATTCCTTTTCCCTTCAATGATATTCAAATTAGCCTATAATTAGAAGTATCATGAACACTTTCTATTCCATTCATTTTTATGCACAACACTTGGAAAATTTAGACAGAATTAGGCAACTTCTTGTAGCAACAAGTAAAACAGCTTTTATTATATTTCTGTAAAGATAAAAGAAAACAAAATAAAATTATATTTGCACTTGTATACAAAGGAAAATATATTTGAGGTACAATCTTCCAACTACTTCGAGGCACTTGAATCTGTGGTTTGACTCCGTTTTCTAAAAGAATCATTTAAGAAGATGTTGGCAATTTAGTTTTACTATGTGCCTTCGGACTGATTTTAATTATCAACCACTGATATAAAAAAAGTTCACAGAGGTCCTTTTGTCCTGTGGAAGGGATAAATGGACAAAGGCACAAGAGAGAAAGAACCATTGGAGACAATTAATCCCCTCTGAAGCACTAAAGAAACTACAGCTGCTGTGTCACTGTGGAAACACCACTGTCCTGGTCTAGGGGACAGTGACCGAGGTGGTTTTTAACAAAGCACCAAGAGCCACATACAGTAATGGTAAGTACAAATCATAAATGAGGGACCTTCTGCTTTGTGCCAGGCACCAAAGAGCTTCTACACATCCAGCATAAATTGTTTTAATGTGTTGCTTGTTGTTGTTTTTTTTATTTAAGTCTATGCAATGCAAGTTATGTCTCCATAATAGCACAGCACCATTTTATCCTTATGGGATAAGAATGTACCTTTTTTTTGTTGTGAATATCTGGCTTCTTTTACCTTTCCTCTATGCATAGAAAGTGGCTAAGAGTTGTGGGAAAAATAACAGCATACAATTATGTAATTAAGTGAATTCTATAATTATTTTCTTTACTGCAGCATAGTAAGCATTGGTAAATTTGAGTGAAATAAGTTAACAATATTATGACAGTGCTGTGAGCTGGGCCCCAGTATGGTAAGGTTCCTGCAATGGCTGTTAGGTTTTTCACAGAATATATCAGTTGTGATACAGAATATTAATTCTCATAACTTTGCATTTTACTAGAGAATAGATTTTGTTTTATATTATGAAAGAAAACAAGAGAAAAATGTTCCTTGCACATTGAATTTATGTGTTAATATTACTATATTTTTTCAAAGCACATTGTTTCATGTGACATTGTCAAAAAATAAGGATAATCCAGTACTACCTATTTATTAAAGATAGAATAGGCTTTGTTATACCACTTGACAAGTTAATAATTTTAACCTCTGATTGCACTCCTTGCATGATCAACATTGCAAATTAGTATTTGTCGTGACTGTATAAAAATTATATTGCTTGCATGTAAGTTTTGAACATGATTTTACTAAAACATTAACCTACATTGATAAAATTTGAATCGAGACCTCAAAGGGGCTAAGTACTCTTAGAAACAAGAACAAAATATAGAGCTTTGGTTTTCTAGAAAATTGCTTTTGCATGAACCACTATGAAGAATTATTGACTTGCAGGCTTCATAATTAAAGTCTTCATTGTCTTTATTTATACATTTCTTGCAACACTCTATTTTTTCCAAAAGCATTTAATTATTCTGGCAAACACAAATATTAGTTAGTGAGTGTGACAATAATTTCTTCTTTATAATATCTTTACATTGTAATTTTTCATTTGTGAATATGTAATACTTATTTGCAAATTGAAGACCAATATAGCAAAGTAAGAGACTGAGAATCAGCTAAGCTGAACTATTCTGAGTTAAAATTCTCATGCACAATTCATTAATTTCTTTTGAATAGATTAATCTCTTCACTGTTTTTTACTACTCAAACTTTCCTTAGAGTTTTTCTATGAACCTAAGTATTGTAATAATTACATGTCTGCAAACTCATTGCAAGAAGAATGAATTCTGTTACTTGCTGCCAAAACCTATTGTTCATATAGCTACTTGGTATCTAAGTAATTTTATCTATTGGTTGACAGGATGGACTTTCTTATATACAATTCACTGTTGAAATATAATTTAATCAACTAAAAGTATTTCATGAAAAGATTTAAAAGTACTATTATCCTAAAACTGATTTTCTATGAACACAGCAAGACTTAGGCCTCATAAATTATTGATGAGAAACAAGCTGATGACTTAAAAGGCCACCTAGTTCACTGAAATGTTTGTGAAAAGTTTTTACACCTCTAGTAATTTTAATTGAGAGATTGAAAAATATAGAGAGATAATAATAAAAAAACAAGGCAAGCTTTTCTATTCTCCAATGAAATAATTTAAATTCTATATAGAATATACTTTTTTTCTGAAAGAGATTTTAATTTTTCAACCATTTGAAAATATTTTATAAGGGCCATGTAATTCAATAAAGCAACAAAATATCAAAAAGTCAAATATATTCTTTATCCTATGAGAGTTGTCCCTCAACCAGCCTTTCTACTTACCCCCTCAAAGCAATACTCTTTTTCCTGAATTCTGCCTTTGTACAGCAGCATTTCTCTTCCCACTTGCAAAATTATCTGACTTATCCTTTTCTTCATCAAAACAAAAACCAATGAAGAATGTGTCCAGTACATGGCACAAATGCAATTTCCTCTCTGTGAAACAGAAGTGGAGGGACTGACTGATTCTCCTTCTTGGAGCTGCAAAGGAGGGTTAATCTACCAGTTGTAGCACATTGACTGGCACAGTTTGGAGGGGCTGGATGATGCAGTGAAATTCATCCCTTACCCAAAGCCACTTTGCTCAGCTTGCTGGGAAGCCCATACTGTCTTTCAGTTCTTCAGAAAGTATTTTCCTATTGTTTAGATGATATCCTGAAGAAAGTTACTTTGATGAGTATGTTTTTTTTAGCACAATCTAGAGATGCAAGACAGAAATAATAAAATAAACCAAATATTTTTACTATTTTGTCCTAATTGTGTACCTACTTTCAGAAATTTTATATTTTCCACTTTCCACAAATTCACAGCATTCAAAGAAAAACATTTTAAATTTCCCAGATCAGCATCTTCATTCAGCTATTTTAGCTTTGAGGAAAGTGGCCCTTCATGGACTTTTTGTCTATGAATTTTTCTAATTTCGTTTAAACTGCTGATAATCAAATTTTCAGAGGTATGTGGCATAATTCCCAAAAACATATGAAAAAGTGTCCCAAAAATATGCAAAAAAGTATTTAATTTTTCTTGCTTTGAACTTGTCACCTCTTAGTGGTATTTGATTGCTCTCTAATTGCTTTGTGTCTCCATGTCACACAATGTTTTATACATACCAGTATGACTTGCTCCTTATGTCTCTTTGCAATGTAGAAGAATCATAGTCTGCCCAGCAGTTTCTGAGAAAAAGATGGATATTTGATTATCCAGTTTATTTTTCAATTTTCTTTTCATTTTTCAATTTTATTTTTCAATTTTCTTTTTTCTGATATGAGTAGACAATATTCAAGAAATGGATTCTGATTTTTATTATGTTCTACTGGTCTTCATGATTTTATTATCCAGAATTAAAACAACTTGTGCAACTAACTACCACCTGTAAGAATTTTACAGATTTTTTTTCTGTAAATATTCTGAAATTTACAGAATATTTTCTGTAAGAATACTTTTTGTATAGAAAATAAATTATACAGAAACTGGTGAATAGCTGAGAAAGCAAAGATGAGACTCTGAGTGGAGTCTGCGTTACTAATAACAAGAAACTAAGAAAATCTGAATTCTATACAAATGACATCAAGCCTGAAAGAGCTGAATCTGAGATCAGAAAAAAGGCTGATACATTTATTGACAGGTCTTTGTGAACATGTAAAGTGTTCACATATCAATACTAAAAAATAAATATATACAGACCTTAAAAACAGAGGGTTAAATTAATGCTGCACAGTGCTTTATTTAATGGTGAACAGATGGGTTCAGCAACTATTTATACCTACTTGAAATTACTAAAATGAGGAAGAAGCATAACTTTATTTTGCAGAAAGAGAAACTTTCACTTCTTATTTTCCACATTATAGTCTCTGATGAATGCAGGGTTGCTTTATTGCTACCACTGTCCATCCAGCATTTAAATTACTGTGTGACCCTCTGTGGTATCTATAGATGGAGCTAAATGAAAGTCTTCTCCTAGCATGCCTTGACTTTGACCTTCATTCTAGCAATTTCAGTATCCCAGATTGTCTTTGTTATCCATCCATTTCATAAATTAAACACCCAAGGAAATCAGTTCCATATATTGAAGTACCCCCTCAATGTTGGGCTTAAGCTGAGTCATCCCAGATTCTTCTCTTAAAGAGTCTGATTTCCTATTTCTTCTTTGAGGTTCCAAGTTCTAAACATAGGTGGCTTTTTCCTTAAACCACATTTGGAAAAGATAGTGAAACTTCTTCCTCTTAATGTGTCAGACTTGTAGCTATGGCTGTTTCTTTTGACATCCAGTGTCAGGAGGAGAGTAGTAATCCTGGGAAGTGGAGATTAGCACAAAATTGTTCTTTGAACAACATGTAGCTGTGGCTCCAGTAAATGTATCTCTGACGCTTAAAGTGGGGGTTTTTTTTGTTTTTTTTTTTTATGTTACTCTTTTAGAATAAATAGAGGAAATAAATAAATAGACCATTTACACTGAGAGTTATGGGGGAAAATAGAGAGCTGTACAGAGAAAGGTGTCTGAAAACCTATCAGCATGTCCGTCTGGACAAACTCATTTGTTTGTATCCTCTGGAGAAAATAATTTGGATTCAGCTTCTAATTAATTTTACACTTCTCTCCTCTGTGGTATGATCCCAGAATGCAGAAAAATATGTTAAAGCAAGGGACCCTGCAGTGCTTTGTACAGCTGAGACAGATCAGTGCATCCTTAGTTTATTTTTTATCTGTTACAATATCAAAGACCAAATCTGTGCAGCAGCTGATCTTGGTGAAAATTTCTAGGCTGTGTAACATTTAATTCCACCAGTACAAATTGAAATGAACTTTGGAGATTCAGTTTGCTGTGTTCCTTCCCATTCACGCCTGTATTTTTTGCAAACTTCCATCAGGGATGCTAATTTGTGTTAATTGATGCAGTTTTTTTCTCCTGTCCACGATAACACTCATTGTGAATCTGCTTGCCAATCAAAAAGATTATAATAGACCACAACGGAAAATTTACTAAGAATAACCAGCCACTTCTGCAACTAATATCAGTAGCATTTTCCTATTACATATTCTTCTTCAGGGTGAAATAAAAGCTACAGGAAAAAAATCATCAGAAGCATCAATTAGCACCATAAGAGATTTTTAGTAGTTCAGAGAAAAAGAAGGAGCATATTGTTAATGTATAGAATATGGTACTGAAATGGAATGAAAAGCAAGCCAAAACAAAGAGATTATTTCTAAACCTGAACCACACTATAGAAAGTAACAGTAATTGAAACTTTACAAGTGATTGGATAGAAAACTAAAACCTAAGTTCACAGCTCACTTAGAAATAAGAGGCCTGATAAGATTAGATAAATTTTAAAGCTTTTTTTTTTTCACCTCTTTCCTATATATTTTAATGCTATATACTGGAAAGAGTATACAGCTCTTGCACTCATTTTGTGGTAACTTCTTTGCCATAAAATGGTAACTTTGAGAAGGCTGTTGCCTCCCAGTAAAGTTTTTGATGAACTGATGTGTATTCTTTGTCTAAATAACATTGGCATTGATGCTGGTGTTACATGGAAAATCAGTTTTAAAATTTTTGCTTTCATTACAGGGATGCAAGATACTGCTCTGTATCCTCTCATGCATGATATCAAATTTTTGATCCCGTTCTAGCATGTGGTGAGTTAAAGCAAAACTACATTCACCTGAGGGAAGATGTCTTTCCCCTTTACTTAAGTGCCACGGATCTATCAATTAATCTCCCGAGAACTGTTCTCACAGATAGCTCTTGATCATAAATCCATATTTATGATCCCACTCCAAAATCTACAGCATGGCCATACCAATTTGAATATTTTTAGCCAGCGTAATCCAAGTTTTCCAAGTTAAAAATAATATACTTTACTTGAAATACAAATGCTATCATTAAAAAATAAAAATCTATTTCAATGATTCCTGTAAGTGACAATGGTTTTTCACAACTAAATTAACCCCTAGGCCAGGAATTTAGAAATGACATTACATTTTCCTGGGCTAACAGTCAAAAGGAAATTGAGATGTATCTTGGAGAACATAAAACATAATTTTTCAGTCATCATGAGTATCTTTAAAACATGCTATTCTTCCCAGAAACAGAGGTTGAGGTTAAAAGATAATATGTAAGCCATTCTGTTTCTTCTACTCAACAGAGAAATGAAGAGGTCATCATGGAAGAATGCAGGTCAATAATAGAACAAAATATTGTGTTCCAGCCACTGATATATTGCCCCTCTAAAAATTGCAGACAAGCTGTAGAACCAACAAAAAACTCAAACAGATTAAAAAATCACACAAAGTTGAAGCAAGACAGTGTGAGTTAGTTTTTTAGCTACTGAAACTACAAGGGCTTGGAAATATTTTGGTATTTTTTGTCCTTGACCTAAATGGTGGATTAATACATAACAGCATTGCAACATCAGGTGGTCCCAATTAATGATCTGACACTGTAAGTCAAGGATTTTTTTTTTTAATTTTAAATTTGTTCATCCAAATGCTAACTGTTTTGCTCAGGAAATGATTGAGGGTGAACAAAGTCCTCTTGGAACAGCTGTTATAGCAGAAGAAGATATTTTGAACTCTGCAACTCATTAATTTACAAGTAAGAGGAGGAGCATGGCAAGCAGCAGGGAGCCTGAGATAAGAGCAGAGGACTGGATGAGGTCAAAGAAACTGCCAGATCTCTGAGTTTACTGTTGGAAACTGTTTCAGATGCTATCAACAAGGAAAATAATCAACTGTGTACTCCCTTCACAAGTCCTAGAACAACCTCTGAGGCTGCCATCTGTCCCAAAGAGATTATAGCATGACAACCCTGTCATTAACTATCTAAAATTGTGAAGTAGAAGTGATTGAAGTCTTCCACTGCAATACCTTTCTGTTAAAAGCACCTGATCTGAAAACCTGTTGTAAAGGAACAGATTCATTTGGCCAAAAAAAGAATTTCCCTATATCAATAGGAATGTTCCATCAATGTTGATTCTTATTTTCCTGCCTTGGCCTTTGGGCAGTCCTGTGAGGCAAGTGTTCAAATGTTCTGTGATTAGTGTTCTGTGTGATGAGTGGTTCCTGGTGAAGTGTGTTGAGCTGTCAGGGCAAAGAGCTGTACACAAGCCACGACAGCACCTTTCACAGGATCTCAGTCTTACACCAAGTGCCTGACACACGGGAGATAATTGCTGTTAACACTAAAACCATAGCAAATATGGTCTAGCTAAGCAACTGGTATATGCTAAATTGTTCACTTAATGCATATAAGCAAAATTGCACAAATAAGACAAATAGAGATAAAAATATTTGAATAGAAAATCACATATAAAAATAATAGAATAAAATAAAAAATTGGTTCGCAAGCTGTCATTTAAATGCTGTCACAGATTTCTTGCTGAACGTGAGTATGATCAACTCAGAATACCCACAGGCAGTAACAAGACATGAAATAAACAGTAATCTGAACTCTGATAGAGTCTTAATATTGGATATTGTGGTGGGCTACTCTTTCTTGGACACAAGGTGCTGACAAAAGGCCCTGTATTATGGCCCATCCTCAAGTGGGCAGGGGAGAGAAAATATAGTGAAAGATTTGTGGGTTCCATTTACTGACAAACAGACTTGACTTGGGGAAATTATTGATTTTATTACCAAACAAATCACAGCAGGGTAATAAGAAGTAAATCCAAATCTTAGGAATAGCTTTCCCAACTCTTCCCTTCCCAGTGTAAGGCTATTTCCAATTCTCTCTCTGCTTCCTCCAGCAGCACAGAGTGAGAGGAAATGGGGACTGTGGTCAGTTTATTACACATTGTCTCTGCTTCTCCGTGCTCTCTATAAACTTTTCCAAAGTGATTCCTTCCCATGGGCTGCAATATTTAATAAAGTGCTCCAGTGTGTGGATGTTGGACACACGACTGGTGATCCCTTTTTCTCTTCTATCTGATTTTGTATTCACTTTCTCTTTCTTCCCTCATTTGTTTTATTCATTTATTCCTCTTGCTATTAGAAGATAGGAGTAAAGTATATATCAATTTCCATGTTGAGTGTGTAGTATGAAAATAAAATTTTGTGAGCTTCTTTGGACTCTTTTGACTTTTGCCATTCATTTTTACCCATGAGGACCTACAAATTTTGGGTGCTTCCTTTGGTGTAAGAATGAGAGGTGACAGCTCCACACAAGCATGACAGCATAACGAATATAGTATGTAGCATTCAGTGACAGATTCAGAGTTTTACCCAGAGTTAATAAAAAAGTGTAATTTAGATTTCTCTGATTCATAGATAGTTTAGTAGATTATTAGGACAACAGAGATAAGCTTCTATGTTGTTCTAGATAAAAAAAAGAACAGTTTTTGGAAAACTCTCAGCAGAGTTGATGAGAACCCATTTGAACATGAATTTTCAGGGCACTGCAAGGCAAATTAAAAGCCTAATGGTCTGTCTCCATTTTCACACAAGGTCAAGGAAGAAAGAATTGCAGCTCAAAGGTGGAATCAATAGAATGGAACGTGTACTAGTCAAATAGTTGAAGACAAGAAAGAACACCAGAGAGAATATGACTGGTCAATGAAAAAAGGGTTAGCATTACTGAAGCACAAAATATCAAATTCAGTCTAGACACAATCTGATTAAGGAAAAAAGAAAAATGTGAAGGGTATATACTTGTTTCATGGATTTAAGACAGATAACAGAGGTCTTTATCATCAGTGTAAGCATCACAGGACAAGATGTATTACAGAAGGTTACAGGTAAAACTAATTTAATTTTGTGCACATTTTTAAACACCTTTTACTGATATATTGGGACAACTGCTACTTAAGAACATTACTTGGCAATGTTCATGACATGGCACTGAAGCACTACTCTGTAAAGCATCAATGCTTGGACTCACTGACACCATCATGGCAGTCATAATTTGAGTATATGCATCCAGAGAAATTTTTAGAGCTTTTCTGAAAACAGTCGTCATCTTATATGCAAGACAATTTCTGAATAAATTCTGCCCAGATTGAGATGCAATTACTATGTTGTACATGCAAAAGGCATGTAAACTGAGAACACTGTAGTAAGGTCACAACACTATCTATGGAAAGCAATGTGATCTAGAAAAATCTAATATAAGCTGCAACATATTTGGATATAGCTGCACAAATATTGAAAAATTTATGTTATCTCTAATATGAAAATGTGATTTTTTTTTAGATGCTACGTAGAACTGCAGTGAAACACATCAAAGCCAGGGAATCAAATTTTACCTCTAATGTGATCTAACTCTGTACCTGAAAAATGTTATGAAACAGAGAGAGATAATGCAATTTCACCTTCACATAAAGTCTTCGCATAAAGTTTTTTATGAGGATTGGCTTCACAGGACATGATGGGCCATGGAGCATAGTGGGCTACAGAAGATGCTATGGTATTCTGTTAGTGTAGAAGATTTGTTGATAGTAAATGACAGGAAAAATAGTCTGAGAATATAGAAAAAAAGAACCATCAATATAAAATTAGTGTTTGCTTTTTCCAGGTTGAAGATATTCAGAAAGAACTAGACTGGTGTGCAAAGAAGCAGCTGGGTCTGAAACTACAAAAATCAAATAAAAATCAATAACCAAAAGGGAGTGTAATTGTCTAGCAAGACTCATGAAGTGTATAAAAGCTGCTGGCATTTTAGTGAGCACTTATATGCTTATTTTTTCCAAAATGCATTGTATTTATGAGAAAACTCAGCATAATAAGCCATTCTTGAACTAGAGGTAAGTTTTGCATGATGGTATATTTAAATGATCGTGAATTAGATAAAAAGGAGGGTTCTCCTACCATATACTAAATCTGACAGTTGGGACCATTAAAAAGGGCAATAATTTTGTTACTCCTCTTTGTAAAGAGATTTATCGTCTGTTGATGACAAGTGTCATGTTACCCCAAGGAATAGTCAAGTGGTCAAATGACTGGAAATTTATTATCCATTATATGAAAGGAATTGATTTTTAATGGGTAAATCAGCCATATGTTTTTGTATTTTTGTATTTTTTGCTTGGATAACTTAGACAAATTACGTCCTTTCAATATAGCCATTAGAGAATATAAGGTTGTATTTAGTTGGCAAAAGTCAGCACAAATAAAGGCAATAGAGACCTACTAAGTATTACAATAAAAACAAATACAAGGCTAGAATGAGTAGGAGAGTCATAACAGCTGTAGAAAAGAAATAGGACCAGAAACAAACTGACTGAAGACAGTTTTTCCCCATTTTGTGATGCATAAGATTACCATGGGGATATTGCTACGGTGCCATATTGCCTAATAAAACAAAACAAAACCAAAACACCTGGGCACTGATATGGGACTTACATTCCCAAATAATGCTTGAACAGGAGTATACAGGAACTATTTGGAGATGTAATTTTACACAGGTTTATGATATCCTTGTCTTTATATAATAAAAAAACAAACAGGGAACCAGCTCTGTTTCAGTTGAAAAAAAATTATACTCAAGCTTTGTTTTGTTATGTGGTACCAAGGGAGTGACTGATGCAGCACAGGAATAACTGAATCAGGATCTAAATGTTTGTGTTCATTAAACATTTATTGAATAGCTCAGCCTACTGAATGTTTACTTGGTGTATCAATGATGAAATAGTTTTCATTGCAAACTGTTTTTCGCCCAGATTTTGGAACACCTCTTTTTAAGTTTATGCAGTTCTATTCAACCTAGTTCTCCCTTCAGAAGAAGCACAACTAATGAAACCAATTTTAAACAGGCTGCTAAAAACTTTTTGTCTCCTATCTAGTATTTTCCCTTTCACATGTACTATTCTGGAATGCAACAGATTGAAAATAAAACATGTTTTCAGATTTTTACTTGACATACACAAGGGAAAGTAGATCTATTTGTTTACTTTTGTAAGGAGGAAGCTTTATACCTGTTTGAAAACTATCTCTGTTAATTATTCATTGACTGTCAGAACACTGCTTGAATTTGAATTGCACATCACAGAATAATTTAGATTGGAAGGCACCTTCAAGTCACCTATTTTCCAGTCTTCTGGTCAAAGTGAGTTCAGTTGTGCTAAGGAGTGTGTGTCGTGATGTTTGGTGGGACTATGAGGCAGGATGGCCATCAGCTGGCACCAACTGGCTTATGGGGACAAGAGTGAGTCCCTGCACATTCCCAATGGCAGTATTGTCACAGGCTTTGTACAGAAGGAACATATTACTTGTAACTGTGCTTTTATGTGCATTTCAACATGTAACAGCAACACTAAAAACATCTGGAGCCCCAACAATGCTATATAAAACCCCAAGTGAAGAATCTTGTTTTCTGATGCACATTCATATTGGTAAAAACCTTTAATAGACTTTTCTGACATTGTTTTTGTCAACATATGGTCTGCATTAATATTTGTGTTTAAGACAACAAAAGAGAGAAACAGAATATGAAAATCAAAATACAAATATAAAAATGAGGAAAAATTTACAGGTAAAACAATCAATACATGATGTTGCTAGTTCTGCAAGTACTCAGGAAAACATATCTATCTATCAAATAACAAAATTATAATGGTAATAACAAAATGACTTATCAGACAGGAAAACAGATTAACAGGAGGTAAGAAAGCATTTATGTAAATAGGAACACAGCAAGTAAACAAAACAAATCACATGTAGACAGTCACACAACTTGCTACCCTTGATCAATAGATTGATAAAAAAATAAAGTATTCTTACTCTAGACAAGGACAGAATTCTAGATGTAGGGTACCCAGACTCCCCAGCTTTATAGGAAAATATAGAAGAGAAATTTACAATAGAGAAACTATGCAATCACGGTAAGAAAATATAAATCTGGAGATTTATGTCCCTGATAGTAAACATTGTTAAGCACTAGCAGCAATCAGAACAGGCATATTTGCTTAAAAAAATTGCAGAATATGTTTTGATTGGTTTTTTGTTTACTTCTTATGCTCTGTAATTTATTTGTATCACTCCAGCTGGCAAGAACAGTGTTGCCAGACACTTTTGTTTATGACCCTGGAAACCTACCTGAGAGTCCAGAATAGAAAAAAAGTAGTAAGAGTTATTTAAAGAAATCCTCTATGTTATCTTGGTGTGAAAAATACAAAGACTCAAATTATATAAGCCATTCTATAGATATTTATGGGCATGTTAAATTATTTAAACCATATTAATGAACAGATTAATAATCAACAATTTATTATAGAGTTTTTCTTACACTGATTATATCTTAATGGCTTGCAGGGGTATAGTTCTATGGTCAGCCTCTTCTTCCTCCTTCCATTGATTGATTTAGCAGGAAACGAAGTCCTTCTTGTCTCTTTTCCTTACACTCCATATATACAGCTACAATGTTTTAGCCAAATTATCTCCCTGAACTGGAAAACTGCATATTCCTAGCACAAATTAGTGAAGTA
Organism: Chloebia gouldiae; assembly: GCA_003676055.1. NCBI lineage: Eukaryota > Metazoa > Chordata > Aves > Passeriformes > Passeridae > Chloebia > Chloebia gouldiae. The sequence goes on from QUSF01000001.1 coordinate 52,518,226, forward strand.
AATTTGCATAAATCCATGTTAAAATTGGCTTAAACTATCAAGAAATGTCATCCTAAAGGCTCAATACTGCAAATAGGATCAGCATGGAAGTACTAGTATTGCCAAGTTCCTCTTTATTGCTTGGTATAACACTTTTGTGCATTAGATTAGTCTACTTTGAGTACTTCCATCTGCATTCAAGAAGCTGGTTAAGCATTTCTGTCAGCCTATCTTGATATGGAATTAATATTACATCTCCGAAAAAGACCTGTGACCTGGAAAACTTTAATCCAAAATATTCTCTTTTAAATAGTCATGCAACCCTACAGATGCCTCAATTCTTTTATTTCCTTATTTTAATCTTAAAATATTATATAGTACTTCAGCACATCATTAGAGACATTGCAGCTTTGACAGGTCTGGTGTTTAAACTAACACTTCAGCTAATTAAATGCCTAATTCCTCCTTGTGCATCTTAGACCATATTTTAATAAAAAATTGGATTTTTCACAGTCTGTCTTTTGAAAATATGGAGTGAAATTTAGCTGTATAATATTCTCATATACATATAACAGAGCTAACCTGATGAGCTTCTTTATCTTCTTCCTTTAAGGACCTATACTTATTTGTCTACTATTGACCCCCATTATATAATGCCTGACTCTGACATTTACCTTCCTCAAAGTTTTCTCAGAAGTGTTTACTAGTGTTGCAAAGCTTGGCAATGTAAGAGCTGGGCCTTAAATCCTTGCTGCACAGGGAGTTAACCTTCTCTAGAGTTGTGAAAGACCCTATAGAGGGAGGTGGAAAAAGGAGGGCATAGAGTGTCAAATGAACACTCACAGTGTTAAAGCCCTCTCCCCAGGGGAGGTACCTGGGCATTCCCACATGAACCTAAATGTTCATCAGCTTGTTGAATTCTTTGCTTTGCTGGCATTCCCCATCCAAAATGGATCAAGGTCTGTGACCAACAGACAACTACTTTTCTCATCACTGAACTCACAAGTGTTGATATCTTTCATCTTCACTGTCAACTCTTATACTTTCTTTGTCTTTTTTTCTTTTCCTTGTAAATTTTCCTAGATCATATTTTATACTTTTATACTGATATATTTCTATAGATAATATATATGTATATGCATATGCACCAGTCATTCAGGGTAGTTTCACTGTAATCTACCCCAAGGGATGTCTTATCTAGAACCTCAGAGGTGCCTCAGAGGTGGGGCATTAACACCATCATGGTCTCAATCTCCCAATCAACTGGTGGAATTATCACCCCCATTCTTGAAAGTAAATGATTACAAAAATGTCTCCAAATCCCAAGGTTTCACTTTAAAATAGAAGTGCACAAATATTTAAATGGAGAAAAGAATCTGCAGCAGAACCAGAAAGCTATTCTACTTTCTTCATCTCTACATGTTCAGCCTGTTCTTCTGATGAAGAGTTAATGGAACCACCCAAAATAAACTCCATGTATTTTATCCTGTGCCTAAGACTTTAGAATGAATTATCTCTTAGTCTTTATAGATCCTGTAGATGGCAAACTTCCTCCACTGAACATGCTTAACCATTGCAAAAATCTCCTTTCACATGCCTACCCTAAATTTTTTAAAAGGATACCTAGTATTTATACAGAAACTCCAAACCAAATCCACAGTTTTATTATCAATCATGTTGTATTTCAAAGGCAAAGAATGGGTTGTTATCGGATACTTAAAAATAGAGTTTTAAAATCGTGCTTTCAAGTCAGTTTTAGACTTGGATAGAAGGATTATAGTTAACCTTGGAAAGTTCTCCTTAAAGGCCAGTCATTATTCTCAGTGTGTTTTATCAACTGTCTGTGACTGTGTTGCTGTCTTGTAGATCTTACTGCAAGGTGCTCCTGTTCCCTCACACTGCAGAAAGGTTTTGGAGCATAAAATTGTTTTCCAAACAACACTGTGGCTAAGCTGATGTTTTGAATAACTCTTACAATGCTCAGTTTAGTCCTGGGCCCAGATTTTAATCCTGCCTACATTGTTACATTTCATTCAGCTGCAAGCACTACTGATAAAGTTGTTCCTGGGATCACTTCTCTCAAAATTTGAAATTACCCATATATTCTTCTCAGTGCAATACAGAATTACTCTACCAAAGATCAAGTTCTATTCCTTGGATTGACTGCATGTATTTTCAACATAATATTCCAATATCTTTTGTTTTGATTATGGATATGTCAGTTCTGCTTTTCTACTTTTATATTTAAATTTTCTGCAGCTTCATCAGCCCATATCACATTAAAAGGTATATACTTACTTATTTTGTTGGTCTTCATACTTCTCCCTTCCTGTCTTCCTCTCTCTCACACCTTTTAATTTCATTTTTTAAATACAAATATTTCTACTATGGTAACCTGTGATAGGTCAGACATTTTAAAAAAGCTTTTACTTGTACTAATCCATTTTAGGAACTTTATTGGTTTAGAGAGGCAATAATTCTTTTGTGGCACAGCCTGACAAGCCAGGGAAATAGAAAAGAACTTTGGCATGGACTCAAATTTTTATGAAGCTGTGCCTGACTTTAAAAAGATTTTTGCTTGATTGCTTTTTATTGTCTCCTTCTTAATATTAGTGATACCAGTTTGAAGGTAACTGCGGGTTAATCCAGAAGACTGATGGATTAGAAATCATGGAAAAGTACAATCAATATAAAGGAGTCAGAGAGTGACACAGAAAATCTTAGTTAATCTAGTAAATTGGGAAAAACAGAGTAGTCCTGTGTACTGACAAGTTTTCATCCAATGAGCTGCAGTCAGCCCATTAAAACTTGGTTGTATTACTTACCATAGGATGCCTATAAACCTCTCCAGCATATGGCAATTGAATGGGAAAAGTAAATGAAATCCAAGATTTTAACATGTGAATTATTTCCAGCAGAGCTGAGAATGTTATTGCACAGGACTGAGCTGAAATTTTGTAGGGATATTGCACTGAAAAAACATCTGCCAGCTGATATAGGGAAGGGCAGCTAAAAGGAAAATAAAAATAAAAATATAGAACTTGTCCTACTGAAATTAAAAAAAAATTGCTTTGGCTTACTTAAGTAGAAGGAAGAATAGAGAGACTATCAATATGTTTTGTTTAGACAGTGAAAAATCAGACAAGAGGAGACCTAATAAAGCTAAAGGATAAAGTTGTCAAAAGAAGGAAAAAATATAATGTGAGCATGAATAAATTTATTTTGCTAATTAGTAATTCAAAACCATGAGAAGCATCAAGCGTTGAAACAACATTTTATTCAGAGCAGTGAAGGACAAAAAAATTCAAAAACCATCTAAGATGAAGATTTAGAAATGTACAAGAAGGCTTATACACTATGTCTTCCTTCAATAACAGGAGCTCAAGTCAACGACCCAGAAATCTTATAGCCTTTAGTTCCCAAGAGCACATATAGTTTTTAAATTTTGAAGTTAATATAAGAGAAATTGCATTTTATTCCAGGTTCTATAAATAAAATTTTAATATTTGGCTATTTAAGAACTGCATAAATTTCTTTAGAGGAGCTGTTAATCTAGAAGATAGTTAGATGCTCTTCGAGCAACCTGTTATAATATTAACTTCTCTTGATACACTGAATATGACCACACAGTATACACTAGCTGGAGCCATTTCCATGTAATTATTGCTGTGACATTTTTCAGAATAGCTCTACTTGACATTTACAGTGAAATGTAGTGCTATTCTGAAAAATGTTTCCTTATATTCACTTTTTTTTGGTGGGCATTTTAGTCTGCCATCACAGTAGGACACACACTGTATATAAACTTTCACTTGTACAATGATTTTCTTTAAACTGGATAACTTATGCAGTAACCTTTGGTATGAGGAGAGAAATTTTATTAAATTTAGCCCTCTGCTGAGTACTATTTCAATTTCTCAGTATGCGTACAGAAATTTTCTGTATGTGAATTATTACTACTGCTCTCAAGATGCTATACTGAAAGCATAATAAGACAGAATTATTTTTGCATTATGCTGAGTGCTGCAAATAGAAAAATAGGACTCATATTAAAATGTAAAAGTTGTATGACCTTCAAATTAATTTTTCTTCATGGAATGTATATAATTTCATTTGTTCTCCCTCCATTTTAAAGTAAAAAATAGAGATTGTCTATATGTAGTACTTTGAGGAACTACAGCAATATGACCAGTACTTTATGGGACTTTTTTTATTGTTGTTTTTGTTTACTTAGTGAACAGCTTCACTTTGCATTTTAGGAAAAAAATAAATATTTTTTAATATAAAAGTAAGACACAATTCTTCTTTTAGCAATCACTTCTATTCAATTTGAAATTATCAGTTACATTGCATATTTTTACGTGCAACCTAAAGTCTTCCTAACCTTAGGGAAATAGAGACTTAGATGGAGCTTGGTATCTTAGCTACATTACTATCCCAGTTTTATTGTAAAATTTGTCCAGATCTTATGCATCTACTATACTAATATTTTTTTCTTGAAGAGAAGTCCAGCTCTGAGTTATAGACAATTTGCAAGGAAGCCTATTAGTGTGCAATTATTAGCATTACATCAGTAAAGCTCTTGGCTGTCCTGTCTCATCCTGAGGTGCCCAGAGTAAAAAGGCTGGGTGCAGTAGCTGCCAAAGCAACAATAATTGGCCCCAAGTCTTCCAGCATAAGGATAATATATTACAGGCTGTTTCTGGCTGCTTCATCTTTCCTTTGGGATGTGGTGAGATATTTTCAGTCATTATCTATCACTGGCAATTGCTGTCCCTTTCTAGATGGGTGATTAACAGACACCGACGATATTGTAGGAGTTTGCAGACTATGCAAAACACTCTGCTAGCACAGCTCTGCCAGTTACAGCCTCAACAACAATGCTCTCCATTTTTTACAACAATTTATTATACATCTTTGAAAGTCCCAGAAGCCTTTGCATCCATTCATATTGCCAGAGTGTGGAACCCAAATAATTAACTTAAATGAAATGCTTTGGTCATTAAATATAATATTTTCTAAGGCCCCATTATTTTACTGAAATAAAGAGAAGTTTTTAACATCTCCTTTGAAACAGCTTATGATTTTCCAGGTCCTTCTCTTTAATTGGTTTTTAGTCCAGCCCATTGATTGACTGTTTATTATTCTAATTGGTGGATTTTAACTGTGAGTTTGCAGAATTCAGATGGAAAATGTAGAGTATAAATGCTCTTAAGCCATTCTAATACATTAATTTACTGGGTATTTGAAAGAATGGATTATTTTGATATTGAATATGAATTAAATATAAATTTTGATATTGAATACATTATTTTGATATTTGATATATTGAAATAAGTTATTATTTCAACATATATTTTGGAAGAATTTTCATTACTTTAGGGTTTTGTTTGTTTTTTTTCCCTACTTTTTTCCCCTGAAGGGATCAATAATAGTTTGTCTTTGCTTTTTGATTTAAGAGTTATGGAAGAAACTCCACTGCTTTACATGATGCTTTTGTTTCATTACTTAGAAATTCTGATGTATGGACTAATAATCTCAAAATTTTTTTCTTTAGATTATTAGTGCTATTCCAGAAAAAATACCAAATTTCTGACAATATCTCACTTTATAGTCATGCCTTGCTCCATTTTAGCTCACTACCACATCAAAGCCATTTCCCAGCTATTCTATGGTAGCTTCGTCTTTTATTCTTTTTGTAATTAAAGTTATCCTACTTCAGTATTTAAATTTTACTGATTATTAAAACCTCTTTCTTGCTTTTTCTGCTCCAATACAATTTCTGCTAAGTTCTCAATACTTTTTTTTTCCATTTGATGTCCTCTGTGTCTAGGCTTTGTACTGAGCTGTCCAAATAACTGTTGTTTGTCCCTAAAGCTATCAGTAGCATCTACTTCTAGCTCTTCAAAATGTTTCTCTCTTTTTCTCCAAATAAATGTTAAGTCCTGTGAGTTTTATGCTTAAATGCATGAAGGGGGAAAGTGTGGTAGTCTTGTTAGTAGGAGCTGTTAGGAGTTGCCAAAGCAGGTGGTTCATCAGAGGTCAGCCTGCTGCAGCACAATTCCCCCAAGTCCAGCTGGTAGTGAGGGTGAACACCTCTGCCTTGTCTCTGTCCCTGTGACACTCCCTTTAGGTACACATGCATACAGACACACAATTGCACATGATCTAAGTGTGCACATGGATGGCCACACAGAGAAAAACTGATAAAAGCACAAAAATCTTGATTGATCTAAATGATCAAGATAAAAATCAGACATAGAAAATACAGAAGTATAGATAATATGGTTTCATCCAGTAACTGGCCTTAGGCTTTTGCCCAGCAGCTGGTCCCAGATTCACCAGGTCTCCCCAGCTGCCTCGTGGAATAACATGCAAAGGGACCTTTCCAGTAGGTGGTACAGAGATATGGGCACCCCCAGAGCTGACTGGCAGAGTCCTGGCTTCTCCAGTCACTCCTCCTGAAGCCAACTCTCACATTCTTTGGTGCTTTAGAAACCTTTGACCTCTTTGAAACCTGGATCCCAAACTTATTCTACCCTTTGGCTAGTCTGGTCTGATGCTCACTGCTGAAGTAGCTGCACAAAGGCACACGTGGGCTCTGACCCATGGTTGGACTCCAGTAACAGCACTCAGACCTCAAGTGAGCAAATGTGCAGACAAGAGACAGCCCTCAGCCAGTTAGGAAAGGAATTTTATAGGAAGGCAAGACAGATTACCTACTATTCCCTCTATTTTACCATACTTCCTCCTCCTCAAACTCTTCCCTTTCCCCATCTTAGTTTCTTCTTCAAGCATTCCATAGCATTACATAATCCCAGAATTCTCTTCCCAGCACTTTATAATGAGCCACATACACCAAGGCTCTTTTCACATGTATCAAGTAAAAGCAAATTTAAGCAAATTTTCACTAGCAATTTCCCCATCACTCATATGGCAGATTTAAACTCAGTAAAGGAATACTTAAAAAGCTATCATTATGACTTTTTGGGCAAGGATAGGGCTAAATTCAGTTCTATTCTGAGATCTTTAATGGAACGAATTTCACATGTTGGGAGTGATTTTTAGAGTAAAATTTCTGGAGATAGCCTTCTCTTTATTGTACGTACAATGCATATTCTACATACTGTATCTGTAATATGATTTAAAATTGTAATATACCACAAACTTATCCAAAAGGTTCTTTTTCTTATTAGCTCCTATTTTGGAAAAAAAAAAAACAAACCCAGATGAATATATAGATGTCATCCTTTTGATGTTGAGTGTATGTGTTTTTAATCCATCACAAATGTAACAGAAGATTGAGTATGCATAAATGTGTTTCCAAATACCTCTCCTAAGGCTGCACATTTTGTGCTATGTCATTGTGGCAACAACAGCAATAGTCTTTTACTAATGTATATATTTTTACACATTCAGTGAATTGTTTCTCCCTGCCGTAAAGGGCTGTGCTAAAGAAAATTTGAACATATATATTGTTGAATTATAACTGCTAGCCTCTATTTTTTTCTGATTTGTATTACATTTTGAAAGATAAATGCAATAGAAAATGTACACTTATAACAAAAAAATTACATATTTTAAAATCATCTCAGAAAAAACAAAACTGTACTGCAAAATATTTAGAGCTAAATTTACTGAAATTACTCTCACTTTAAGTATGTATACCTTAATTTACACCTTTTATATTCTCCAATGTGTACTAAAATGAATGTGGTGATACATACAAAAACCAATTTTAAGCTATCACATTGAAGCAAGAAAATGCTTTGTGTTATTAGTATTCATAAAATCTGGCCAGAATAACTTAGTTGGTAAAGGTTTACAAGCAAAAAACAACCAACATAATATGAGTAGGGACCAGTTCTCTCTGAGGATTTTGGCTCTCTGATTTTACTAAGTTCCCCATGGGGTTTACTTCTTGAGCCAACTGACTGCAGCATAGAAATTCCAAAAATTAATTAAAATATAAATAGAATTAAAAAAATGCAATCTGAATAATGAAAAGGTGCTAAACACTGTTAAAATAGTTATGCAGAGTATAAGAGGCTTTTATAAACTTTTTCAGAAGAATGTTAATGATTAAAATCTCTAAAAATAAAGCAAAGAAACTAAAAAGAACTTGAAAAATTCATTTTTTATTCTTATGGAGTTATAACAGTGTGTTTACACAAAATTATTTCAGGGATATTCCAGCAAATAATTTCTGTGTGCATTGGGGTTTTGTTTTGTTTGTTTTCTGTAATTTGAAATTCCACTTATGGGACCATCTGTAATCACATCATCTAATGGTTTTACAGATAATGCTCAATAACTCTGTTCTGATGTCAGTGGACTATAACATTTTTGTGCAACAATGGAGTTAGAGCTACTGTTAGAGAAAGGGTTCATATCTTGTAAGGAACTTTTCAAAAGTAGGAGAAAGATATTTGAAAACAATATCTATGGAATTAAATATTTTTCATTCATTATCCTTGAAAAAGTTTCAGGACTGTGAAAATGTTCCATTTTAGAGGACACAAATCAGTTAATTAGATTTTTATTTGATCAAAATGTACACAGTGTTTTACTTCACTAATATCAGAAAGGTTTTACCTTTCTATTATATGAAAGTTTTGATATTGTTCCAGTGGTGTTTATGAAATTGATATTAGTCGTAGTTGTGCAGGAATAAGTTGACAACCACCTATCTGCTCATGATGGCTAAATTAAATCTTATAATAGACTTAATTCATGCCTTTTCTACTCCATGCTTACACAAGGTTAATTGAATTGGTACTGATGAACTAGCTGCAGGGTGCTGCTGATAGCGCATGATCTGGGAGTGTTTGAGTATCCTCCTGAAGGTGATGAGCTCATAGGACCAGGATACAGCTTTGCCAGTTGCTTTTGTGCAGTTTTAAGATGATGATGTCAACAGACCTGGGGCAACTACAAATCTGATGGTATCTGGATGTTCAGCCTGTCACTTCTGCCTCTCCCCTGCACCATCCTCTTGAATAAAAGGTGGGTTTAACTTGTGTGGTGTGATTAGGTTTTTTGTTTCTGTCCTGTTTAGGCTGAGACATTAAGCAGATCAGTTATCCACAACATCCAGCAAATTATGACATCAATGTCTGCCTCAGCATCCCCTTTCTGGATCCTTAACACTTTTTCTCACACTGTTTCTTTCTCTCCCATGAATATAAAACTTGCTCTAATTTACTCCTTTGCCTTTCATCCCAGATTTGCTACACCTGTATTCAAATAGTTATTTTTTATTCAGTCTGTTGATTTTGGCTGGAACAAAGTTAATTTTCTTCACAGTAGCTGAAAAGGGGGCTGTGCTTTGGATTTGTGCTTGGAACAGCATTGGTAGCACAGGGATGTTTTTGTTATTGCTGAGAAGCGCTTGCACAGTGTCAAGGTCTTTTCTGCTTCTCACTCTATACCAGGGAGGAGACTGGTGATGCACAACAAGCTGGGAGGAGACACAGCCAGGACAGCAGACCTCAGCTGACAGGGACATCCAGATGTCTTTTGTGGCACTATCTGTGCGTGTTACCTGTCATGTCCAGTTGTCTTCTCCATCCTGCTGAATAAGCATACCCTCAGGCAGTACGTGGGCAGTGGTCAAATAATGTGCTTATAGCCTAACAGTGCAACCCTATGATCTTCTAGATAAGGTATATTAAATATTACTGTACCTCTAGTTTTAATGCAAATAGAATGAATCCTGATGCAGTTTAAGTACTGGATGCAAGAAACTGCCATGATTTCCTTTCCTCTTGTAGATTTCTTTCATATTGTTGATCAGAAATTACCATTTGTTTCTTTGTGTTTTTTTTTTCAGTAAGAAAACAATTTCTGGGAGGGATGTGGTGCACTATATTTCCACCATGTTCCTACAAACAAAAATTACATACTGTGTTGAAATGCCACCTCTCTCCTGAGCAAGGTCACGTGCTGCATGGCTATGTATCTTTGATAATGAGACTCCAGCAGCCTCTCCTGAGATGTGTATTTCAAAGCAGGAATATTTGCTTTTAAAACTTGCAGTAAAGTTATTACTTTTTAGATAATGGCCACTGGTACAAATCCTCAGCAGACAGAAGTTTCATTCAGCATGAGGGAGTTATAATCAACATATATTGCCAGCAAGATGCATGCCCTGATCTCAAAGGCTTTAAATTATGCTGGGGTTGCAGTCTGCTTATTTGCTGAAGATTTGCAGAAAACAAGTCAAGGTTTACAGGGCGAGGATAGGTTGTTAGATCGATTGATTCCTTAGTCTAGTGTTTTAGATACTGATTGTTCAAAGCTCATAGGCTTAATTCTCTAGTTGTGTTGGATGGTATCAGGATGACATGCAGAAATAGCACAGAGAAGCAGGTTGGCTTTCTCACCTCCCTCTCCTACCAGGTGCTTTTCCTTTAATCTGTGTTCACACTCCCAGTTTGGAAAATGTGTGTTTTGGAAATATAGGTGTAAAAGGATTTGGAAATTACTGTGTCATTTCATGGGAAAGGCTAATAATCACTAAGCTACCACTTCAGAAAGAGGAGTGACAGCTCTCTCTCTAGTAATTTCAGAACAAACAGAAGTCATAGCTATATTTTGTAAGAGATTTAATTTTCTACATTTGTAGATGAGTACACGTCACTTTTGAGCACATTCTGAGAAATGCCTGGGTTAATCTGCAGCCAGCAAAATTTAGAGAGGCAATAATCACTGGGCTGCTCAGAGAGACAGTCCATAGTTAAAACACCAGGAGCAATGATTTCAAGCAGGGAGGCATCCATCTACTTAGACGACACAGTATTATACAACACAGTTAAGCAGGAGCTTTTGCTAGTGAAGAGATTCATTTGAGGACCTCAGTGCTACCTAATCCATGCTTGGAAACTTAATTCATGTATTTAAGCTTGCCAGGTATTTCTATTAAAATGTTGAATTTGCTGACATTTCTGAGATTTTGTCAAGATGGCTACAGCCCACAACAAATATAGGAAATGAAAATGTGTAGAAGCTGCTGTTAATAACTGAAAAATAGTGCACGAGACACTGGAAAGGCAAAAGAACTTGTAATTAGAACAGTTAAAATGTTTTATCTTATATTCAATGAATAACTGACTAAAGTGCATTAACAAGATAAAGCCAGCTGCAGAGTGTATATCATAGCTGGGAAAGAGTATTAGGGCAGCACAACCTTTTGCTTTGCCCACTAATTAGTAATGTTAAAAAAAGAGAGAAGCAAGTTTGTATCAAATTAATCAGGAGACTGAGTTAATCAGAAACACATGGAACTGTGTGTCAAGAACTAGTATTAATCAATAAAATATTCTAGAATAATGCTTGGCTTTAGAAAATGAGGCATTTCAGGACGATATATCAAGGTTTGCAATCATCAGTGAACATGAAATAGGAGCTCTTTTACCAGCTGAAGGCCTGAGAGGAGTAACCAACCTGAAAGCATTCACTGGAATACCTTATTGCAATGTATTTTATAGTACCTAAATTCACACATCACCACAGTAGAGCAAAATAGTTTATTAATTTATTTACTGAAATCAGTGAGGATCATCAGTATGCAGTTCCTCCAGTGCACAAGAAATTTACTTTCCATAGCCAATCTTCAGCTTGAGGATTCACTATTGATCCACTATTGATCACAGTTCATCAAGAAAGAGGAGAGAGAACACAGAGTTTGCTTAAAGCATGATGAATTTCTTCATCCCTTTGTCTAAAGTGCATCTCCTAGTGAAGCCCATTTTGTTATCTCAGTAGAAAAATGTAGTTCATGACTGAAGCATTTTTGTACAGTTGCAGAATATATCCATGCTAGGTAATATCAATCCTGTAAATTTATTAAGCTTAAAAGTTTTAATATCCCTACTCTTGCAACTCAAATAGCTTCATTATGTTTGGAGACTACTTGGATGATGACAACCCACAATCACTGTAGCCTACAATTTCTTTAAAATTTTCTTCTTTTTTTTTTTTTAATATATATAAAATTTTCCAAACAACACTCAGTTATCTTGCATGTCTCAAGACTTTTTCTCTAGAGTAACATGAGTTTAGGATGTCAAGGGTACTGTTTATGTCCAGGTGGTATTCTGGTACAAGGGAATTTTCTAATCACTGATTATGGGTTGAATGGCTTTTGTCACAAAATGTTCTTACTAGGCTTTTTCACTGGGCAAGAGATCTATTCTGCAGTATTGTAAAGTAAAGCCTATGTGATAGAAGACAAATATCTTAGAAAAATTCCTCACAGATTTTCACAATATTTTTGAAAATAAGTGATGAATTTTGTAAAATTTTATCCTCTCCCTCTTTTTTAAAAATTGTTTTCCACTCAATATATTCATTTTCTAAGTCTAAACTTCTCTAAGTGAAAATTTCTGAACTTCAGAGAGAAGAATTATTGTTTCAGTTACTACAAAACTGAATGCACTAAATAGGCAAACTACTAGTCAAACTCCATGCTTTTTGATCATAAATTTTCATCAGTTTAGGAATTAAGAGTTACAGCTGAGGTGCTTTATTTTATTATTGTTGCCTAAGGGACAGTTTATAAATTATATCCCAGTGAACCCACGACTCCAGTCCTTCAAGGGTGGTGATCACAGTGGTGTCTCCTGGCCTAAGAGGAGCTAACATTTTATCCATCCTATATACTGACCTGCTGAACTACTGGCTCAGGGAGACAGATTCCTGACAGTTTTTCATGTTATGTCAAAGCTAAGTTTGTCACTTCCACCACAACAAATGAAATGTTTCAGTTCAAAGAGATAAAAAAAGTTTCAGTTGAAAATTATGTAGATTCTATTTAACATCTCACAAAACCAAAATTGATTTAGGCTCAGCTCTCACTATGACAGCCTGTAGTTCCACAGTAAAGGAAAACAAACTTTAAAGACATTATTATAAGCAGAGGTTAGTAAAGATGAAAATTTATAAATAAATGCTAAGAATTGTAACTTTATTTTGTGACTCATAAAATATACAGGAATCTGAACCACAGAGTTAAATTACTCTGTTCTTTTGTGTTATTTTTCATAATATTTTTAAATTGACATATATCTAAAAAAATATATGAAGGGTTCAGAGAATTATTTCTGAATTTGCAAAAGAGGCTGGATAGAAACTCAGTTGAATACTTCTGAGTTTGTATCACTCTTGTCAGGCAAGTGAAACTTTTTTTTGAGTCCTCTTGTTTGCTGGAAAAGTGAGAACCTGGAGTACCTTTGCCTTGAGGAACTCTTTGTAACAGGTAATTTTTTACATTGGCCATGTTCTGCATTGCAGAGATGTGATAAATATTCATGCCTCCAGGACAGCATATTGCCATTTAGTGAAGAAAAAGCATACATTTTTTTCATGTTTCTTTCTAGATTTCATAAATTATAAAACTCTTCATTATTGTTAACAGTAATAAAAAAAAAAACCCAAAACCAACTTTGAATATTTTTCATAATGCTACTCTTTTCAGTGAAAACTGCTCATCAATTTAAATAATATTTGTTTTGTGCAAAGACTGAAAAAAGTTAATTTTGTTTTAAAATCAAATGCTAGTTCTTAAATATGTTTTAAATACAGGTAACCAGATGTCTGTGCAGGTGTGCAAACAACCAAAGTCAGTGTGAAATTAGTTGTGCAGGAAGAAGCGGCACTGGAGTGACACAGAAACACCATCTGTGAAGCTCTTGTACTTCACACTGCACATCTAAAGATGCTGAGCTAAAGCTAAAATTGAGAAGTTTTAGAAGTCACCAACTTTTTTCTCCTGCATCTTTTTAGCTGTTCAGAAGTCTAAGTTATGCATGAGAGACTCTATGCCAGTGCATTCTTCTGTGATGTTATCATCATAATCTTAGATGTCAAAGATAAGAGAAAAATCTCTATGTCTCTGGTGGTTTTGTATTTAGCTTCTTGTATTGCAGAAATTGAGAAATTAATGAGATTTTCAAAATAGCAGGTTGCCTTGTCTTAATATCAGATCAATAGAAAATATTTATTTTGATTGACATTTATAAAACAATTTTCCTATGTAAGTAGAGTTGTAGTTCTGCTGTAGAGCCAGAGAGGCTTAATCACAAATTTTAGAAGAGCATTTACAACTCTGGTAGGTTTCCCCTAATATACATATTTCTTATGGCCTTGTCTTCCTTATGATGTGAATGCAATACAATCTTGAACTCTGAATGCCCTTTGATTTGAGCTTCATATTAACATGGGAAATATATGCATAATATCAGGAGTGCCTTGCTGTTAAGATTTTTTTTCTCTTTTAGGGGAGGTGTTAAACTAACAACAGAAAATTGTTAGTTTCTGCTAAACATTCCTTGATAGATTTCAAAGGGTCATAACTAATTTCTTTTGTATCCCTGATTTTTTTTTGACTAAAATTAATTATAGAAATTTTATGGCAAAATGTGCTCAAAGCATATGCAAAAAAAGCAGATTTTCCTCTCAATTGTACAAACATTTAACATTTGCTTTGATTATCTATCTATAAAGACAACTATTAAGGAAACAAATATATTTCTGGTTTTGTGAGTCAAGCTATTAGATTAAATTTTTAAAGGGACCAAATTTCTTTGTCCATTTTAAGAAAAATTTTATTTTTCTTGATAATCAAAAATGCAAAACTTTCATGGAATATCTAAAATGAAACAGGATCTTCATGTTCTTTTGAAGAACTGTAGGAGGTAGGTAAGTCAGAAATGTTATGAGTCATCATGAACAATGAACATAAGCGTCAGTCCAATATTAAAGATCAATGAGAGATTTCACTGAATGGTTAATGTGCATGTGTACAGAGATATAAAAAGGCCTGGCTGTATCTTATTTCTCCTCCATGTCTGTTGTGGGAAATCAGAACTGTGACAAAGTCTTTGAGACGTTATTTTGCCTATTAAGTCTGAAAAATCTCCACCATCTCTTATATCAAAGGAATTTTTTTTAGTAAAGAGTAGAATATTTCAACCTCTAGACTCAAAGACAGGCTTTTGGGGAGTTACCTGTAAAATTATTTTAAAGGATTATTTTATTATGTACCAAATTCAAAGCTTAAATACAATTGAATTTCTGAGCCTTGAAACTTCTTTTCCAGAAATTCTCTTACTTGTAATATCCTTTTGATGACCTAAGCTTGACTTCTTTTCATCTTCATTTTTCTCTTGCATTCATGGTTAATTCTATATGGTAAAAAGATTTCATATCTCTTCAGTTTAAGCATTCACTTCCATTTTACGATTGGTATTTATAAAAATTATTTATAACATGTATGTTTTCAGAATGTATATCTTAAACTTAAACAGAAGCTTTGTGGGTGTACCATGTTCTCATAGGAATCAGTGGAATGATATGAATCTGTTTATGTTGCATAGGAGTAATTGTATCAAATATATTACAAAAAAAATTTACAGAGGGGATTAAGAAGAATTATGGTGAGAATTAAGGGGGTTTTTGCTTGTGTATATGTGAATAAAATATGACAGTTTGTGTTGAGCTTGTTGAACTGAAAATTGGAACTCGTTTTTAGCTAAGCAAGGACAAAATATTTTTAATAACTGAGCTTGAGGAAAGAAACATGTATTTACAATTGCTTTCTTATTGTATTGAAATAATAAACTTAATGGTTTTTGACTTGCAATTGCCCTAAGGTCACAAAAAGCAAGTGCAGAATAAGTTTGCATGGTGAAGCAAACATTATTTTGTGATAGCAGAAATGGTTCTTTCTCATAGTGTGAAGTTATTATAAAGATTAACAATAAAAATAGTACCAAAAAAGCTGATGTAATTATTTCAATCAACCTCAGACCTCTCAATTCCTGAATTCTCTCTTAGCTCCTGTGAATCACTTTCCCTAGAGGATTCCCATACTAATAATATTGATTGCATTAATATTTGTGGGTGATAAGATACTTAATATATTCCTGGAATATAGTAGCTTCTAATTCAACAGGCTGCTTTTACAAATCTTTTACTTTAGTTGAAAAAGATGACACATAACACAGCAGAAAATTGCTATTTTTAAGTGTCTGGAAGTTAAAAATATGTATGAAGAGAGAAACATGGACAAATAATTTTGTGGATTCTAATTAATCTTAAAAATGTGGTTAAGATGGGAAAAGTGAGAGGGAGAGCATCTTTTTCTTTCCAAC
The DNA here is from genome assembly GCA_003676055.1 of Chloebia gouldiae. Classification (NCBI taxonomy): domain Eukaryota; kingdom Metazoa; phylum Chordata; class Aves; order Passeriformes; family Passeridae; genus Chloebia; species Chloebia gouldiae. The sequence goes on from QUSF01000001.1 coordinate 52,534,359, forward strand.
TTAGATAGTCACATATTGATTTTTTTTTCTCTTTTCCTCTACTTGCTTAATTTTTTTCTTTCCCATTTGTCAAGTGAACATTCTGAATGTCAGTTGGAAAACTGCAATGTTTGTTTGAGATTAGTCTGTGCTAAGAAATGTGAATACTGAATTATCTTCTAAGTACATTGGAATTTGAAGTTTAGAGAAAGTGATATAATACTCATGTAACATCCATCATGCTAGGTAAACTTAACACATAATCTTTCTCATCAAACACTCCTTTTTATGCAAGAGCATGTACAGTGTCTGATGGAGAGCTATCTTTGTTTTAACAGTGTGGGCCTTTTTGCTTTCCAATGGGGAACAATTTGTTCTTGCAGATTCTAAATTTATTTTCATAAATAGAAAGCAAAGCAATTGATCTCCTAACATACTTCTCAAGTTATACTGTAACTTTAGGAATAGCTGTTAAGGGTTCTGTCCATCTCCTTTCCTATAAGGTTGATTTGGAAATGTGCAACAAAAATACTCCCTCGCCTCCTTTCCACTGGTTCTGGATACTTAAAGAAAGTTTCCTTTCACAGTGTCATAGGAGAGTTCAAGCTGGAAGGGACCCCAGCAGGTTTAAATTCCTACCAAGTCAGGTAAAGCCAAGTCAGCTGAGAGATCAGATCAGATTTGCTCAAGGCTTTATCCAGTTGTGTCTTGAAGACTTCCAAAAAGGGAGACTGCACAACTTTGCAGGGTAACCTCTTCCAGTGTTTGACTGTTCTCATGCTGAAAAAGTTTTCCTTACTCAGTTTAAACCTTTCTTGTTTCAACTTTTATCTATTTCTTTTCTTCCTCCCACTGTGAAGAGTCTGCTTCCACTTTCTAAGTGACTTCCTCAGAGATGCTGGCACGTGCTACTAGTTGGCTCTAAAGTTGTTTCTTCTTCAGGCTAAACAAACCCTCTCTCTTTATCCTCTCCACACAGGGTAAGTACTCCTTTCGAATCCTTAAGAATTTACTCTTATATCCACAAGTTCCTAAAAATGAGAGGATGGTCTTGCAAAGCCATCAGCCAGCTCTCTAAGCACCCCTGGAAGCAACACATCTGGACTTGTGCTCAACCTACACTAAGTGCAGTGGAAGAAGGTTTTGCTCTTGCCCTTGACAAAGAAGTTACATCAAGCTTATTTTCAAATACCTTCATATTCTTCAACTGAGTAATGACTTGTGATTTTCCCCATTAGGATTATAATGTACCTGCTTTTCATGGATATCTAGAAATGTATAAAAGATGTAGTTGTTACTGGCAGCTATCCCTATTCCATGTTAGATGTATGCTTTATACTCAGAGAAGATTTTGTTGTTGAGGAAAAGATTAATAGAAAAATATTTTTTACTTTCTTTAGTTTTAGGTACAGTTAGTTAGGTACAGCTGAGTTTCCTTATTTTAAAAATTCATGCTTTCAGGCTGCTAACTGTCGCACTCACCCTCTTTTCAAAATAATGTAATAATGAAATTCCAAAGTACTTTAATGAAATTGGAATGAAGACAATGAAAAGACTGAAAATATCTCTACTCAGCTGTGACTTAGTCACAATTGTATATCTTACATTGATTAGATATAAAATGCAAATTATTATAACAATGCAGTTTTTAATTATTAAGTCTTTTCAAACTTGGATTGTGTTTAGGTATAAAATTGCCAATTCTGAAAAGGAAAAAGGAAAATACAGGGTATTATATACATATTTTAACTTCCAAATTTCCAAACTTGGGAGAGCATTCCCTTTTGGTTTTCTATTTTTTTTTCTTTTTTTTTTCTTTTTTTTTAATCAAAGTCTTTGAGGTCTTTGTGTTGAAACTAGGTAAGGTACTCTGTGCTACTTATTTGTTTAAGAGAGAGCTTTCAGTAGATAGGGCTAGGACAGAGTTTATCTGTTTCTTACTAAGACTAAATTTCAGTCACTTAGCACTCTTAAGTGCTCTTGAACCTGACTCCTCAGTGGATGAGAGGACCTTGGCTTCCCTCTTTTAGAACTCCTCGTGCTTCCAATCTACATCTTTAATACACTTAGACAAGTAAAAGGAGTGGCATGGACTGAAGGAGATCAGAACGATGATAACATGCAAGCAACATCTTTAATTGGCCTCTTATGGTCCACTTATTATTTGGAATAGACATAGGTGGTAGAAATGAAGTATATGCTGAGTCATTACTTCAACTGTAAAGAAGCATTTTCAAGAACACTTATTAGTGAAATCCAGATGGTTTCTTTGTGTGGATGCCACTGATGCAAGAGGAAGCCTGTATAGCTCTGTCCTGTATGGCCACCTGCTGAATTTCTGGCACTACCCCACTATCATTATAAAATGTGTGACAGGCTTTGGGGTTGCCACTGTCCAGAAACCACCCCAGATGGGCATTTGGGGCTCGTGTTCTAGCAGGGTGTGTGCACCTAAAGGGTGTCTTTGTCGGGTTACAGGAAGGGCACTCTTCTCTTGGTTTCTACAATATTTCTTACACATTAGGCTTTTATGATCTCACAAGTACAAGGCCTTACTGTACTTTCTCTTCAGATGGACCACTTCAGTAGATGTCTTACAAATCTCATTTGTTCAGTCTTGAAAGTACTTTGGGGTGTAATTCACCTTCAGAAATTTGTCTTTGGGCTTATAAATTCTATGGCTAAGTGAGAGGTTGATGAATCATTTCTTCTGTTTTTTAGACAGATGACATTTGATTCAGCAACTAGAGGAGTCTCTTTATGTTGACCTTTAATACTCTGTCTGTTTCATTGCCCTACAAGTATTTGTAGTCCAGTATTTATATAAAACTATGCTGACTTGATGCTGTAATGCTTATTTTTTTGTGTCAAATTTCAGCTGACCCCATTAGTATTGCCATCTAAGCAGTAATATTGATTATTACATGCCCTTCTTCATAATTTTCTTTAATAAATCTTGTTAATAATTAATGTGGTTCTTTTGATAACTCCAAGACAAGCTAGGAAAGATTTAATAACTTTTCGCCAAATGACCTACCAGGGTCTCAAAATCTATGATAATAATTAATGTTTAACTGTGAAGTTGAGCATATTTCACATAATTTTTTAATGTGTGCTTCTGATAAATATTGTTTACAATACCAGTGATTAATCAGTGTTATAACTACATGTCCATATGCATAAAGGAGAAGCACCCCCAAGTGGATTTAAATTTTGGCATTATTGGAGCTAGACAAGAGAAACTGTGAGCTGTATACGAGGTAAAGGGCAAGAATGCTTGGCAGAACTGCCTCTGAAGCAAATCTGACACATTCACAGTGATGCATATGTACCTCTAGGGCTGCAGTTTCACCATTATGATGATATAGGATGCACTTTAGGGCTGAATTCATAGAAATGCATGGATGTGATGTGGTTTTCCAAGCACAGCTTCTTTTAGTGATACTACTCATCATATTGCTAATTGTCTATTCCGATGGACTCCTAACTTTGTGTTACATGGTTATGGCAGCCCAAGAAAGGGTAATTCCTTAACCTAATCTTAATTTGAGATTCAAAAATATTTGGATAAAAATATATTACCCTTCATATTGTGGGTAAAATTAATTATATCACTTATGTAATTTCTCATTCTGGAAAATAACTAATATATAACAAATACCATTAAATACAGTTCTATATTCATTCCAGTATGAATTTTTTGCATGTAACCAGCCTTAAAATGTATGTGAATAATTATTATTTTATAAAAGAACTGTGATTTTCTTTAGATATTTTGCACTATGATAGTCTTCCACATGAAGAGGTAAGAATTGCATTTATAATAGACTATTCCTCATAATTACCTTATGATTAGTTTTTCAGTACTAAACATGATTATTTGTTCTTTATTTTTAAAGTTAAATAGGAATAGAAAAATAAATTAAAATAAAATAAAATAAAATAAAATAAAATAAAATAAAATAAAATAGCATGCAGAAAGATTTCTTTTGCATATCTCTCCTCCCCTGAGGAAAATGAATGCCTTTGGGAGTATTACTACATCCAGCTGGAGGGTAGATCATGACTTAGAAACAAACCTAGTGTCATCATGTAGCAGTTTTTCTTTATCAGAACTCTAAAGGACATGTCAGTCTACAAGAAAAGGCTTCTCTAAAACATTAATATTAGTATTGTAATTATTTTCCAATAGAATCTACCCCCAATATTCTTAACACCAGAATATGAAACATCCACTTACAAAATATGTACTATGCATTAAAATGGTTAAAATCTAATGCCTCTGTGGTCTTATTCTGAAGCATAAACATTAAAAAAAAAAGTATTCTCTAAGATTTTTTTTTATGGCATGTTATTTTGAGGCATGGGGGACTTCATGGATGGTTTTCATAGTGGCCCATAACCCTCTGAAGAACCTCTAACACAGATGAATAACCATACTATTAAGATCCACACTACTCACATTAGGTAAAACATCTAAAAGAAAAAGAGACTGAAGTACTCAATTTTTTCCCTTTAATTCCTAAAAGCAAACACTATTTTAGAAGTACTGTAATTATGAATACATTCTTTGCTATTTTTTGTTTCCTATATTTCCTCATGTGTGCTTCCTAATTTGTTTCATGCACTATTTGAACATAATGGTGCTTTTAAGGTCTGATACTAGCTAACCAAAACCAGAAAATTATTTGCACCATGGTGCTACCTATAGATGTCACAAATATTCCTGGTCCTGTAACCAGAATATGTAACATGCATACGATTCAAATACAGGTAATTTCTTTCTCCAAATGAAGTTAAAATGTACAGGAGCTTTTGATTTTCATTATGAGCAAAGTGATATTAGTTGGCAAGCATTCTAATGTTATGTCTCAAAAAATATCATTGCATTTACAGATGTTTCTTTATAGTAATCGTAGTTTGTGGTTGCAAAGCCTGTAATTCTGAGAGAAATTCAAACCTTGTATCCAACTACGAGTGTATTCAAAAATACCTATGTTTAAATGCTGTCTGGAATTTCAGCTACAACCAGTGATTCAGTAGAATCCTTTGTCTGTTCCAGTAATTCTTTAGGAAGACACTCAACTAGTCTACCATGTTCTGTGCCTTGAAGCATGTGCAGCCTTGGTAAATCTCACAAAAAAAGTGGTAAAGAAGGTGTCTGTAAAGCTCTGCAAGTCCTATTGTGTGTATTCAGTATTATTTAACTTGAAGCTTAAATTCTAAAATAAACGAATTTCAAAGTGATGAGTATACGCTAAGGATATATTTCTGATAATGTTTTGATAAGTTTGTATAATCTTCTCAAAAAATAAAGCAAATTATTTGTGCTTAAATTATAACTGGTGGCATAAGACTTACCAAATACTTATTTTCCTCTGTTCATCCTGCAAGGGCAACAAGTCTGGAGAGAAGGTCTTATCTCTATCTTCTTTATTTTTGCAGAAAGAATAAATTCCTTGTTCAAGAGCTAGGTAATATTGTATGTTATTAAATTTCTCTTTATAGAAGAGAGAATGTTCTTATCAAGAAACCTACTTCTGTTTTTATACATTTGTTTATTCATTTACTTTTCCTCTACTTTATTTTTTTTCTTTATAACCCAGAAGTCCTATGCAAAGTTGATCAGATACAAAACCAAGTGGGATTTCCAATCCTTTTGGGACTGTAAATTTTCCCTTACTGTAATGGTTCTGTGTTGATCTTTTAGAAGTGTTTTATTTGAAAGTAATTCACTAGGGATATTTGGAACAATAGTACACAGAATTAAAAGATTTTGTGACAATTATATTAGTGGCCAGTAGCCTTTTTGGGAAGCGCTTAGCATATTTTCTAGTCTTCTGAAAAATGTGACATCAAGCAGTGAAACATATTATCAAGTACAGAGTACAGAAGTATGTTTGCACTTTGTGTGGAGCAAACAGCATTAGCCAGCTGCATCATATATGACCATGTATGTGGAGTCTTTCCCCTCTGAGGAGGCTGTAATCTGATTTTAAGACTCCTCCCATGAGACGCCTGATAAAACCCCACAGCCCTGGGTCTGCTTTCTCTTTCTCTCTCCTCTCTGCTCTCAGCTCTGGCTCTCTGGGCTTTGCTCCCCCTGGCACAGGGGGGAATAAAATGAACTTCCCTGCTAAACAATAGACTAATCTCGTCTGTTTTCCCTGCTGCCAGTAGTGACCTCCCTGGATCACGATTGTCACTGTAGCCACACTGCTACACATGTACAAGAAAAAGATACAATAAAAAAGCAGATTTTAATCCTATTTAAGGAGTACTAGAACCTGAAATTCTGCTTTCTTTTTAAGGTCAAATACAATTGTGAATCTGAGTCATGCTTACTGTTAACTCATGTTTCATTCCTCCTACTCATATCCTTTTGCTTCCTGAAATATTCTCTTGTTTCACGGTGTTCAGGTTTGTTGTGTGACATTCTGTCCTTTCTTCCACTCTACTGATGTGTCAAGGCATTATGAAAACAAAGACAGAACTGGTTGCCGAAACCTTTTCTACATTACATTCACTGTATTTCAGCAAACTTCTGATAAAGCTTCTGGGTAAGGAAAGAATCAGAGTAATTTATAACAATAGTTCATTTTATGGACTGATGAAGGATGAATATCATCTGTTGGAGGGCACCTTCTAAACTACCCTGAAGTCAGAAAATGTGTTGTCTTCTAGCAGCAGAAGGAAAAGTACAAAGCATGGTACTTGTAAGAGTACATCCTAAGTTTAGCAGAAAGCACTCAGCAGTCGGTGTCTGAGAAGACACTAACTTAGTTACTGAGGGCTTTATCCAACATGTTTGCACATTGCATTCTTTATGTTTTGGTTTAGTTTCCCTGCTTCTTTTTTGTCTTGAATCAAAACAGAAGCCCACTCAGTTTCTGCGTGGCAAGGTGATGCTAATTGTCTCCAAGACAATAAAGAGGATGGTGGGGCATGACTTTTTTGCAAGTAACTTCATTATATTCTTATGTTTACTTTTAGCTGAAATTAAATATTAAAATATGTCTTTAGAATTATGTTTGCTACCCTACTAGAGTGGAAAGTGTACTGTAAATATAAAATATTAAATCCGTACTGTTCATTTGTGGGTAGGAGGTCAGAAGGAAAAAAAAGAGTATAGGACTTAAGAAACTTTTCTCTTTTAAACACATATTTGCAAAAGAAGGAGATAGTAAATACCTCTTTTTCCTTATAAAAAGAGGTATTATATAATAAACACTTTTTTCTTCCCAGTTCTCGTTGGAAATTAGTGTGAGACTGTATGGGATTTACAATTGTTTAAATTAATCCATTCTTAATATACAGACCTGAACATTGAAATAGATATAACACAGGCATAGAGGAATAGATAATCTCCATAGCTTTCCAAGATTTGCATATCTGTCAAAGTAAGATGATTTAAAATTCTCATTTCTCTGTAAACAAGATTCAATCAGGATTTTTTTAAGGTGTCTCAGTATTTTGAGGTGCAGAAAACTTGCTCCATCTTATGTGTAAATAAGAAAATATTGTTTAATATTATCACTGGATTATAGTCTTGTAGGTTAATAAAGTTACTAAATGCTAATTCATTATTACAATAAGGAACACTGTTTTCAAAGTAGTTCTAGATCACTGTTAAAATACAGTAATCTTAACTTTATGTAATTACCTGTAGTAGAAACTGATATTTTCTTTTATTTCATATCAGAATTTACTACTACACTGCTATTTTTTTATACCTAAAGTTGGAACACTGCTCTTACAGATTTCGAAATACCTAATTCCTCCAGAGATGAAAATGAAATTAAGGGAATATTATAAAGAAATAAAATTCTGAACTCACTCTGAAAATAAACTATATGCTAAAGTTATTTTTAAATTTATTTTAAAAAGGGAAGACAGTAACATTATTCACTAACAATATAATTTTGCTTCAGCTTTTGTATCAGGGTGATCAATGTTAGTAATTTCATTGTAAAACTCAAATAGAGAAATTTCATTAGAGCAATGGAAGCCCAGTTCTGGGAAGCGAGCAGTATGGGAATATAAAGTGGAACTTGATTATTTGTGCTGCAATAAATTTCCTAAGCTCCATCACTCCTAGAATGTTATATTCACTTAGGTACTGTGCACTTGCAGTACCATTGGAGAAACCCACCCACTTCAGAAGACCTCTGTCCTTTTTTGGGAATCTCATGCCTTGGTTTGATGCACTGAATTTTGCAACTAAATGAGGAAAGATTCTAATGTGTAATTCACAATGACATTTTTTGTTCTTCTTTTGTTGTAGTTTTCATGAGCTGTAACTACTTCTGTTAATGATCACATTTGAAATTTTAAAAAAAGAGATTTTCCCAATATTTTATGGAAATGAATGGAGAGGTTATGTTGTCCAGTTGGGCAGGTCTTGTGGCACTGGTTAAGAAAATGCAGACTCAAGTTCAGACTGAAGTTATCCAGGATGTGGAGGAGGAATCAAAAAAGTTTCTTCTCTAAAGGACCATCAGTCATTTACTAAGCATAATTGCTTCATTATTCCTCCTCTGTCTTTTTCTTAATCCAAAATTGCTGAATTTGAAAAATGTTTCAGTTATAACTGAAAACATGTTAAAAGGGAAAGCTATGACTTTAAAAACACCTGGACTTCAAAAAGAACTCAGCTCTAATTTTTCAATTATACTGCTATAGGTTCTGCAACATAGTTAACCATATATGACAAAGGTCTAAGAATAATAAGCAGTCTGCTCATTAACTAAATTATTAATTCAATATTAGCTAAACTATTAATTCAATTATTAATTATTTTTAAAAAGAATTATGATATTTGAGCTGTGCTACCACCATTAACACTGGATAAATTACAACTAATCTTTGCATTTGAGCTCTTCTGCGAAGAACTTAATTGGTCAAATACTAAACTCTTGGCTCAATGTATGGTATGTTCTCTTTCTAGGCATAATGAGATATTAGGTCTAACATGGAAGGGTTTCTTTCACTATTAAAGTCCCCTGTTTCAGCTTAGATGTGTGTATTTCTTCTGCATTTATCTATTTGGGTTTATTTGACATTTGACAAAATTCTTCATTCGAGCAGGTGGGGAGCCTTTACTTTCTGGCTTGTGCTGTTTAGCAGGACAATTGCATGGGAGAGAAGTCAAAATGCTAATTGGGATAAAACAATCTAGTGAATCTCTATGAAAATGTTTTTGCCATGTCTACAGGAATCATGTGTAGGTAGTTTAGAAATTACATTAAAAACTAATAATTTTATTTTCTATTATCAGGATTTTTTTCTAAGAGATATAGAACCAAAGCTGTGGAAGTTTTTAAGCTATTTGCTTGAGATAAAATGTTCAGTAGAATACATTAACTTGCAGGCACAAAATGCTTTACTCAGGTCAAATGTTTGATTTTTGGACAGAAATACTGTATTTTCTGCATGGATAGGAAGGCATGGTAGGAAGTTGGTCTGAGCAGGTAGACTAAATCTGAAATATGGGGAATGGGTGCACAGACCAGAACAGAAGAGTTACTTTTATAAATGCTGTATTCACAGTGTAGGCTCGCACTTCAGGCCCAAGGTGCCTGTTGGGTGTCTGTACTTAATTAAGGTTTTCTCGATTCTCTTTGATATGCAACAGGCACTTCCTACTCTATTGATTTAAAGTCTTCTTTTAACAATGTCTTAAGCAGGGATTTCTCAAAATTGGCAGTAGCCAACATAGCCAACAATACCATCCAAAAGCAAATGTACTGATTATTTGGTAAGCCATATAAATTGCAGGTTTTAGACAAGATGAATAGAGACTACTGAAATACTGGGGTTTGCTGTTCTTTGTAGGGCTTTATCTTTCTACAAAGGATAATTGTGTCTAAAACTGCTCTAAATTTGGATCACATCGAGTAAACAGTTTCCCCTGCTCTCTGCAGATTTTAAAGCAATCTACACATGTCTTAGAAAAGCAGTTGGTTTTGGAAGGAGGAGTTTCACAAAATGTCAGTACGTGCTGCTCTTGGACTACTGTCTGCTGTTGGATGTTTATGTGCATATACCCTTCTGATGAGCTGTTTTAAAAGCAGTTTGAGTACATCATACAGTAGAAATGCAGTATGGTGTAGAAATACCTTTAGAACTAAAAGTAAATATCTTTCTATGTTGTCAAAATTAAAAAAAAAGTTGCAGGACTTGACCGTTTCCCACACAATTTCTACAGGTAATGCACATTCAAGACAAAAATCTAAAGTGATACTTTTCTTGTTGGAATATATTGATTGTGATTTTCTTGCTGCTCAACAAGTTCAGTATGACAGTAGCTGACTGGTAACCCAGGCCCACTGCTCTCTTCCTTTGAAGGAACCTGCAGGAGAAAGATGTGATGAGTGGAGTGTGATTGCCCAAGAGAAGCAAAGGAGCTTTCAGGTATGGACAATTTGGAGGACAGAACTGATATTTATCTTACATACAAGAGTTTATTTTTCTTTTCAAAGAGAACACAAAAGTGCCTCCTAGCTCTTGTCATAGCATCTTTCTAAATCCTTAGGGAGAGAGTGGCAGAAGGAACAAGAATTTCAAAGGTGTAACAGATGTGAACTTTTGACTGAAAGAAGTTCACTACATGGTACATGACTGAGGATAGGGATTGTCCTGTGTTGCCCTGCTACAGAATAAGACATTTTTAGGTATGCAAGTAATTCAAGCTAGATATTGATATGATCAATTTAAGATACATATTGGTATGATCTCCTGAAGTATTACTGTATATGTGGAAAGCTACTCTAATGAATGGATTTAATTTTTGTGTCATCAAAGTTGCAATGAAATATAGATAGGAATTCAAATCCATTGACTTTTTGGATCACTAATTCTACATATTGAAGAATGTTTCACATGGATGAAGCTTCCATTCCTTATTTTGGTGTAGATGAGACATTATAAAAAATATCATTTTTGGATCTCAAGCCTTGAAAAAACTCTTCTTAATGCACTGCACACCTTTTTAAAAGATGATCAGTTCAATGACACTGACAGTTCAATTACAAAGGGTTGAGCACTTCTGCCATTTAACTGCAGGGGAAAATGAGACTGATTTAAGGGTTTTGGGAGATCTGGAATATATTAACATTCTTTCTAATAAGTTTGTATGGTGTTGACTTTATCTCTACTTACTTTTGTATCGTTTTCAGTACTTTGTGTTAACACAGTAACATACTGAAGTCCTTCTTAAGTCTTTGAAGAGAATTTCTGTGGTTTATGGAAACTAAGGAAAAACACAATGTTTTGATATGAAAATCTGAGAATTTTGTTTACTGCTCTGATGTATTTTCTCTATTCTTCCTCTATCAACACATCATAAAACAGATTTTTTTCTTTTAAGAGGGTAAATTAAGAAAAAGATAATAGAGGAACATTTTTTTAAGGAAATTCTTTAAGGTTGTATGCAGTTGTGTATCAGGATCTGACCCTTTTACCAGTTTCTCTTTTCAATGAAATTCTTGCATTCACACTTGTCTTATATAGTTCTTGGTTCTGTTTTTTTAGTTAGTTTGTTTGGTTGGTTTTGTTTTTGGTTTGTTTTTTTGTTTTGTTTGTGTTTTTTTTTTTTTCCCACTTAAATGTTCTCTGTATTGCTTAGGTCCTTCCTTCCTTCCTTCCTTCCTTCCTTCCTTCCTTCCTTCCTTCCTTCCTCCCTCCCTCCCTCCCTCCCTCCCCTTCCTCCCTCCCCTTCCTCCCCTTCCTCCCCATTTTTTTCACCAAAAAGGGGTATTGCAGACCAAAAATTAGCCTTGAGAGAAGCAATTACACAAATTTCCTCACCTGCATGCCCAGTTAGGTGACATCTGTTTCCTGTTTAAATGTAGTAACTCTTACATGGTTTTTCCAGAACCCCTCTTACATTAATCAACACCATCCCAATAAAAATAAACACCAAATCTTTGAGAAGCTAAAGAAATGTAGTTAAAATTAATCTGTATCTCAGGAGGAAAAAATTGATAATAAAATTGCTTTAGTATAGAACTTAGTCTTAGAAATGCTAGGAGCTATAGTCTGCAATTCATTTTTAATCAAGTTGGTATAGCAGGCATGCAATGTTATGTAATGATCTATGTCACTTTTGAGTTTGCTTGTCCTGATTCCAGACAGGTGGGGGCTTGGCCAGGCCCTGGAGATTATTCTGTAGCACCTGGTGTCATTGCTGAGGCAGAGGGAAGGGAGTCACTTCTGGGCAAAGAGGGTCCCTTCCATCTGAGTAAGTGCAAAAGAGGGAGTGGTAGGGTAACTCCAGTGCTGAATATTTTGCATGTGAATCACTTGCCTCTCTCTTGTATACTTTTGTTTTTAATATTTTTGCTATTACTGATAGTTTTCTTATTTAATTGCAGCTTCCAGTAAATTGTTCTTTTTTCAGCCCTTGATAATTCCCCTTTGTGTCTCCAGCTCTCCTATGCTGCCTGCCACAGGGGAAAGGGAGAGAGGGACAAAGTGAGTGGCAGCAAGGCTTGAAGGGTCTCAGTGGGAACACTAAACTGGGGAGTACCTTCCCTAAACCATGACATGCTTTTTAAAAAGTTGGTGCAGAGAACAGCTGAAGACATAAAGAAGTTTCTTACAACCTGGTAATTTTTAAATTAGCATAGTAGATATTGAATCCACTAAGACAAGTTTGAATATTCTTAACAGAATATATGAAGGTACAATATCACCTCCAGGGGAGCAAAACAGGGTCCAGAAAATGTTGGTATTACTTTAGCACTGTCTTCTGAGAGACTATCATACCTGTCTCAGGGTCATGCTGGGACTTCAAACGAGGTCTGGGTTATTGAACCCCTGTGACCATCAAAGGCAGCATGCTGGTTTTTCATTATCATAATACAACCTACTGCTAAATTCTCAGTTAGGAGTTGTTTTTAAACTGAACCCTAGAATTTCTAGGCAGTTGCAATATATGTAGACACTTTCATCTACTGATAAACTCTAGATGATGAAATTGATGGTTTGCAATTGCTTCTTCATTCCTATGAAAATTGCTGCATAAATAGCTTTGATCAGTCAATACCTGTTAATAAGAAGTAATATTCAGATAGCAAAACACCATGTGATTCCTTGTCATAGTCAGGATCTTGTGCTTTGTCATTTTCTTGGTCTGTACCTGGAACTCTCATGGTGCTCCTGAATTTCAGTTTCTTGTTTATGAAAATAGCTGCAGTGAAGATTATATCTAACCTCAAAAATAAAATGTTTTTCTTTTACTAATGTCAGTATAGTGGTGGTTATGACAGAAAACTTGCAATAATAGGACTGATTCTCTGCGACATTCAGCATACAGTGATAGGACTAAGGTATTTACAATACTTACCCTTGTTGCTTTCACTTTGCTATCCTGCACAGAATTTTGCACAGAAATATTTGACTCTTAGCTGCACTTGCACCTGGCATGCTTCTGTTTAGAGCCACTCACCTCTTCTCCTTTCATCTCCATCTTCTCCATCGTTGACTGCTAAATGAATGTATTTTTTTCTTTTCTATTCCACAGTAGTTCCTACTTGTCTTTATATTCTTATATTATTCTTAGAATATTGCCAGAGCAGAGCTGCCATACGCAGGAATCAGTAAAAGCAGAATACTGTCATTTTGATTCAAAATCATTTTACACCTGCTGCACACTCAAGCGGTACTTTGTCTGGAGTGGATGTTTCTCTGACACCTTATTCCAGGCCACTAACTCTTTCTTTTCAAGTGGTCAGACCATGTCTCTGCTACTCCTGTGGGTATGACACCATGATCTAATATGACTTCAGCCAGACTCATGCACTGCAGTTCTTGTCCCCTGACTGCCAACCAAAAACCAGATTTGACATGTACAGAGTTTTGCTTTTGGAGCTTATAGGCAATAAGAATGTGGAGTGACAGAGGAATGATTTATGATTTATTTGTTTGAAGGAGAATAGAATTCAGTATGTTTATGACACACTGTATTAACCATATCTGGCATTTCAGTGAAGCCTGATATGATGTAGCCTTGCTAAATCTTGCAATTTGCCATGTCTCTTTGGGAACAAAGCGTGTCCTAATTCAAATTACCCTCAGTCTTTCAACATGTCAGATCCTAGATGCTGTGAGGCAGATTACTCAGATGATAAGTATATAACCTCTTTTTAAAATCTCTCTGTTCCTGTTTACATTCATGGAACTGAAGAATTATCTCTTCACAGCTTCAGAAGAGAAGGATATGTTGAACAGAGTTCTGTAAGTGACTGTCTTGGGTCTAGTCTTCTTCAGTATTCAGTTACACAGAAGGACACCACGTAATTAATGCTAATTAAAATTTATTTAAAAGAAAAACTGGAAAAGTCTACAGTTACAGGAAGGAAAACAAAAAAAAAGCCCAAGATCTTAAACAATTGTGAATAAATGTCCCAAAGTTGAAACAGTCAATAACCATAAGTGCACATGCAGCATATTTAGAATACTTAGTTACACCAATGACTAGAAATAATTTACCATATAGCTAAGTCTGCAGCAATGTTAAAATTGATCATGAAATGAAGCAAGAATCAATGTTGTGTTGCACACATTGTGTTAGCAGCAGTAAATGCCAAACTAATATGTGACTAATGCTTCAGTGATGCTTGGGAGCTGTAAGATTCCAGTAAGAGCAATCTGTGTAATTCTGGGCATTCCAGTAAAAGAATTATATAAACCAGTTAGGAGAAACCTAATGGACATTAACAAGAATATCTAAAGGCAGCAAAAAGGAGGTTCATGAAGAAAGATAGAATGAATAATATATACATATATACATTTATATGTGCGTGAGAGAGAGAAAAAAGGAGATAATGTGGTCTTCATTCCATAAAAAGTTTCTTACAGCAGGAAATACTCTGCACATTCTTGGTGACCACAAGAGGATGTAATGGAAAATATTATAGAAATGGGTGAACTTTTGACAGTGAGGGAAGTAAAAAAATGCAGAGAGATGGGGCATCCTTTGAAAACAAATTGGTTAAATATCTTTCAGGTGTGGTGCAAATGAAATTCTGTCCTGAGAGGAAGACATTACATTTTTTCCTTATTGTTGTTTCATAAATTCTAATACTTCTTTATTTCTCTGTATGAATAGTCCAAGTATTTTGCAAGCCTTGAAAACAAACCCTTTTTAGACAAGTAAAATCTGGTGAACCTTGTATTGTAGTAGAGCAGTGTGTGTGAGAGAGAATTATATCTATCCAAATGTAAATAACTTTGGATTGAAATAGAAGAGAGGAGAAAAAAATTGACATTGGTGTAAAAGAAATAGTGATATGTATATTCCATCATATGTTAAATCACACCTCCTGTCAGAGGAGTTACAGGCTGTTTTTATCATGATAGTCTTCTCCAAACATTGACAGTTTTCTCATGAAAGATTTATATTTCAGGCCAAAGGATTTATTTTATGGCACATTAGGATAAAAGATCTGCACTGAAGATTTTGGAAGATGGACAAATCCTTTAAAGGCTAGTACCAGGTGACGGCTTGACTGCAGGTAAGTGAGATTGTGCTGTCATTGTGGTACCCTTGTTCCCAGAAAGTCAGTGCTTTAGCTTGCATTGTCTATAGTTGAATAATGGCTTGAGATTGAAATGACACTGCAAAAAACATTAAAACAATGTGTTTTAGCAATATGTCAAGTAGCTCTCTTCAAAGGGGTTATTTTCTCCAACTTGCAAATATCATGACATTTTTTGTTGAGTTAAAGGGCAGATTTCCCATGTGTTTTCTTGAAGAATTATGGCACTTTTTGTATTTACACATACCATACATTTCAGTCCAGCATTTTCCCTTTGTTGTAAGAGTAACACCAAGCTTAATGTTTTATTTAGTTTATATTCTGTTGTTTGCAGAACTACCTGAAGTTTTACATTATGATAAAAAAATATTTCTTCTTACAGACATCACAGCTATTTAAAATATAACATATCCTTTATAAAACTCAGGATATAAAAATTGAGTCTGTGTACAGATATTCAGATGTTTAGTTTTTACTATGAGGCTTTCATTAGTATGTCAGAGTTTTTTCCTAATTTTGGCTTTTTCTCTATAAAAGGTGATCACTTCCTGGAAATATCAATTTATTAATCAGTACGATTCACTTAAGCAAATAATTCCTTGTTCTAATTGCAATATATATTATTTACTGCTTATTTCAAACATTAATCATTATTCCATTATTATTATTATTATTATTATTATTATTATTATTATTATTATTATTATTATTAAAGTTTGAAAATAAATAGACTGCTTCTAACAATCCAGAAAACATTTAGTTATCAATTGAAATGGCTGATTTTGAGAGCCATTCAGGTCACATGAACTGTAGCTGTGATTTCCTTACTTATCTTTCCAATATGTATTTATGTGGTAGATTTTTAAAAATTATTGAAAGACTGAAACGTAACTATAGATTAAGATTATCATAATAATTTCCCGACTTACTGAAATCCGTTTTTAAGTGTACTCTATTATGATGAATGTGATTTCGTTAGAAATGTTTTTAAAATCTCAATAGTTTTGATTTGGAGAAAACATTTGCAAACCTTTTAAATGAAGCATTTTTTTCTGCATTTCTTCAGGCTAAATGAAGCCTTATTTTTTGCCAACCATTTTTATTACCAGGACTAATGTCAAAGAGAGTGTGTTCTTTACACCAACAGAGAATAAGCACTGCAAAGTATCGTTTTTGAAGTTGGCCATAGCAATTCAGCTCTATATAAAAAATATTGTGGGTTAAAGTGTATCAAAGAGAAGAAGCACATAAACTATAGTTCTACAAATGTAAACAATACATCAAAGACTTTTAAAGGGTCTATTATTCTAGTTTCCATTCATCCTCTTTCAACAAAAAGAAATCCAAGACGGAAGTGATATTCTCAAAAAATTAAAATAATCCTATTAATTTATGTTTCCTTCTGCTAGCAAAGTTTCAAACCATATCAATGGAAAAAGTTGATCTACTCTACCAGAGGAGATCTTTCCTCTAAACAGAAACTATAAAAGTAAAGATTCCATCATTATGGAACAACCTTAATTTTCTTCCCAGTGGTTCAGATACAAAACTCTTCAGTCTACAGAATCCTCGGTCTGAATTTTTATTGTGTACTAAATTTAAAAAGTATTTTGCTCAAGTGTGAATATTGCATAAATATAAAAGAAGCATTTAATATATATATATATATATGTATGTATGTATGTATAGTAATGGATAATTTCTCCTCAGTAAGCTTTCATAAAAATTTGTCTTGCAAACATATTGTTAATCATACAAGCCCTAAAATACCAGCAGATTTAAAAACTCCTAAATTATAATTGATCACTAGCGTTTGAAAGCATGAATATCATATCTTAAAAATTTTTCTAGCCCATGAAGTAACATGGTTTCTCAGAAGAGCTTTTATTACTAAGTATGTCCATAAATTTATTTTAATTCAATTATTGTGACTAAAGTGTCCTCATGATCCTAAGCAAATATGCATATTTTCCCCTTCATCAACTCTTGTCTTTAATAAATTACAGGAACATTGCAAGAAAAGAATTTACACAACAGAAGGTCCATGATGGTGATCTGGAGTTCACCAAAATCACTATCACTAGGAGTTTGCAGAACATTTTATTTGGATTATATGCCTCCACTGCATTTCTGAGTGGGCTGATTCCCTGGACTTCAGAAACTGGGGCAGGAAATAGGAATCACACTGATCTGCTACAATGAATATTATTCTTTGTGTCACCTTCAGCCCCTAATATAATTTTGCTCTCCTAGGGATTACTTTCACTAAAAACTGTAGGTGCTACACTACAGACCTAACAGTCTGATGGAACCACATGGGGTAAAACAAATCTCTTTCAAATGTGCATTAGGCATTAAGCTATCAATAAATATCAACTCTGTGTATGCTGTCAGACAGACCATTTGTACAGCTGTGGCCATGAAGTGCCAAGGAGCTCTGATGCTTTGTGCCTGTCAAACAACAGGCCTACAATACCACATAGGTCTGCAGCACTCTTGTGATGAGAGATAAGATAAGGTTCTGAAGAAGCATAATACATAAATGCCTATGTTACTCAGTTTCACTTCTAAAATAATTTACTGCTTGCTCAGTCTGCTTGTGGCAGTGTAGACATTCCACTTCTAAAGATATTTTGCTCTTGGGAAAAAGGGAATTGACTGCAAGACAGACTTTGCAGACATCTGAAAGATAGTTTGAGGCTTGATTATTTCTTTCAAGATCTGAACACAGTGGCAGACAGAAAGTGTTTACAGTTCTTCCCTTTAGCTGTCCATTACTCATGGGAGTGATTCTCACTTCTCTGTTCTCTTTGAAAATCTGTTGGCTTTGGTGTAGCTGTAGGCAGCACTGCAAATCATTGCATTATGTGGCTTTTTTCCTTTCATGTAAAAGGTGAGTATTTGCAGGGATTTATACAGTAAAATCAGTTAAGCAATTCACTGTTACACATTTATTTTCCTTTTTTTTTTTTGATAGTCACATTAAGTGTAAATTTCTCTGTTCCTTCCCTTGTTTAGGACTTTAAATATTTTAAAGTGAATGCAATAAAGATGATAAAGAGACAATGCCTTGGTATAAATAGCATCTAATACTGCTTAATACTATGCTGAATTCTAATTTCTACTAATATTTATAGTATATATGTCTTAGAAGTTAATTTATAAAAGACAGTAAATTCATGTTTTGTCCATTCTTAGATTTTGGGATCCACAAATTTTTCAACAGATTTTTATAATGATTTTCTTTTTTAGAAAGATGTTAAAACCCTTGTTTTTTTTTGGTAGTTTTTGCCATTTTATAATTATTAATGCTTAAAAAAATTTAAAAATACATAAAAAGGTAAATCATACAGAAAAGTGGAAGAGAAGGCATTTTTGTGTGTTAAAAGCAAGAAGAAAAGTTTTTATGCTTTTTTTTCCTGTAAATATAGCCAGCCCACAACAGTACGGAAAAATAAAAAATCCCCAGGGGCTGACTTTTGAAAAAGAAAAGAACATAAATGTGATAGAATTAATTCAAAATACTGACAATCATTTACGAATAATAGATCCATTTTTCTTTAAGAAAAATTATAACGTTCAAAAATTATTACTTTTTTTTAATATCAGAAATCTTAATTTCTACTTTCAATATTCATTCGTAAGTGTGGCCCCCCCTTGAATAATTAGAGTTCCAGCTACGTCTGCCAAGCTGGTAATTGTGCCTGTGATGCTGCTTTGCTTGTCTGTTATGGGACTCGTGTTATTGTTCAACTAAAACTAATTGCAGGAGAATATTGACTGTGCAGATGATATGAATAGGTTACATTAGTACAAACCTCCTACAACTGGAAATCCCACTGAACATGAGGACTCTTGTGCTTGCTGTGGGAGCTATTTGCCAGGCACGAACTGTGAAAAGTGTAAGTTTTAATGATCTACGTAGATTCTACTAATGCAATCTATTTCATTTTACTTACTCTAGCCAAATGTAACACAAGCAAGAGGATTTCTGCCACATTATATTTAAATGTCAACAGGTGCCTAGCTGGGCAGTGTTTGGTGCTTGGGAGGGCTTGCCTGAGCCCGAGCTGGTGCCGGATTGCTCTAACAAAGATCTGGTGGCCACAAGAGCATTGCTTGACCCGAGGGATTCTTCTGTGACAGCCAGAGGTGCATGAAGCTGGTCAAACCAGACATTCACTGCCAGCTGCCAGTGGTGGCTGCCACGACTGGGGGAGGTTGTGATGCAGCATCGAAATGGGGCTGGAGACCAGTCAGAGGCAATCAGGTGTGAGAACATTGGAAAACAGCACTGATCGTGAAAATAAAGAAATGTCCCCATTGCACCTTGAACACCACTCCCCACCTGTGGCAGCAGCTCTCTAGCCACAGAGAGCAGGCACAGACTTTCCAAGGCATTTTCCTGGGGAAGGCTGTGAGAAGATCAGAGTGAAGAATGAGAAACAATTCTTATCTCCACTTGCACCTGCTGTTGTGCACAAGTGGAATGTGTCATGGAGATTTGTTTACCAAAGGGGATTTCTTAATTGGACACTGGATGGTGTTTGTTTTGATTGACCAATTAGGTCAAAGCTGTATGGGACTGGCAGTAAGAGTTACTGAGTTTCTGAATAATTATAGTATAATATAGTATAAGATGCTATAATAAAGCAATTGATCAGCCTTCTGCAATCACGGGAGTCAATGCTAATTATTACCTGGCTGGGGGTCTGTGGCAACACCCGCTCAGCACAGAGCCTGGGATGCCAACTTACATAGACACCTCTTGGTGTCTCTGGGTGAAGAAGTCTGGTGCTGTTGAGCAGAGGGATATTGGGAGTGCAAGAACAACACCAGAGTAACAGGGCAGCTCAGAGTACGCTCTCAGGAGTAACAGCTTGCAAGAATATTATTACCAATGAAGCTTTTCTATATTTGGACTAAATGTATCATTCTAACAGGACTAAAGATAGATGTTTGCTAGACTTTGATCAGATCAAGATTTTAATTTGGTTAACAAGAAATTCTTAGTTCTAGACATAAAATATGTTCCCTTTGGTTGTTTTACACTTTGTTTTAAACCTTGTTAGAGCCCAAATAAACACTTCTTACTACACACCATATGCACCTAGCACATTATTAGGGAAGGACTTCACAAGTCACCTAATTTATAGGAGAAAAACTGATTTTTGGAGATTTTACAGGTTCAATATGATCTTTTAAGCTACTGCTAGCAATTATTTTTACATTAAATGTATGTCTTCATGAACAGTCATAAATCAATATAAAGTGTTAGACATCGGTAATAACCATGCTGTTTGATATGTATTTGTTTAGTACCAGACTTCTGTCAGGTTCCACAATCACATTAATAAGAAATTCAATTTTATTAGTATGTTTACAAGCAGTGGTTTTTTTTGTTTGGTTTTTTTTTGTTTGTTTGTTTTGTTGTTGTTGTTTTTGTTTGGGTTTTTTTGGTGTTTGGTTTTTTTTTCCCCTGCTTCCTTTCTTTGTTTAAGAGCTAACTTGGGCTTTGCTCTCATCCCAGTGGAACTAATTCCCACAAGTATACCTGCACAGACTGCCTTTTGTGCGAAAGCTGCTCAGGGTAAAGCTAGTGAGTAATAAATGGAGCATATGGCCTTAAAGTAGTATAGCACCAGGTCTGAGAGCAAGTGAGGACTGTCCCTTTTTTACACTTGTTCACTTCATTAACAGGTGCACTAAAAAATTCACAGTGTAATACTATTTCAATTTCAGTGGTTGAGTATAAAGCAAAAATATTATCATTTGCTTTCATTGGTTTTGCCTTTATAAATTTTTGCACCTTAGTCAGGGCAAAAAAAGGTCCAATTCTGCACTTTAAAAGTCCAAACTGAATTTCAATTTAGGTTTGGTCATTAGAAGCTACAGGGACAAGAGTCATATACACCTTTCTGGAAACTCACACTGAAAAGTGGTGAAGAAAAGGACATTGATAAGAGAAGATAAATTGCAGGAAGACCAAAATGGCAATACCTAGAGAAATTATGTGAATATTTAAATAGGTAAACTTTTCAAATCACAGCATCAAATTATTAAATGCATGAAATAAAGTGTGAATTAATAGAATTAATGAATAAGAAATTCACCTGCACACTTTCTTTTTTGATGTTGCTTCTACTGAGATAGAGGAGGAAACTAGCCCTGAATAAACATTAAAATATACCACTTCCTACTTTTTCATCATTAAGAGCTTAAATTGAAAGATGATCTGTAGAGGTTTTTAATAAGTAACCCATCAAATGTACTGCTTCTAACTTAAGATTGGGTGTTAATAAGTCAGCTTTGAGAAATATTGATTGCAAGATTTTTCCGAGTGTACTTAATTTAATTTAGTATATACTTCACATTTTTAAACTAAATAATTCCAATTGAATTATCCTTTTGCACCTTTTGTACTGGCTTATTTTAGACAGATGCATAATACTTAGTGTAACCCTGATGCTACAGGCTGTATTCGGGAATACACTCAGTTGTTCCTTTTTAGAGTAAATGCTTACAGAATGTTGAGAGACATTGATATCTATGATAATATTTTATTTCTGTATTTCATGAGGGCATTGAAGGTTGCAAAAAATTGTTACAAAATGATAATTCTACACACAACAGTTACCTTTTCAGAAATCCTTTACTCAGAAAAGTATTCTGAGACCCCAGACCTACCAACACTCATTTTATGCTATAGCATATTCCCTGCCTCCTCCTCCCCCACCAAGACATCCTGGTTCTGAGCTAGGAAAAACTGGCTTATTGCTGCAGGTTCTGGCCCACAATCCAGCAGGGTAAGTCTGGCACACACTGTGTTATTAGAGATAAAAGACTGAACTCCCCTCTAAACAAACTAGAATGCTAATTTTTAAGTCACTTTTCCAATTGCAAGTAAAATTGTTATTTCTTTGCAAAACTGTGCTGACATTCATTGGATATGGGAGCTCAAACTTTGGCCTTGCCACTAGTCTTGATTGCTGTGTTGCAAATGCACAATCAATGACATTTACACCAAACATATGAAGTTCAACAAGCACAAGTGTCCAATTCTGCACCTGGGATGGGGCAACCCTGGATGTATGGACTGGGGAACAAGAGGCTGGAGAGCAGTGCCATGGAAAAGGACCTGGGGATCTTGGTTGATGGCAAGTTGAACCTGAGTCAGCAGTGCCCTGGCAGCCAGGAGGGCCAAGTGTGTCCTGAGGGGCACCAGGCCCAGCATCACCAGCTGGGCAAGGAGGATATTGTCCTGCTCTGCTCTGGGGCAGTCTCACCTCGAATATCTTGTGCAATTTTGGTCACTGCAATATAAGATACAAACCTATTAGGGACCATGCCCAGGAGGTCTGTGAAGATAGTGAAATGTCTGCAAGGGAAGCCATCAGAGGAGTGGTTGAGGTAACTTGGTCTGTTCAGCCTAGAAAGGAGGAGATTGAGGGAGGACCTCGTTGCAGTTTACAGCTTCCTCATGATGGGTAGAGGAGGGGCAGACACTGGTCTCTTCTCTGTGGTGATCAGGACTCAACAGAATGGACTGAACTTGTGTCAGGGGAGGTTTAGTTTAGATATCAGGAAAAGGTTCTTCATCTGGAGTGTGGTTGGGCACTGAACAGCTCCCTAGGGAACTGGTCACAGCACCAGACTGAGAAGGGTTCAAGTAGTGTTTGGACAATGCCTTCATATACATGATGTGACTCTTGGGTGTCCTGTGCAGGACCAGGAGTTTTACTCAACAATCCTTGTGGGTCTCTTCCAGCTCAGGATATTATATGATCTGTGTTCACCTATATTCTCCAGGATAAGGAATCTGTTGTATTATTCTGAGGATTGGATAAGACAATGTAGTTCTTCAGTTTGAGTTCCATCACACAAGCTCAGTTGTGTCAGTGGACCAGAGACCACAATTCAAACAAATCTAGATGTTATTCTGTGAATGCTGAGGAACATGGAGATGAATAGACATAACTGAGCCAGAGGACCAATTTAGTTTCTTATATCAAGGTACTCATCTTCTACTTCAGATTTATATCTGCAACATCAGGATGTCTGATGTGGAAACAGGAAGATACGCAGCAGATTCCTCCCAAATCACATCATAACATAAGCCTCAAAATTTATTATGAAAACTGATGTATTTAATTGCAGCTCCAGAAAGCTCATGTTGAAAAGTATTTATATTCTATTTTGTTCTGTAAATAAGTAAAATAACTCTTGCAGGTATTATTGTGTTTCACAGGTAATGTGTATTATTCAGATTATTAAGGAAGAGCTTACATGGGTTTTGATTCAGAAACAGCTTACAAAAGACAATGAACTTGGAGTAGTAATACCTGCTTTTGATAATAGAAACTTTTAAGTGAAGCATACAGATGAATCTAGCTAAACTATTCTCTTTACAGGAAATGAAGACATACAGGGATGTTCAGAGAATGATCCATTCTCACTTAATTTAAATACATATCTAAAAGTGTGATGCATTATCTTTTGGAAATACTACATTTCTTCTGTTGACTAGAAAGCAAAACTAGAAAATAAACTGAGAACCTAACTTTTTACCTGGGTCTGTTTAGGTGTGGTGAATCTTACACTTTATCAATGATGAATTACCAGTTTTGAAGGTAATGACTGTGGCCTGTATAGACTACCTGAAAACACCTCTATACAAACCCCTTTTTAATATGATGGAAACTGTGGGCATGAATCATCAAATCATTCTTCTTGGACGTGGTCTAAGGAGGTCTGTAACTGAACCTTCTGGTGAAAGTAGGTACAACATGCAATTCAGACCAGGATGCACAAGGCTGTAGCCTGTTTGGTCCTGAAAACTCCAAGCATGGAAACAGAGCAACATCTCTGTGCAGCCTGACCAATGCATTGTCTGTTCTTATTGTAAAAAAAAAAGATTTTTACCAAATTATCCTTGTAATGTACTGTTTTATCTTCATAACTACTGCCTTTTAATCATAACTTACCTCAGTAAAGAGCCTGTCTCTGCCTTCTTAGCTCCTCGTAGTAACTCACAGGAGATATACATTATCTTAAAGCCATCCTTTCTTTAGGATGAACCAGTTTGGCTCCCTCAGTGTCTCTCCACAGAATTGCTCCAGTGCTGACTGTTCTGGTGGCTCCTCAATGAAATTAGTTCCATTTCTCCACAACTCTGTAGCACTGCAAGGCCCAAGCCTGTATGATGAGTATCAGATGTGGTTTATACAATGCTGAGTCAGGAGAGGCTGGTCACTCCCTTAAGCTCCTTGCTGTGCTCCTCATTTATACAGCACGTTGCTGTTACCATTGTCAGGTCACACTGATGACTTGTGGTTAACCTCCTGTCTGCCAGGACCGCCAGAATCTTTTCAGCAGATCTGCTCTTCCATCAATGAGTGACCAAACTGTATTGTTGTCCTTTTTTTTGTAGATGAAGTTCTATACCTATACCCCTGCTGAATTTCCTGTCTGATCCTCCTGGATAGGATTGTCTGGGGTCTTTTGAATTACAGCCCATTCTCTGAATTTGGCAGCTGATGTTATTCTCCATGTCTGGTGTAATCTTCAGATTTTATGAGGGTGCATTTTATCTTTTCTTCCAAGTCACTCTTTAGAGATATTAAACAGGACAGGTACCAGGGTAGACCCCCTGGGGAAATCCCTTTGATTATTTTCCAGCTATAGTACAAAACAATAACTGGTTGTCCAGACATTCGTGATTGTCCAGACATTCAGACATCTTTGCTTGAGTACAAGAATATTGTGAGAGAAAATGTCAAAGGCCTTAGTAAAGTCAAGGTAAAGAATTTCAACTGCTTTCCCTTAATGCATGGATTCAATAATTTTATCATAGCTCATTTCACTTTACTCTGATAGACTTATGATCTTATTCTTGATAAACCCATGATGGTTGCTCCTAATATCCTACCTCTCCATCATGTGACCACGATAGACTGAACTGGAATTTTTTATGGGTTGAAGTTCAGCTAATCAATCTTGTTGCACCTTCATTCCTCACTAATATTTCTTGCCCTATTTTGAAGACATGTAAAATATTTTTTTTTCTGTTATTGTGGACCTCTCTTTCTCTCTACAAGTGTGACAGAAAGAAGTGTCACAATGACTTCTGTTGTGTCTCAGCATTTTGACATCCTGTCTAGTCCCACAGGCCAGAGAATACCACTCTTATCTAAAAAAAATAAACCTGAATTTATAGTTTAAATATAATCTTATGAAGGAATGCAGCATTCAAATATAATTTCAATTGAAAACAGTGTATCTTGATTTGTTAGAGTTCCACACGGGCTCTCAGAGCAGTGGGTCTTCCCAGGTACCATAAGAAATGCAATGACCGGACATAATGAGACTTGATGAGGATAGTATTTTCACCTTATTTCTGACTGCTTGACTTTAACCAGCCTAGGAGCTATCATTTGTATCTTTCAAGAAATCCTCTTTCATTACACATAAGTCAACACTAGTTATCTTATCTTGAAAATCAAGCATCTAACTAAATCTGCACTGCATCAACATTTTATTTTCATAATATTCCCAAGTGAAATTAAATAAAAATTGATGTGCATACTTTAAAGGGAAACTATAGATTATTGTTTTTCTATAGCCATAGATAATGAGGACAACAGGGAGAAGTGAAAGCATTTCTGCTTTAACTAAATATCTTCTTGTCTATTTAAAAAAAAAAAAAGGTTTTCTCTTTCTTTTTGTATTTTTTTTTCTTTACCATGTACAGAGAGAAATGTACTATTATAACTTTTCAATAATAAGTTGTGAATTCGGTCTGGCTGAGATGAAGCTAATTTTCCTCACAGCAGTGCCCTTGGAGGTGTGCTTTGGTAGCTAGGAAGGTGCTGATAACACACCAGTGTTTCAGGCACTGCTGAGCAGTGCTCACACAGCACAAAGGTCGGTTTTCCAACATTCCTACTTGCCAGTAGGGGGTAGGCAACATCTTGGAAGGGGACATAGCCAGGACACAGACCCAAAGTTACCGCAGAGTTATTCCATACCATATCTCATCTGATCAGCAATAAAAGCTAACTAAAAGGAGAAAGGGCAGGCATTATTACTATGTTTGTCTTCCAGAGCCACCATTATGCATATTGAAGCCCTACTTCCCAAAATGTGCCTGGACATCATTTCCTTATGGGAAGTAGACAATAATTATTTTGTTTTCTTTACTTTTATATATGACTTTTGCATTTGCTGCTGTTTCATTGAACTGATTTTATATTCACCCATGAATTTTCTTCAAACTTATTTTCTACTTGCCTCATCCTGCTGAAAAGGGGAGGGATAGAGTATCTTGGTGAGCATCTGACACCCAACCAAGGTCAATAAACCTCAATTCTTAGACAGTCAATTTTGTTTGCTCAATGTAACTTTGCTAATTGATGTAACAAATCTTTCATAAATACAATCAGAATTTGAGTTACTGCATTTTTATCAATATTTTCTTTGTTAATGTCAGCTCATTTGCACCAATGCATTTGATTATGAAGGAGTGACTCATACATATAGTGAATGAAATAACTACTTTTGTTCAGAATAATATAAATCTATGGTTGTATTATATGCAAAGCAGACCACAAGGATAGTTTAGTTACTGCATAGTAACACAAAGTTACACATAACCTTTTCTCCTCAAACTCTCTATAATCTCTAATTTTTTGATACACAGAGACACCAGGGAGACAAATCAACACATGCTAGATACATAGATGCAGCAAAAATGTTTTCTAGTCCTCATTCTCTATTATTTGTAATTTTATATAAATGCTGGTAGTCTCAGAAAGAAACTGCAAAGCCAAGATACAAAGATGGGGGAGCCCTGACAGCACTATAAAACTGGGGCTTTTTGTCACAGTCTGTCCATGATTCCTGGTTTATCATTCCACATTTGGAGCCTGGGGCAGCTGGTGGTTACACTGAGGCACATCTCTGAACAGTAGCTAAGGAACCCATACCTGTTGTGGGCTGCAACTTGTCTGGAGGCTGGCCACCCTGAGCTGACTCTATCTAGGTCAGGAACCAGAGACCTTTGAGGAGTCTGAGGAGTCTGGAGCACAGGGTAGGTTATCTTGCCTGATTCACTCCACTCCTCTGTCATCTGCCTATTATTGGCCCAGCAAGGACTATTATACAGAAATACTGCTTCCAGTACCCCAACTAGTAATTTTGACTAGTTCAGCTTTTTCTGTGCTATCATGCAGTCTATCCTGTGGATGTGCAAGTGCAAGTTTAGTTTTCTTTTCATGGTGGGAAAAAGACATTAATCATAATTACTTTTTTTGTTTTTAATTCTTTTTTAGTATTTAATTTGGGTTTTTCGTTCCCCTGAATATAATTTGAACAATTCTATTGAATGGAATTGTTCAAGGCTGTAGTTTATTCATGTATAATCCACAATTAGCACAAACCACTCTTGAAATATTTAATGCTGATTTCTTGACTGTATTTGCATTCTTAGTTGCTGAAATATTAATGTTCTGTCAAGGATTCATCAGTAATAGATCTGGGGTTTTTTGTCTCATAAGCTGTCTGTGCCCTTTGTGACACCCTGTGACAAATAAGACTGGGTACATAATGGCCTGCAATCAATATGGACTGAACAGTGTGAACATCAACGTAACACAGGTAATGTGTACCTTCTGCTGAGGAAACATCTGCCAGGAGAGAGTGACACGAGGATGGAAATATTAAATATTTGAAGTTGGGCAGGATATATATAATTAGTACAGAGCAGTTGTAATTGCTTTATTTAATACATGATGGAAAACTCAGTATTGCTTTTGTTGTCAGGTGAGTCCTGAGTGATTTGTCAGCAGTTGGCAGCTTAATGGTTCCAGTGTCCAAGAGATCAGGCACATCACCCATGCTCATGTCAGAGCAGGGAATGCAGCTCTCTCAATGAGCTTCAAGCATTCAGTGAGTCAGACAAGTGGGTTCCTTTACGGCACCTGAGCAAAGTAAGTGCTCAAGGTGGGCTGCTAATTAACAGTGGCAATGGCATAAATTTTGTCACCTACAATACAATTTATCCGTGTTACAATGGCTTTTAAGTCTTTCACATGTTAGCAAAGGACTTTCAAATTCTGGAATAAGAGTCAGCTAGTTTTGCTTATACGTATATGGAGAACATGTTGTGGGGATTATTCAAAAATATGCTCTTGCTGAATATAAATCTATTTAATCTCTTTTTAATAGAAATACTCAAGATAATTTTAGAAAATATGCTAGGAAATCTGCCTTAAATATTTAAATAAAATGCTCTGTAGAAATACAGATTTCTAATTTTGGAAGATTGAATAGAGCTTTATTTCATTCTCAACACAAAATACTTCTGCAAAACTATTCCTATACTTAATCAAAGGTATTAGTTACACATAATTGCAAATATGTGATCAAAAATATTTAAATATTTGAAACTGAATAATTTCTAGAAGCAATTTTCTCAGATGGACTGTTTCCTTACCAGAAAAAAAAAAAAACAAAACCAAAACCATAAAATAATAATTATACAAAAGAAATATTATTTTTAATTTTTTTTCCACACAAAATGTAGTAATGAGATTCATGATTGACCAAGAGATAACTTTAAATGTAGGAAAATGAGATTAGATAAAACTCATAAAGAATTTTTAAAAATAGATTTGACTCTAAATCAAGTTGTTACCTAATTAAAAATTATATCACAAGTAATTATATCAGTATTACCAATATTTTTTGCCTCTGATACGAATGTGTTTTTCAGAAATGTATCAAACTCCACACTAATAAAGAGTTGCTGTTAAGTCAGAAATGAATCTCCTGTTTGCACCCTTACAGTTTCTTCAAAGTCAGAGTTACTCTAGGTAGAAGTCTTCAAATCATATCAAGGATATCAGCAAAATCCCAAGTCACTGGCAGTTGTCTATCTCCCAGAATAATAAGACAAAGACCCGTCCTTTGAATAACCAGTTTTGTACTTTTATTCCTCAGCAAAAGCTAATTTGGTTAGAGCTGATAAAAGTATGTTATTACTAGGACATTGTGCAGGATGAGATATTAAAAAATATGCCAAGAGAGACAATGCATAATCATGATATTGTGCATATTTTTGTATTGAATTAATGTTCTTGGCCCTGTAACAGTCATAAAATGACAAACTTGTAACTCTTTGATGCAATGGCCACAGGACAGAATTTACTGTTCATTAATGTAGCTGGTAAAATCCCACTAATCAAGAAAGAGGAGTACCACACCTTTCTGATGCAACAGTGATGACATCAGATTGCATTACTTCACAGGTCTCCAAAGTGCACATGACTAGCAAGATACATGCCTATTTTTGTGGCAAATTAAACCATCTTACCAAGAGCCTTATTGATGGCTTTTACTATCAATACAACAATCCTGCCACATCAGTTTCATTTATTATCTTAAGTGGAGTGCAATGACTGAAAACGGCTGAGGATTTACCCCTGCATTTTGGTGCAGGAATGGCAAAGTACAGGTGAGATGTAGTCTTAGGTCAAAATTGCTATTGTTTTGGGTGGATCAGAAAGGACTAAGCAATAACACTGTAAATTTTTTCTCTCTCAAATTAACTTTAGTACAGATATCAGCACTAATATCCTGTGCAATGGAGTAAGGTCAGATGTACTTTATTGAAGCAGTTGCCATATCTATTTTACTATTATCACTCCCAAGCCACATTATTGGCTCTAGAAACTGTGCTGTTCCTGGTTTCTTTTTCTTAATTTGCTTGGAAGGCATTGCCTGCCAAATAAAAGGTCACTTAAAATGGGTTAATTTAATAGTGATCCTGTACCAAGTATCTTCTCTGGTAGGGTTCTGCATTATTTAATAAATAATTAGGTTATTGTACTGGCCTCATAGTGAACACTTATAAATGCAAATGAGAAAAATATGACCGTGAAGCATTAGAAAATTCTAGGAGACAAACATTGTAAAGTATTCTGTAGACTTGTGCTTCTGTTTTTATTGAATATATGCAGCAAAATTGAAATCTAGATGGTATTTGACCTCTACAAGCAACAAATCTTCCTATATATTAGTTTTTTCTCCAAACCAGAATCTAAAAAATAATGTATGCAAACAACTCTAATGGTTGTAATGTGATTTAAATCAAAACTTTATCTAAAAGATAAAGAATTTTTTCTGAAATAAGGTTCTTATAAACAGGAGCACAATGCTACTTAGTATTTGGAGCTAACACTGTCTTAGAGAAAATTGAGGAAAGATAAATTACAACCTATAAGATAAGGTACAGACTGACTGCAAGACCCTAATTTTAGAAGGTACATATCTTCATTTACCAATACTTTTCTTCTTCCATACCTCAGCTTTTATTCACCTATCTCTATAGATCTCTACTGCATTTGCAAAGGTCAATTTCATTTGCATGCCACCATGGCACTGTGCAAGATACTTTTGGAATTGTCCAAACTAGGAAAATTATTAGATCTAAAGCTGCATCTACAATAATCATTAAAATGCTCAGCACCACCTCATTGAGACACTTGAACAAAACAAAATTTCCAAGAATCAAATTGAGCTAACTACCTATTCTTCTCTGGAGGTGCACAGTATGTCCCCATCCTTACACTGTATCTGTACTACCCAGTAGCAATTCCTACCTGAAGTGAAATTCCAGTTCAGATGAACTAAGATATCATATACCAATTATATATATATATAATAATTTTGTATATATATTTATATATTTTGTATATATATTTATTGTCATAAAAATTTCATATACAACGAAAAAAAAAACTTCTAATACAAAGGATCACCTGAATTGTATTTATAACAATGTTTATGCTATGAATTTCAAAGAAATATTTAACTTAGTCTCCTTAAATGAGAGAAAAATCAATGTCCTTTACATACCATGTTAAGTGTGTTAATACACACTTCTGTAGGGAAAACCTTTATCATGATAATATATGATGACTTCCATAGGACATATAAAACCTATAAAGAATTAGAATAATATAGATGTAAATAATCCTAACACTTAAAATTCTTGGATGTGTTTTTTGTTTTTTTTAATATGAGTGAATGAGAAAAGTCTATATGACATTAAATTATCAGTTCTAAATTTTCCTTATCATGTATCAGAATGTTTTTAGGAAACTTCTTTTAATTCTAGGAACTTTTTAAGCTTAAAAGACCTAAATCTAAACCTCTTTCCTCTTTTTTGTAGTTTCGTTAAGTTGAAAACTCATCAAGAATAATATCTAGCATGTTATTTCTTTAATAAGCTTTTAGCTATATTAATTTTAAGAATTTTGTGGGAAGAGAAAAATTAAAGAAATATAACTTAATTGTTTTACTTTATTATTTAGAATATTTTTTTCCAGTGGATTGAAAGGTATGCATCTTAAAAAAAATTTGTTTGAGTCTACTCTTCCGAAACTATATGAAAAAGTTTTTAATATCTTTCAATAACCGTGCATAAAATGAGAGCTCCTATTTCATTTTGATGGGTTCAATATAAGCAGAAGGAAAAAAAATTCAGAAATGAAACAGAGGAGGTCCTTGTCATAGGATGGTCTAGAAATTAAAAATATGAATAAGTTTGAAGAACAATTAAATATCTGCTAAACACAATAGTCTAAATATAATCTTTGGCTCAGAAAGTCTGTAATTGTCAAGCACTGGGCACTCAGAATATCCATTAGATAATTCTATATTTTCTATGGGTTATTTTTGGATTTTTTTTCATTCAACACCATTTTCTATATATGATGAATTACCATGGCCATTCTGTTAATAAAAATTGAAAAAAAAAAACCTGTTTAAACAGTAAAAATAAGTCTGATAGTCATAATTTCCCTAAATTTTCAGCAAACATGTTGTTGTTCTTCAAAAATACTTTTATTATCATTGTTAGGAAGTAATACATCCTTAATACAGGTGTTATTGATGATAAAGAAGTTTTAAAATACTGAGCTTTTGGTGAAAGGAATTTTAAATGCAAAGAATTCTACAATTATTTTCTATTTAATACTTCAATTTCTTTTTGAGTGTAAGTACCTTGCAAAAAAGAATGATTTATTTATGACTTATTGAATCTCATAAAATTGCTACGTTTCATTTAACTGAATTATCTGAGTTCTCTAATCTGATCTGGTTCCACATGTTGAATCTTAAACCCACATCCAGTACAACAGAATGCTCCTTGCACAGGAAGGGATGTCACTGAGAGCAAAGATCACCCTAAATTCTTAGGCAAAATATATTTTTTTGTGTAATCTCAAATGTTACATTAGAAACATAAGCAGTTCTCCAAAGTTTTATTAATTTTAAAGTTGTGTTTAAGATTGTAGTCCTATAGGAGTGATTGTAAGTAAATCATTAGTACAAAAATAATCCAATCTTTAATTAGATGAGTAGACATAGCTCTTAGTTGTGCCATCACATCTTCCATAGTAACGTTCCCTTTTTCTGTTTTAATGCAAAAGTGCTTGTTAGCGGAATTAAATCTTTTGGAACCGATAAGGTATCAGTCATATGTACCAGGGATATCTTTTAACCTGTAAGACAAAATTCTCTACATATATTTTCAGCAGATACAGATTAATATTTGTGCTAATTGCATTACACCAGTTCTAACCATCTCCTTTGTATTGAAAGAAGAAGTCCAGTTCTGTTTGATTATGTAAAAGAAAACAAAGCAGAAATAATTAATGGAAGCTTCTAAACATCACAGTTTTAAGAAATGAAGAAATATTCCTGATTTCACTATATTAGCTGATAGAGCAAGTAGACAACAAAGTACTGAGACACAGAAATAAACCACACATGAGAGATGCAGAAGTGAATGAAAGACAGTAGTGAAATGGCTGATATTTTATTGCTGTGGTGCCACTGGGGGCTGGATCAGGTGAAACTTCTTCAGACAAAGTAAATACCATGAATGTATCTTACCAGCTTTCTGGTGTCTTGCAGAATTCAGTTTTGGACTGAGCATGAACTAATTGTCATAAAACATGGTTTGAATTTCCAGTTAGAATTTCTTTAATTTACTTTGGTTTGTTCTATATTGATTTGTAGTTCCTAGAAGTTTAAAACACAATTATCCTTGGTATTTCACAAAAGCTGATTTTGTAAATCACTTTTATGGTTTCATAAGTGTCTGCATTGCTTCACATACCTGTGGTGAATTGTAGGATACATCAGAGAGAAAAGAGAAACAATACTAAAGACTGCAGCTGCAGCAGCTCTTGTACAACGGCTCAGTTACACAATACTAGCTGTGGCTATGTCCCAGATATCCTGCCTTTTCTTCTTTTTTTCTTAGCTCTAGTTATGACCACTTATGAATCAAATAATTCTGCAGCTGGATTCCTGTTTTGTCAGATGTGGAACCACTGCCAGTCTCTGCTGTAACAGTTGAGTAACTGAGGAGTTCAATGGGAGATACAATACAAAGAACCATAATAATGCTGAAGTGATAACTACTTGGGGTTAGTCTTGGTAACAAAATATGATTATTTTCCAGAGGGAGAGGATAAATAATTTATTTCAACTTTTAAAAATAATTAGTGGGACCTTTTAATGGAGCCTTTTGGTACTTCAGATGGTTGAGTTCTACTGGCCAGCATCTCCCAGGTGAACAAATGTAACATTCAAACCTCTAGAAAGGCATAAGTTTTACTCAGGAAATATACATGCAGTTGGCATTGACCTTGATAGGGAATTTAGAAAAACTTATGTACATTTTTTAAAATATCTTGAAGAATTGGAAGATATTTGTTTCCCTTTATTTCTAGGCATAAATTTAAACCATATGGAATTAGAAGTATAAGCAAATAAATATGTCTTAAGGCATTAGTTAATAACAAAATCTTGTTCCATATTAGAAAATAGAAAAAAAAAAAAACAACAAACCAGAAAACCAGAATGCACAGCTCTAACTAGATAATTCTATTTATCTCCCCATGAGGAAAAGATGTCACATAAAATCTTTCAAGTATTTTTTAAGGTCCAAAATTCACAAAAGACTATAATTTATCCTGACCTCTTCCCGCTAGTAAATTGAGATGCTAACCATTAGGCTAAACAGCTATGAGCATATTATATTTCTAAAAATCATGTTTCCATGACATGCAATAATATTAGCAATGTACTTGAGGCCATGTAATTGCAAGCAAAAAATAAATACAGAAATATATCAAGTAAGAAGATGAGCTTAAAACACAGGAGTTAAACAGAGAAGTAGAATTGTTTTACTTCTGGATAAAAAGATGCAAAGCTTTCAAGTATATAAAATAATCCCCAGAATTTCTTGCCATTGCAAATTAACATCATATTGAAACATGAAATCATATATCACATATGCATTTTAATGTAGTCAATAGTACCTCTAAATTGCAGGTATATATTAAATTGCTGGTAACTGACCTACAAGCCTTCAGTGTTGAGGTCACAACTGTAGTGAATTTGAAATCTTTACTTATAAAAGGCTACAATATTTATATCAAACAATCCCATTCAAGAGCAGTGGTAAACACATAGCAATGTGTGATTTTTCTCTTTCTTACCCCTTTCAGAATTGCAAGCTTCTCACCAAACCCAGTGGTTTACCCCTTCTTGCAGAAAGAAGTATGAGATTCTTCACACTATTTTTGACACCAGATAGAATAGGTATAGGGCAAAAGAGACAGATTGCAATACCCTACTTATTAAAATTTCCCATACCTCTGCATTTATTCACTAGCGTTAGGATTGCAAGTCATAAACCAGAATACATCTAATCTAATCTAATTGCATCTAAGGAAGTGGTAAACCAGAATACAGTGGTTATTGTATTGCTTTTATCACCTTGGTTGGAAGTCCCTAAAGTTGCATTTAAGGTTGCCACCAGTATAGATTAAAAAAACCCTGAAAAAATATAACAAATTAAATGATTCTTTTTGTTGTGATGAAGGCAATGAAATCCTCCTCTTTTCACAGATTTTTTTTGCCTCCTTTTCACTTTCTGAAGTGGATCTCAAGTACTTAGATAGTTGAAGCTTCTGCTATTTCATGTGGATTTTAGAATTTTCAATGACCTCTGTCTATAACAGATATAAGACAGACACAATTGTGTACTATAAGCACCATGGGAATATAGTACTTGGAGTTCATAGAATACAGTATCACACAGAACAAAGCGTCCCTGCTTTGTTCTGGCTGTAACCAACAAGGTAACTGCAAGGCCTTGTAGTATTTTTTTCTCAATTTAATATGTATCAAGGCATGATCTGCAAATGGATCATTAACATGAAATAAATCTCTATGTACCTTTATCTATCTAAATGTCTATGTATTGTTTTTAGCCTTTCCCCCCATTTAATGCACTGACAGATTTGTCTGTGTACTTTAGTTTCAATTTGTCCTAAAAAAAAATGCCCAAAACCCAGGCCAGATCAGCTGCTAACATCTCTCTCATTCTTTTTCCCTCCTCCCATTTACAAAAGGACCCCTATTATTCTCTGCAGAATAATTGTATGTGAGTTTGATGAACAGCTGAATCTTGGCAAGATTGTTCCATGATTTTTTCTGATGACTTGCAGCTGCAGAATCAGCTCATCTCCCTTGCAGCAGATGAGGAACTGGGAATATTATCAAAGAGCATCCCTGGTGGCTGCATCTGAGCCACTCAGGATCACAAAAAGAAAGTGATGTGTGGTGGTGGCAGGAGAACCACTATGCAGAGGGCAGAGACCCTCATCTGCTGACCAGACTTGTCTCCTGGAGAGGTTTGCTTCTTGCTGGGGGCTTGCATTCATGACTTCCCTGAGAGGTGACCAGTACCTCACCCAGCCTAGTGGTTCTAGAGTTATCCCACATAGGCACCAACAATATAGACTGGGGTCACCTGGGAATTGCCAAAATATGTGTAAAGAGCTCTGTGGACAGTGTTTAACATCATACACGTAGTGTTTGACTCCTGCCAGTGAGGAGAAGGGGCTTTAGGGGGACTCAGTAGACTTTATGGCTCAACAATAGTTTGCATAGCTGGTGTTTGAGTAGGGCTTCAGGTTCTACAACCATGACGCTCTCTTAAAGGATCAAAACCTTCTTGTGAGAGACTGGATCCATCCTGACCCAGTCAAATGGGGCATCCTTCCCAACAGACTGAACAAACAGGTGAAGACAGCCACCTCAAAAATCAAGTGTAGAAGTTTTAGGTAGAGTAGATAAATTAAAAGCTCAGAATGATGAGAAAAAAGGAGACATGGTGATCATCTGTAACCACCCATGTGGGCACTCTAGACACTGGACTTATCCCACCAGGTTTCACTTTTCCCAGTGATATCAAATCTCTGGGATGGGGCCAAAACTTCAAGCTCCTCTTGTTTGTTCCTCATGCTGTTGCATTGTTGTTAGAAACATTTCAGGTGTAGTACTTCATAGCCAAGACCTCATGAAGGTGAAAAATAATAAATAGGTAAACTTATGGATTTGTGGTTTCACAAAAAGATTTGTGACTCCTTGTGAAGTCATTGAGGGAGAGCCTCCTTCCTAAGTAGTTCTATAAGCTCTGAGAGGTATTATATCACATGTATGGGAGATACATGTCACATGCATCTGTTTTTCCATATGAACAAAGATATCATAACAATTGTAAAAGTCAAGATCTTAACTGCAGCCTCTGAGCTACTGGACTCTGGAGTACTCTGTTTCTGCTATTTAATTTTCTCCATTTGGTATAAAACAGTATTATAGCAGATATAATTTCAGTGCTCTGGTCACCAAGCTGCAAAGTTATTGCCTCTCTTTTGAAAAATTTGCTCTAGTATATACTCACATTATTAATATATTCATTTGCTCTTATTAAAACTGCCCAGAAATAAAATAAAAAAGAAGTTACATAAGAATTATTCTAGTCAAGAAAAATATTATATTTAATGAAAAACTTTCTTTGAAAAAATACATTCAGTGTAATCTCTCCTCTTTTCTCATTTTATGAAATTTAAATCAGATTTTTGGGGATGGCAAATTTCTCCTAAGAGGTGGAAGTAGAAGTTAGCCTATTCCTCCAGTTTAAAAGGTAAAATCTTTAGTTTTATTACTGATCAAATGAAAAAAAAGTCTTATTGTAAGAAATCTCAGAAAGAGTTCTTATATTTATAATTACTTTTGCATTTATTTGAGCTTTCTAGTTTTTGTCTTGTTTATTATATTTAGGTATCTTAGTAGACTGTAGGTAATGATTTCTACCTGGACAGGTCTTTTAATTCAATTTCTTGTTCACACACTCATTCATAGCTTGATTAATCACCCCTTCTCATTTGATACTTTGTCCTCACAAACTTTTCTCATTTTTTTAATACTTCTGTCTGTATTTGAGACATATCGAGCATAGCTCTTCATGGGTTTTAGTGGATTTATCTCTTCCCATTTATCAGCTCTGAAAAACATCAGTTCTGGTCTAACATGATGTCCTTTACAGGAGGCTATCCTGTCCTTAACTACTGTCTTTACTGTCTAGTAGATCTCTGCATCAGTCCTTTTCCCAAATCTCTCAGTACTACCTACTTCAATCCAAGACAACATCTGAGTCTGTTATACATCTACTCTTAGAAGTACAGCATGATCAAAACAGAGCTTTGAAAAAGCTGCCAGGACTTTCATCTAGTTCTTAACCAACAAAAGTGTGAAGTCTCTGTCCACTCCTTGTACTGGCTGAATAAAAAAGCTCCTTGTAGTTTCACATGACCATCTGCTCAAGGCAAAATTGTGTTGTGCAGAAGTGACAAACAAGGCTGTGAACAAAATAACTACAATCCACCTCAAAACCAGCCATTCTTAATGTTCTTACTTAAAAAAAAAAATCCAAAAGAAACAAGAATTCCTGCCGTGGCTAAAAGACTAAAGACATGATTTTAAAAAATCAGCCCTTCCTAGTGCTAACATTTTGTCAAAGGCCAGAAGATTGCACAGTACTGTGCCAGAAATAATTTTTTTTGCAATGGGATTCAATAGTGTCTGGAATGTCATATGCAAGTGACCTTCATAGTTTGTCTTTGAAACAAAATAAGATTGATGTCAGCTTTCTCTTGTAATGAGTAGCAAAATAATCCAAATGAAAAGGAGTATCTTCTTTATCACCTTGTAGATACTTTAGGTTTTTTTCCAAAAATGTCAATAGCCTTTTATATAAATAGACATAGAATTTAATTGAAATGTATGAACTTTTGTTAGCATAAAGTCTTAAACAAAGTTTCTTAGGCATCTTGAAATCTGGGAAGTGGAGTTGAGGAAGATGAAAATATCGTATGCTATTTTCTTTGTGACAAAAATTCTTCAGTTCATTACTACAAAGCCGGCACTGGATTCAGAAAACATTTCAGCTTCAATCAGTTAATGTAAAATTCTCTTATACCTAAAGACTACTTTCAGGCAAAATGTTGGCCTTTAAATCTTTAGGGCACATTATATGGAGCCTAGATAATAAAAATGTGTATGTCAGATTTTTAAAATATATATTTCATAATTTATAATAAGAGAATGAGAATTCATGAATTCTTATTCTAAAGCAATATTTTCTCCATTCAATGTAATAATAATTTCTACAAATTTTTCCACTGTTATAGATAATTGATATATGTAATTTATTTATTGCACAGATATGAGTATTTTTTTGAACTTAGAACAATTTGGTGCTATTGTGATCAAGTAGACAATTTGTTTTCTTTTGCACTTGTGATATTCTGAACCACTGAATAAAAGGCCAATGAAGAAAGATAAATTTCCAGTTGACTTCATTGCCATCTTTCTTTATCAGGGTACAGTATAATATCTATAAATACACAAGCTTCATAGAAAATGGTTCAGGATGTGGAACTAAATGTTAGGTAGCCTATGACACACCTACCAAAAATAGACACTTAAAAGCCATTCTACAAAGTGACAAAAGTAATCTCAAAAGAGAGGTTTGAGAATACAGTTCCAGCCATGTGTTTTAAGTACCAAATTCATAACAAATACTTAATAGAAAATTCCTTTAACACCTCTGCCTCTGATAAATACAAAGAAGAAAATGATAGACCTAAACAAAGCCAAGCAACTTATTAAGTGCTTAGAAACTTTTTATAGAAGAAAGTGCCATCAAAGATTTTCTACAGATGTTTTTTCCTTTAAAGAGAGCTTCTTGCCAAGATGGAGGGAGAAATGCCTCAAAATCCTTTGCAAAAGCTGGCCACAATCTCTCTTTTTAAGGAAATATTGTCCCAGCATTAAAAGGAAAATTTTTACTTCCAGTGCAGAAGTTTTTCAACTGTGAATTATTTGCTTGCGAATTCGTGTTTAGAAGAAATTTATTTAGTCCAGATCTGTAGCTTAGAAGCCTATTCTACATTCTTTTGATCTATTCAGAAGAACTTAGCTCCAGTATTTAAAAAGCAGTGATGTTCCTTAAAAAGATTTCTGTCCTCTTATTTCCTTTGTTCCCCAAAAGAAGTAATCACATTTACTCAAGTTTGTATCCAAGCAACATTTTCTGTTTTGATCATAAGGTATTTTTATTGCCTTATTTTTATAGCCTATAATAAATAACAACCACGTGATACAGAATGCACCTAGATACTCTGTAATTGCAAGTTGTGTTTGGATAATGTTTTAATAGCACAGACAGGTATTGAAGATTGTGCAGAATAGTACTATCACAAAAACATAGCTGTATTCCCAGGGCAATGAATGAGGTATCAAGAATATATCATTAAAACACACATGGATGCATTCAAAAGCTGTTCAAACTTAATAACTCCTGCTCAGCAGAGAATAGAGAATGTAGTTGTCCTCAATTCATTTATAAGGGATGTTTAGAGGAAAGTTCAAGGTTGTCTCCAAACAACCTTGCACTGTAAGGAGAAGGAAATGTTTCCACTACAAGCAGTTTTGTCCTAGATCTCACCTCTGTACAGCTCCACAAGCACTTTGTAGATGCAGATGCAGATGCAGATGTAGATGTAGATGTTTGTTCACAGATGAGGTGACCACTGTCTGTCAGTGTGTCCATTTCTATGTGCATTTGTGCAGGCAAGAAGCCCTCTAAATCAAATTTTTGAGAACCTAAGCTATTAAATTTGATTTTAAATTATATTTTTATAGATTAGAAAAAAGTCAAATATTCCCCAAACAGTTTTTCATGCATACACTTCATTTCACACAGTACAATTAAATCTGTATGGACTAGTACCTTTATTTAGGATCAACTTTTTTACTCCAGTTTGTCCTGGAATTACTGAATTATTTGCAAATAACATATTAAAAAAAGAAAAATCTATTCAATGCTGTCAAAAAACCCCAAAAGTTAATCATTATTATTACATGTTGCAAATTATTAATGGCATTTAAAATACTGGTATATATTGTCTTTGTATACAAGATTAATTGAAAAATTACATTGGAAAGGTACTGTTCTCAGAATCATCAGATAAATATATGCTAAAGCACTAAACCCTAATAACAGTTCAGCAGATATTCATGAGCATACATTCACGCTTACATTCTGCTTATTCTTTTAAGCACAGGAATAGTACTTACAAGAACACAGAAACATTGAATCATTAAATTACTGAGACTGAAAAGAACTACAGCAGTCCAGTATGACCAAACACCATTACAATTAGACTATAATACTAGGTGCAATGTCATTTTTTGAACCTTTCCAGGGATGGTGACTCTAACACCTCACAGGAAAGTCTCTTTCAATGCTTACCAACCCTTTCCATGAAGAAATTCTTCCTGATGTCTGACCTGAATCTCCCTTGGCACAGCTGGAAACCATGTCCTCCTGCCTGGACACAGCTCATGAGGTGCAGCCTCACCAGTGCCCAGTACAGGGGGACAGTCACTTCTCTAATCCTGCTGGCCACACTATTTCTGATACAGGCCAGGATGTCATCGGCCTTCTTGGCCACCTGGGCGCACGCTGGCTCAAGTTCATCTGCTGTCAACCAGCACCCTTGGTCCTTTTCCACTGGATAGCTCCCCAGCCACCCTGCCTCCAGCCTGGAGCACTTCAGGGGCTTTTTGTGACCCAAGAGCAGGGCCTGGCATTTGGCCTTGTTGAATCTCATACTGTTCTCTTCAGCCCATAGATCCATCCTGTTCAGATACCCCTGCAGAGTCTTCCTACTCTCCAGCAGATCAATGCTCCTGTCCGTCTCAGTGTCTTCTGCAAACTTAGTGAGGATGTACTCCATTCCCTCATCCAAATCACAGATAAAGTTATTAAACAGCACTGGCTCCAACACTGAGCCTTGGGGACCCCAGTAGTGACTGGCTACCAACTGGATGTGTCACCACTTATCACCACTCTGTGGGCCCAGCCCTCCCAGCAGAGTGCATCTGTTCAAGCATTGGGCTGCTGTTTTTTCCAGGAGGGTGCTGTGGGAGACAGTACCAAAGGCTTTATTTAAGTCCAGGTGGACTACAATCTTTCCCTCATCCACTAAAATAATCACCTGGTCATAAAAATAAATCATAAGAGGTTGGTTCTAAAAGAAAATCATATTGGTTAAGCAGGACTTGCTTTTCCTAAACCCATACTGGCTGGTTCTGATCCCCTGATTTTCCTGAAAACATCAGGTACATAAAATTCAAGAAATTTCTATTACTAGAAGATTTCTTATAGATGCATCAGAGTTATTTAATGAATTCCATCCAGTAGCCTTTAACACTTTACTGAGTACAAAAACATAGGTCCCTGATGTACCAAGAAGTTATTCTGAAAGCAGGCAAGCTAGACTCTTTTTCAGTCTTTTTCAGTCGTTCCTATTATGTGTTTGAGAGCAGCCTTTTCTCACAAATATTTCATTTCACTCCAAGGTTTATAGTAGCAAAGACTTTAATACTGAGGATCTTGCAAATATTAAACTAGAATGATTTTAAACAGAATTTGCCCTGAAAATACACTTGACCACCAAGTCAGGCCCCTGCTGCCCTGCTCTGGCTGTGGCCAGCACTGGGGTGCAGAATGTTCCCTCTGATGCAGCGTTCGTGTGAGTCCCAGCCCTGGCTAGTGGCCTAGCAGTGCCTGCTGGAACTCAGCCTTCCTCTGTGCTGGACACACGTGGATGTGTTCCCACTAAGGTGCTAACATTTTCATTATTTGTCACTTTCTAACTCTCTTGGGTGGCACCAGTTGCCAATGGCTTCATTGGTCATCAGTCCCAGATCAAGCTCCCTTATTTTGTCTATATCTAAAGGCAATTAGTGGTCTTTTGGGTGGATGCAGCTAAGGATTCATTTTCTCTCAGGGGTGGATCTGAGTGGGTGTCAGCCACATATAGACACATATAGACATGTTCATTACTGAGTGGATGGGTTGCTGTAATCTGCACTTCTGAAAGCTGCTGGTCACTATGGCTGAAAAACCACTGAGCAATTTTAACCATATCAGCAGTACCAAGTATGGTTATGGAAAGGAAGCAAGTTGAATGCTGTTTTACAAAACACTGTTTCCTGCAATGTCCAGAGAATTTCCAAGGAAAGTACCCAGGGCTTGTACATTTACACTTTGAATTTTTTTTTTGTTGTTTTCTGCATAGGACATCAACCTTTCCACCCACTAAAGAAGCAAAAAAAATTTTTTCTTAGTGCTACTAGTAAATAATTTTCATTCAGTCCCTAGAGTAAGGTATAACAGGAAATTTTAATAGAATATATTGATCATGACAAATTTTAGTGATGGGATGCAATCTCTGCAGAACTTGCTTCTTTCTTCCTACCACCTTCCTCCTGGAGAAAAAGAAAAAAAAGTTAAGCTGTCTACTTACAGCACCAGCTTTTCTACTTAAGCAAATAGGAAAAGTCACACTCTGTATTTATACTCTCAATTAGATTTTATTAAACTTTTCACTTTCAGGAACTTAATTCCATTCTGCAAATATTCATTGTAGAAAAGGGGAAAGAAACCTTAGGGCAATATAAAATTCAGATTCTCCTTCATGGATTTTCTCTCAGAGCATATTAATAGTCTGCAGCTTGAAAATTTTGTCTTTACAGGTAAGACATTGCATTATCTAGTTAATATATATAATTAACAGAAGGAAAAAAAAAATTGGAATAGAAATTCTTTGAAGAAATTCTTTGTTTCAAGGGGCCATGTAACAAACTATATTAGCTGCATTGCTCTTGCTCTTAAGGAAATCTTGAGAAAGATATCACCATCCAGACTTCTGCTGAATTTATTTGCAAAATATAAAAAGTATAAAAAGACTTCTGCTTTAAGTCATATTCATATTTGCATTCTTTCAAAGATTTTTCATTATGAAAATTATCTATATAAGTAATTGTAAACCAAATATGCTAGATCTAAACTAATCTAAAAGAAATCATTATGTACAAAAGAAAACTTAAAAGCAAAAAAAAGATAACATACTGCAATTCTCTCTGTATGTAAAGCAACATAACTGCTGAAATGTGATTCTGTTGGACATAATTAATTAAATGAAAAAACTCTTAATAGCCTGCTGGCAAATGATAATACCACCCCCCAATGCGTGAGTCCTTGTCTTTTATAGTATTGGATTTCTTGATTTAA
The DNA here is from genome assembly GCA_003676055.1 of Chloebia gouldiae. Taxonomy (NCBI): domain Eukaryota; kingdom Metazoa; phylum Chordata; class Aves; order Passeriformes; family Passeridae; genus Chloebia; species Chloebia gouldiae. Next base: position 52,578,450 of record QUSF01000001.1, read on the forward strand.
TCAACTATGATTGTTGCATTTTTAAAAAGAGATAAATTTTAAATTTATGTCTAAAGGGAGCCATGAATTTATTTGGAATAAAACAATGGAAAACTTTATCTTATTTAAAAATTGACCTTATGAAACCTTTTTTCTTTTTCCTGTCATTATTTTGCTCACTGTTGCTCAAAATCAGATTTCAGTTTTTCTGTTATGAGTTGAACCTATAAACATTTCTGAATGTTAGATCAATGAAAACCTTTTTATTTCCTTCTAGATGTCTACTGATATTTAGAATGGCTTTAATTTTTTTTGTAATTCCTTAGTTCACTGATCTTTAAATGCAGAAGTTATTAAATGTTAGCTTTAGTGTAGTTTTGTTGTAAATAATATCACTTTCACCTATAAACCATTATTTTATGCATTTTATCTTTGAAAGGTATCTCTCTTAAAGGAACAGGAAAATCCCTGCTTAGCACTGAAAAATTAAGTTTTCTTTGGAAAAAAAAAACCTACAAAATTAAATGAACAAAAAAAAAATCACCAACAAACAAACAAACCAGCTAAAAAAAGCCCAAAAGTCCAACAAACCCAAACATAAAAAAACTCAGTTGATGACCAAAATGTGGAAAAGGAAAACTTTTAAGAAGGATGGCAAAATAGTAGACATCAACAAAAAAACAAGGAAAAAATACTCCTTTTGGGTTCCCACTCATCCAGGGCAGTATAGTTCCCTCACAGTCTATACTATCATGCTGATAATTTGTTGTTGTTGTTGTTTTTTGGTTGTTGTTTTTGGTTTTTTTTTTGTTTGTTTGTTTTGGGGGGCGGGGTTCTGTTTAAAAAGTGCCTCATTTTGCCCTCCCTAATTTCAAATCAGAAATGCTTCTACCTCTATGGAATGTGTTACACCTTCAAGCTTCTCTCTTATCAGCTGACTGTATCATAGCCTGGAACTTAGGAAAATACTTTTAAGATAATAAGAGACTAAGAGAATATGCTGCTTGCTCTGACTTTGAGTGTTCTGGTAATGTGACCTCTTATCTTGGAAGCATTCAAAGAGAAAATGAGAGAACGGATTTCAGTACCATAAGCCTCTGGTAAAAACGAGACCTCTTCCTTGAGATGAGGGCTTGAGGACATAGTATCAAGATGTTTTCTCTCAGAACTAGGGTTGGAGAAAAATGAAACCGGGTATCAAGCAGAGCCAGGAATCAGAGTGCACAAGCACACAAAGCAATCTCTTGCTCACAGCCTTATCCGACTGATGCTAATCACTTGCCACCTTGTTGTCTTGGAGCTGTGCAGCAGAACAGCACAATTCCATGCTGCTGGCTGCAGAGGGACAGCTGAACACTGTGTGCCCATTAGAGGGGAGACAGAAATGATTGCTTATCCAAAAAAGAGGAAAAAACCCCTAGAATCTGGCAGTAATTTTTCTGTATGTAAGCACTAATATCTATGAGTCAGTCTGGATATCTGATTCTGCAAATGTATGTTAGGATGAATTAGATTTAAGTACTGATTACAGTGAAATAATTGCTAACAGAGAAAATTGATGGGTATAGGAGAGATCAAGCCATAATTTCTTGTTTTGTGGCAGAATCAAGACTGGAAATCTGTAACATATCTACAGATATGTGCAAAAATATATATGGACACTATGGGGGTTATTTGATTGTTTGTTTGTTTTTTTTTTTTTGTTTACCTTAAGATAAGCTTCTCTGGTAACATATAAAACACAGCAAAATCTATGGATTGTTATGGAATATTGTGGACCTAGGTCTGTTCTGAATATAATTAATATGTGGAATAAAATGATGATTTTTAAAAATATATGTATAACCCTTATTAAAATCAGGCTAAAAATTAAGGCCAGAAGCCAGAATAAAAGTTGAAGCTAGGAGATAAAATCTTGGCTGATGCCAAGAAGTCTGTCTATGACTTGGTTCCTCAGGAAACAAGCTCATGGAATTGCTGTCTCTGTTCATTTGTCTGTGAAGTGTTCATTAGCAGAAGCAAACACATGAAATATGAAGGTCTTGTGAGCTTTTTGAAAATTACTGTTTTTTGCAAGGCAATACTGAAGTTTCTTCCTCTTACGTTTTTCAGCTCATAGCAGGGCAGTTAGTACATGCACAGTTTAGAAACAGGCATAAAATTGTTACTCTCTAACTCAGTAAATAGGAATGAGGAGCAGTAACTGGCATTACTCAATGAATTAGAAAGAGAGAGATGCCAATTAAGGACTGAGAGAGGAAACCAAATTGAGAATTTTGTGGAAGTGTCTTAATAGACTTACATCAGCAGTAATGTAGAAGAATCCTGTAGAGAATAAGCTTTGATAGTCCTAATTAGGAAACAACTTCTCTGAAAAATATTTTGTTGCAGATGGCAAATAATCTTTAATTCTTTTGAGTCCATTGTTTTCAATAGTGGATTTTACCAGACACTACTAATTTCACCAACAAGTACTGTGAGATGACATGCTGCTTGCTTGCATTTTGCATATTGTAAATGCACCCTGAAATGTTCCTTGCACCATACTTGGAGGCTGAGAGGGAAAGTAAAGGAGGGAGATATTGTCTATCAGGAATTTTGATATTTGGATAATTTGACTAATTCTTAATATATGTAGTTAAACATAAATGCAATTTGGGGTATCCTACACATGCAAGAATCAAAATGGATTATTTGACAGTGGATTGCATGGCCCTTGGTTAACCCATTGTGAACGATGAAAAAAATGAAACACCATACCTATATCAATTATATAAAACACAATACACATATTCTGTGAACTCTGATAATATTATCTGAAGGGGTCTTTTTATTTGCATTAAAATATGATTAGTACAGAAAACATGCAAGTATCTGTTATTTTTTTATGTGTTAAAAATGCTCTCAGGAAGTGTTGTTGATAATTATTTTTCTATGAAACATTAACAATAAGTTTTATTGTGTTTATTTTTTAATTTAGAGGGTTTGATTCTTGTTCTTCTAACATAATATAACTTTTGAAAGCATGCATTGGAGGCCATTTCTCCAGATCTGTGTTTTGACCTTTTTGTAAGTCTGTCAGAAGAAGGATCTATGTTTGGTGAAAACAGGCATAAAAGCTTAAATGATGAAGCTTTAGCCTACTGCTGATTCGGATCTGGTGTCATTCATAAACTGCTGCCTTAATTTGAGCCAAATATAATTTCTCTGTCTTTGTCTTACTCAGAAGGAGTTGTCTAGAGCTTTATGTTTTCAAGTCTGCTATAGAGAGTCTATTACTGTGAATAGAATTTATAGCATCTTCATATAGCTCTTACTGCTTAGAATAGCTGTAAAAATAGTGCATTTATTCCTATTTTCTCAAATATGTTATCCTTTTCTATCAGCTAAAGATCACAGAATCACAGAATAATAAGGTTGGACAAGACCTCTAAAATCCTCATGTCCAAGCTATGCCCTAACACCTCAACTAGACTATAGCACCAAGTCCCATGTCCAGTCTTTATTTAAACACATCCAGAGATGGTGATTCTACCACCTCCCTGGGAAGACAGTTCCAGTACTTTATTAATCACAATGTGATCTTGATTCTCTCTTCTGTATTCCTCTTCCGTCTTTAATACTACAATCTGTGAAAGAATATATCAGAAAGGAAATTGCTCTTGCAGAAGACTCTAATAAACATGTCAGCTGCATTATATGGAAACTATGTTTATCTGGAGTTGAAACAAAACATTAGCATAAGAAAAAATCTGAACACATCTTTGGTGCCTTTCATTTTCACCTTTGGTTGGAAAAAACATTTTGTATTGTTGTTTAAACTTTTTTTATCAAAATAAAAAAGAAATCTAACAGCATTTCCTGTAAAAAATATCTTGGTTACCAGGAGTTTTTGGGAGACCAGTTCTGTATATCTATATATAAATTCAGCACATGTGTACTTTGAATATTAGTTGCCATGATTTATAATAGGCCAAAAGAACATCATACTATTTTTAAACTTAATTGCTTCCAAGCATAATAAATTGATCTTTTGAAAAACCTGTGAAATGAGAGGAGTGTCTTCAATGCTATTACCTTTTTTATGCCTCTTGTCCCTTTAAGGACCTTTTTCAAAAGCTACATTTTAAAAGATTCATGCTGGGGCATTATACCTATGAAATGACACCTACTTAATATTTTCTGACTGTGTAATAAGTGAAACCTGATGAAAATTTGACCTTCAGCAGGAGAGAGAGTGCAGTTAAAAAATAACCAACCAATATCACATATGTAGTGACACAATACGTGCAATATCACAACTTTCTAGAGAAAGAAAAGTTGGTGAAGCAAAGTCTGAGGAGAGACAGTGGAAGATGAAAAATGAGGTAGAGTCTGACAGGTTTTCAAAAACAGGTTTCAGAAGTAGGCAAGATTAAAAGTAAAACAGTATGTAATAAAAAACCAGTACATAACAAAACAACAGTTAATCTCTGATATCAGAATCTTGTCAAAGAGTCAGAGATAGTAAAATGGATCACAGGCTGCAGTAAATAAATTAATCTGGTAGTACTGGTCTCCTGGGATTGTCTTTTGGTGTTTGGTATGTTTTTTTAAATTAGACACACTTAATGCTGTTCCTACTCTCTAACATTTTCATTTAAAAAATACCAAATTAACTAAGGAAATGTATGAACAGCCTTTTGCAAGATTTTGTTTTCACTTGATTAGCTTCTGTTAACCACATACATTCAGTCTCTTACCACTCTGACAGAAAACTGATCTGGTTCATATGGAATTATTAGGTATAAATGCATTTTCTATTTTCATCTATAGTTCATATATGCTTCAGTTTTTTAAGTGTCTTTGTCATTAGACCTATTCAGAAAACAACTGAATGTTACACTAACTTGTGAGGTTTCAAAATGTATTTCCTTAATGCCTTGAAATCAAATTTTCCCAAATAATTTTTAATGTACTCTGTCAGAAGTTTTCACTGAAAATGGTAAATTTTGGGGCCTCTTCCTCCCTGTCTTCTCACTTCTTTCTAAAATGTTACAGGAATCTCCACCTTAGACTAAAGAAAACTATGCAGAGAAAACTCTGTTTAAATTGCAATGGTTTTGTGGGATGATTCTGCTCTTATACACATCACTCTCATAAAAAGTGTTCCATCCCACTCTCACTGTCACAGACTCAGCAATATATACAAGTTCCCCTGTGTATCTAAGTGCTCCTGACTTACCATACATATTTTTGTAGCTTCTGCTCTATCCTTGCTAGAAGTTTCTTACCAAATATTTGGATATCCTTTAATCCCCGTTCCCATTTTTGTTGATGAAATCAGTATTCATGCGGAAGTTAAATCAATCAAAAATGCATTGATGAAATACTCACCTTGTAAAAAAAAAATTGATACAAGTTCATTTTAAAAGTGGATGGGATTTTAGATAAAGAACTCAGCTTAGAATCTTAGTTTTGTTGTTTATCTGAAGATGGACCTGTTTTGTTTTTTTTTGGTGGGTTTTTTTTTTTTTTGGCTGTGATATATTAATATGGGAACAGAATTTTGCTCCTTGACATGAGGTTATCCATCTGTAACACATCTACAAATGCAATTTTATGGTCTGGTTTGTACAATCCTAGGATGCTGGTGGTATATTCTGCTGCACTTAGTCAGACATTATTGGTGTATTTATTGGTGTATCCTCTTATTTTGAGCACTGAAATTCCTCCAGACATATTTCTGCATCTGTAAATTGTGACCTCAGAAATGTTCTGACAGGTTTGGTTTCCTTTGGTTTCCTTCATACCTTGATGCCCAGTGTATGATGTTTACCAAGCTGCACATGAAGAACTTTACTGCCATTGATGTCTGTGGAGCACACACCATGCAATAGATATACTCCCATCATAAAAAATGGAATTTCCCCACACTGGCTGTGATGTATGATAAAAACTTAGATACTTAAGGCAGTATAGTAAGCTTCCAGGAAAAGAAAAATTTTCTTATGACTTACTACAGAAGTGATGTGTGATTCAGTATGTCCCTGCAGCACAAATCCCAGGTGTGAGGGTATTTGGAAAATTATCACCCAATAATTGCCTTGTGTTTAGGTTTTTCTTCAAATATGTGTTTTCATCCACTCTTGTAGATATCATACTGTTCTAGAGACATCTTTGGTCTCACTGTGGCCAGTCTCACTTCTCCTATTGTTACAGCAGAAAAGCATAACAAACTTTTTGAACTTTGAATGCAGTCATCTGTGTTTTCTGGTAATGTGTTGATAGACTGTTTCAGAAACTATTCCCAGACCATGCTGCTTTCCCCCTTCTCAAGTTCCCACACATATTCCTTTGCAGGCACAATGGGGGTGAATTATATTAATTGTTCCCACCTATGACAGGTGGTGAGATGCATGAAGCAATTTATTCTAGGTAAAATCAGAGATGTGAAAGTCAGTCCACAAAACCTTTACTTATTAGTTAATTATGTCCTTTCTCTTGCGTGATCATCTCTCCTCTCCTCTCCTCTTATTTACCTCCTGCTAGTCACTTAAAACTAATTGCAGGATTTTAATTGTTTCTTTTTTTATATTAAGCATGACTTTTTTAATGTATTCTATATTACCTCCCATCATTGTTCCTGAGTGTTGGAACTAGTTCTTAGTGGTTTTCAAGGTGGTGGAATTGTCACTAGAGAATATGTTTTGTACTTCATACACTACAATTTTTCACTAATTAAATTCCTATATTCTCCAAAGCTTTGCTTCTATTTGCAATTTCTTTACTCCAGAAAAAAACAAACAAACAAACAAAAAAAACCCAAACAACACAGACTACCATTTTATCACAATAGAAAGCTGTGCAAATAATTTATAATCCTGTGGCACAAATTTTCCTTCAAGGGTAACTATAAAATTTTAAGTCTGTCTTATGTTAATAAATCAATTATTTCCTAAATATTTATGTATATATCTCTTTTTACTTTAAAATTGATACTTAAACAACATATATAAAAATTTGAATTATAACTTTTGAAAAATGTTATTATTTTAATCTTATACTTTTCTGACATTTGCTTGTAGACAACAGTAACACTATCCACACACTTAATATATGACATTGCAACTCTCTTAAGTAGAAAAAAAATGTGCAGCTGTAGAAAAATACCAGTAATGAGAGCTCATTCAGGCTAGAAAAATACAGATATTAAGTTGTCAGCAATAATTCAGATAAGGCCCACATGAAAAGCTCTGCTTGCTAAAACCAGCAGTTTTTGAAAGACAACTTGGAATAGTTCACAAATCTGAAATGTAACAAGTCTGCAAATAGGAGGCTAAAATTCAATGTAAACTGGGAAATAGAAAAATAGTTGGACAATGTAGTCCTTCTGCAAAAAAAAACACTCTAAGATTTCACAACAACAAAATGAGTAAGAAGTGGCATGAAAGGCTGGAAAGCAGAACACAAAATAAAATAATAAAACTCACACTATATTTTTAAACAAGAAAACTGATTCACTGATTTTTCCATTGTGCAGCTGCTTTTACTTTCTTTCACTTCAATAGAAACACCCTTTTGCTTTCATTTGCCTTTCAATATTTGCTAATTTATTTTTAAAATAGCTGTTCTGTATATGGGTTAGCTAGTTAATTGCCCGATTAAGTATTATTCTATGGATAATTCCTGTTAGTTTGGCATCAGTAGGATACTGTGTGCAGATACTGTTCATAAAACAGTATAGTTATATAAAGAGTTCTGAACAATATTTTTGAAAATATTTTCATGTAATTAGAATGAGTTGAATGCCCAGATGACAGGCTGAATATAAAAAAATATTAAGAATTTGAACAATCATTGTCCCTGTCCTCTATGCTTAAAAGAAACATTGGTAAATTAGTATTAAAACTAATTAGTATTAATATTATTAGTAATACTAATACTAATTAGTATGAGTAAGGTTCTTCTCTAAAACATAAAATTGGAAACAGAGTAAAACGTCAACCTCTGAGTAGGTTTATCTCAACTTAAGGTCATGGCTTGCATAATGAAACCATACAAATGAAAATGGAATTGATCTATATGGTAATACTAGATTTAATGCTACATTAATTTGATAATAAGCTGTCTTCTCTGATTTTGTTTGTGTGTTTGACATTCATTCAGTAGAACTAACTATTCTGCAACTAAATTTTTTTTGCATTAAAATCTTCATTTATATTTATCCTTTATCTGATTCTTCTGTAGGTCTAGACCTTACACTACCCCATATCACTAGAGCAGATATGTGCTGGAAAAATAAATTTATGAAATCTTGGAACTTAATGCTAAATGTGGATTTTATAGATATATATATAATACTTTTATTAAAAGGCAAATTTCATATTTTATAGATTAACTCTTGACTTGCATCAATGGAATGGGCCTAGTTTCATAGCTAACGTTTGGTTTTCCTGATTTTTTGTATCAGATTTGTAGATATATCGCAGGAAATTTTATTTCAAATACTATTTTTATTACAGCAATCAGAACAGAAATAGTTATTGTAAAAAATCCAGTATATTATATCCAGTATATTATGGCCAATATGGAGACTGTGTCTCAGGATTCTGCTCCTGCCCAGAAGAATAGTTCCTAGAATCTATATGTTCCAATTCCTAACTGAGTGCCAGAATAATCTGCTTATTCTTCCTGCTGCTTTCAAATTAAAAAAAAAAAAATTGAAATTTACTTCCCCTTGGAAGTTTACATCATAAAGTATTATATAGATAATACTTAAAAAAATACCCCAACATCACTTAATTTCCCTTTGTTTTGTATTCTTTACCATTGAATTTATTGAAGTGTCCTGCTACAATACATGGTTACACTTTGAATTAATGGATATTTAGAAAAAGATTTCTTTGTGGATATAAGGGATTTGCTGCAGGCTTGCCTCTACTCTTTGAGTAATAAAGAAATGCTGTTATCACAAAAAAGCAATTAATCTCATTTTTCTTAGACATTAACTGAAAGAATAGGTGAGCTTACAGGCACACCACCTTTCTTGAGCTGACATACATATTCATTATGAGCAGATTCATTTGTAGATTGGAGTACAGTAGTATTTTATGCCAAAGTCATGTTACAAGGCTTAGTTAATTAATTAATTATTACAAAGCACTTTGAGAACCCTGGAGAGAAGACATTATAAAAGTATGTGATGTTATTTTAATAATTTTCCATTTAGCTGAGTGGAATGAATTACCTCAGAGCCCTCAGTGTTCTGTGCCTGATTAAGGACTGTTGACTGCATTTACAGAAAGTTCAGTTTCCACTTCCCTTCTGCTTGGCAACCTCCCAACTTCTAGTTGGCAGCTAATAAAAAAGAGGACTCTGTAGATTTTTATATATGAGTTTTGAAATGCTAGAAAAGGTTTTAGAAGAGCAAACATCAGCTTATTTCACCTAATCAGAATACCTGGGAATTTGCTATGGATAAAAAGCTGGATAAGTTTTAATAAAAACAGAGAGAATTGCAGCAAAACATTTTCTTGGTGGAAAACCTTGAATTTCTGGGAGGTGTTCATGACAAGCGGAACAAAGTTAATGCGATGTATATTTCCTTCAAAAGAGCAAGAAGGGAAATTGTGACCAGTAAGCCTCTGTCCCTAGACAGATCTTGGAGTAATGGGATCAATCTGTTTGTTTTGACACAAAAATAAACAGGACAGAAATCAGGAACAGTCATATGAATTTTTCAAGGATGATGCTTATTCAATCCTCTCTCCGTCTGCAAAGGAATTGCTGTTTTTATGGATGACAGGAGAGTGGTGACTGTGACACTCCTGGATGCAGGTAGATCTTGTAACACCGACGCTTGCATTCTTAGTTGGGAGCTAATGTTTTGAACAGAGTACTGGGTGATAAAAATGGTTGGATTGTTAAACTCAGAGGGTGTGAATGAATGAGCTGGTGTCCTGTTGGTGACTATAATAGTATCAAGGGGACACAGGCATCCATCTGGTCCATTATTTTCCTCAGGGTGAACAATGTGAACAATGACAGAGAGCACCTATAGGAAATTTGCAGAAACAATAAAGCAAAATAACTAACTCACACAATGAAAGAATGATCTGCAGTTCTGAGAGACCTTGATAAACTTGACTGAGCAAGCATAAAACTTATGAAGCCTTTCAAGAACAAAACTGGATGCTGTACTGAAGTTCACATTTCAAACCACAAACTGGACTTCCATTAGGAGAAACTCAGCAAAGTGGTTTTTGACCTCTACCTGTGCTAATAAGTTTACATGTGGGGTACTTGTGTCCATTTCCGGAAGAGTGGTAAGAAACTGGAGTGAATCCAATGGATTGATGCTGGTAAGAGGCCTCGAGCAGAGGACCTACAAGGATGGTTTATTTCTTTAGAATGACTCTTAATAAACTCTTTCACTATGAAATACTGATGAACATCCAGTCTACAGGATCAAACCAGAGCTGATCTAAAGCAATCATCTTAAAACATACATAGTGTAGATGTAGTGACTCCATTTCCAACTCTTTGTCTTTACACATTCAATATTATCAATTTTTTTTTTTTAATATAGGTGAGGTTAAATCGGGCTCAGTCTAACTAGATTTCATCCTGGCTGTATAGATCACATCTTACCATCCTTATCACAACTTCTGCCTTGCTATGGCACTGTAGTATCTGTTAGAGCTGAATATCCAACACTCAGGACAGAATTAACCCAGGAGAGGGAATGAAGAAGAATGAGAGGCATGATACTGCAGCATGGGTGGTTAGATGCACAGCTCTGTCCACATCCAAGATCTTCACAAGGTACTACAAAAAACCTGTCCTCTTCCTGATCCTGTGTTTTTGTGTTTTCCTAAAAAATGTTTCTGCTCCAAGGAAAATTCTCCACCTGTGTCAATGAGTTGTAATCTTTGTAGGCATGGATGTCCCTCTGAGAGTGAGACTGAAAAATTAAATCTGTTTTCCTTGTTTTTCCTGTTGCTGATCAGTGAGCTGTTAGATTTCAATATCCTTCTGACAGGTCTGACTCTGCATGAACTGAAATGGATCCTAGATGATTGATTTCAGAGAAAAGGCCCCAAGTGTTTTATTTAGATATGGCCCATTGCCTCCTTTGCTAAAACTGCAGTTTTAAAAGCATCTAAATCCATGGTTCTAGGATTTTTAAAAGCTCATTCATGAATCAATGCCAAATAAATTGAGAAAATGCAGCAGGCAGCAATGGAAAAAAAAATAATTTTAATAAAGGTAACACTTCAGAGTCTCCTTCAGAGAGGCTCATTCCTTATGCTGAGTGCCATAAGAAATAACAAATTAAATAAAAGTTATTCTTAAAGCCACAAATGTAATGAAAAATCTGAAAGTACATGGTTTCATTATGAAACCATGCAATGTTATCTCATTAAATAGTCAGGGAAGTAAAAATGTCGAGTTAAATATTTCCAGATCGAACCTACAATGAGGGGTTTCATAATACAAAGAAAACCTAACAACTCCATCAATATTTCTCCCTTTCTAATTGAGTTATTATATGAGCAAAACCTGTTATGTATTTTGAATTTGTCTATTCACAAGTCAAAATAAATGCTAGTACAGTAGGAATACAAGAACAGGGAACTTCAAAACTATTTGTATCCAGAAATTGATATGATGTATGATGACATGATATAATTACATATGCATTTTTCTCAGACTAATATGGACCCTTAATCAGTTTTTCTGAATTTCTTATTGTTCTGTTTAGTATTTTTTCTATATGTGAAGACATTATAATTTTTATCAGAATTATCAATACACATACATACTATATAAAGAACATAGCCAATTTATTTTTTTTAGAACTCATCAATTTATTTTTTTCAAATTTTATGAGTAGACATAAACATTAAAATGCCCACATACAGTATATGTATTTTTTCTGCTATCCTCAGAATTTCATCAGCAATGTTAGAAATTGGTAGCATATTCATTTCACCTGAAAAGCAGTAGAACAGTCTTTATATTTTTCTTTTTCCTGAGATTGTCTCTTCAAAAAGCTGCTGTTCTAAGCATTTAAGTACACTTAATGAAAAGTAAGGATTTTGTGATGCAAAATCTTCTAAAGGAATTGTCTTCATTTCTAATTTCTGCTTCACTTTTGCATTTTTTACACAATGGCAGGAAATTGTTGACTTCCCTGAAGTTCCTTTTTTGCTCCTCACCTCACATATTTTTTAACCATTTTCTCCTATGTAATCTCTGTATAGGTGTGTAGAGGAAGAGGGTAATTTCCTTTTATATCTTTGGTTTAAGCCATGTTGATACCCTTTTTTCAAAAAAAATTTAGGACAAGAAAGAGTATTTCTTTTATGAACTGTTATCTCCAAGGAAGGCCTTATAACATTGCAATATCAAAACAAACAAACAAGAACAACAACAACAAAAACAAAACAAAAAAAACCCCAAACCAAACCAAAACCTCATTAAGAAAAAGAATCTAGGAATAAAGTTATTGTTAGTAGACTGTATTACAAAAGAGCTTATAGCCCTCCCATTCTTAATTTCTTGAATTTTAAAGCTCACTAATAAGAAAATTTATTGAGTTTTCATTTACAGTTTGATCCTGAGGTTTATGCATGCAGTAAAGTACCTTTAACACAAGGTTTCCAGAATAAAGAGTCATGATAACATTTTCAAAAATCATTTGCTATGAAAATTCTTTCATATTTACTTTAAAATAACCAAAGATTAACACTTCTTCCACTTCAAATAAATGCTAGAAAATGCATGAAATTTTTATACAAAATCCTGCATTGAATTGTAATCTAAGAAGAAATTAATATTAAAAATTTAATATTAAAATATTTTAAAAAGGCCTCATGTATCTTACAGCAGTAGTTTGGTTTTACAAAGTACATATTCCTCTTTTCCTGGATGACTTCAACCTTTTCTCACTTGTGCAAGGGGACAGCAGTTAACCATAATCAGCAATTTCTAGGGAAAGCCATTACTTCCATCACAGCAAATCAGTGGTAGCTGTGAAATAATGATGTTCACTACTAAGATTCTCACATATTTTCTTTACATATTGAAGTTAGAATGTCAGTATGTATTACTTCAGCATTTTACTCTGCATCCTGACAGGATATTTTACTTGGAATAGCACTGCTATTTGAGGCGCAATAAAAAAAGCATTCCAATAAATTGAAAATGTTCTTAAAGTTTTTGAAATAAATGGACTGTATATTTGTTCTTCATGGTGATCTTGAAGATCTTTACAATCAGATGTCTTTTTGCAGCTGCCATCTGCATGTTCCTGAACTCATTCAGGATGTCATACAGCTCTGAATAGAAAGCCTCATCAGGTCATTTTCTGCCTTAGAGCTTTTCACTTAAAAGATCTGGCATATCTGGAGTTGCAAAATGCAAAGCATTTCACCCAGAATAAATTTCCTGTCAAATGACAATTTATATCTATGCAAAGCACAACTTTTGTTTATGCATCACAGGTCTGATTATGTATAGATTAGCTGAACCCTAGAGAGGGTCTCAACTTTTCTTAGTAGAGGCCAGAACCAGACAGTCTGGAGCAAGAAAGCAGCTGGAAACCTATGTGACAGAATATTTTTTTAAATTAACCCAGGAACTGAATTTTTCTTACTCTATTATCCCAAACTCTGCAACAGTGTTACAGATTTAGAATAATTCCATGTTAAATTAGGACTTTAGATGGAGCTGAGCTCACTAGGGACACATTGTGTTTGGCTTTTAGTTTTAATTTTCTCTGAGAGTGTGCTACTTTTTCTGAGAGTAGGTTTTATCATTAGTTTTTATTTATACATTGGAGAGATTTGGACCAGCATCAGACAATGAAGAAATATGTCATGAAAATCAAGGCATGCCTCAAAGATCTTTCCAGATGAGAACCTTAGGATAGCAAAAATATACATGCACAACGAAAATTAATCCAGGTCTTTTAGAAGAAAAACAGTGAAGGACCCATCTTTATTCATAAATATGCTTTGTGTTAAAAGGCCACTTTATATAGAAGTATGTATTAGGAAACTAGCAGATAAAGATCAAGCTATTAGCGCATAAGAAAAACAGACAGGTTTGAAGCATTCTGGAAACTTAATGTTTATTCAGCTTATCTGAGCATTTCTAAATGTGTATTACCTTATCCTTTGGTGGAAAGGAATAATTTCTGCATTTATCCAGCTTTTAACATCAAAATAAGGTCTTTCCAAAATAAGAAGTTATAAAGATTGATATTTAATCTTTAACTATGAAATAGCAGAATTTAAAAAAATGGTCTTTGTATGCACAAAATGAAAAAAATCTGAACAAATGTGAAAAATACCACATGGTTGCAGAAGTTACTATTGTTGTCATAAATATCTGTAAAAACATAAGCCATGTTCTGCACTTGCTTCAATTATGCCTTAGTTGCTTTCAACTATGGCATAACAAAGAGGAGTGATTGTAAAAGCCATATGTATGATATATTCATCCATTTACTTAAAGTAATAATGCCTACCACATACACATGAATCTAATTTCATGACTGAAGACTTATTCAGAGTCTAAGTTTTTGGAAGCAAATTATGACTTTTGCCTCACCAATACTTTAACTGATTCCTGATTTAAAACCAAGACTGATTCCTGATTTTAAAGTAAATTGGGGTTTTATATTTTTGGAAGTAGACCTGGATAATAATAATAGGAAGCTAAGTGAGTTTGCATTTCGTATGGGATACTTTCTCCTTATTCAACAAACCCCCCATGCCAGTTTCTGAAAGAGGCGTTATTAAGGAGTCCTAGGGAAACTTTTTGTGATGTCTACTTTCTGTGGAAGGCTAATATCACCACAGACCAGTGAGCTGTTGACAAAACCCATCTATGCTCTCTATTTAGTAGAACATCAGCATAGTTTGCAAAGTTTTAAAATAGAACATAACAAAAAAAATCAAATCAATCAAGCATTCAGAGAAGGTAATTTTTCTCTTCAACAGCATATGGATTGAGGAAAGAGAGATGGAGAGTTCCAGCACAGCATTAGCCAGTGGGCTGAAGAGATAACACTGTCAACTGAGAAAATAGGGACCTAAACAAATGATCCTGTTTTGGGGGTGGGCAGATAATCTTAATGCTGATAATAATTTTCTACATAATGTGATGAAATAAATAGTAAAATGAAGTTTCCTATCACCTATCTAATCACAGCTATTGAAATGTGTTGGAACATGGTAAACTATTGGTGAAAAACTTAGAAAATAGCTAGAAGAAAATAATTAAAACATATCTTGATAAAAAGAAAACCTAAGTTTGGGGTTTTTCTTTGCCTGACTACAACAAAAGAAATACAGAAAGTCACACTTATAGTTTAGAAGTGAAATCTTGAAAGCTGTCAGTCTTCGTTTAGAATGAAAACATAAAATACTACATAACTACATAAAACAATAAATAATTCCATGACTTAAAGATACTGTTTTCTTTTCTTCAATGATGCTCCCTCATCACTGATCTACTTTGCAAAGGAGTATTTTATTTGTAGGCTGAACAATGTGTGAGAAAATAATGTCTTGAAGAGCAAGGCTGGAGTTTGGGTCTTATATATTAAGTGATATTTTTGTCACTCTCATTCCAACATTTAAAAGACTCCTTTTTTCATTTAGGAAAATGAAAATAAATGTTTTTAAATATGAAAAAAAACCCATTTGGATTGGATTCGCAAGGTGCTTGCAAATGAGTCTGTTTTTTCTCATTTTTTCTTCTAAATGGTGCCATTGGAAGGCTCCTGTAAGGCATGGTGATTTAGGTGAATATGTTTCATTTTCATCAACGTTGTTCATGTCTGAAATAAAACTTATTGAACTAAGAAAGAAAATTTGAGTAGTACAAAATTTTTTAAAAATTGTAATATTATTTGGAAGGACAAGAAACAAAGAAACAAAACTACATGAAACAAGAGATTCTTTATTTACAGGGTTTTAGATAATTGTCTAAATTTCCATTTCCCTTGTGGTTCACTGAATAGCAGATAAAACCTTGTGGTTCACAGAAAGCAGATAAAAATAAAAATAATAATAATGCACTTTTTAATACTGTACAGAAGAATACTTCTCCTTATTCTCGCTTTTGTAATTCTCAAGAAAAATAAAAAAGGTAGAATTTATGAACAATACAGATGTTTTTCAAAAAAGTTACAAAATCCTGAGCTTTTTAATCTCCCTCCTTTCATGGTTAATAGTCAGTTGACAGTCCTATAAATTGATGTGTCATTTCTAATTTATTGTCATATATATTAATCTTTCTATGAAAATTAGTCAATTATTGCCTGCACTTTGCCAATAGCTTAGCTACAACTTTGCGATAATCAACAGACTTCCAATCATAAATTTTTCCTGACCTGAGTTTGCTTTGGGTTGGTTGATAGCTGCCTGAGCTCTATTTTTATGAATTATGGGGACTTTCTTCAGTATGTAAAATAAAGACCTTGAGATGAAAATGTGGACTTCGGTTTTAATTTACAGAAGTGAACTTCTATGGAATTATCCCATTATTCTGGTTTCTACTGTGAATCTAAAGACTTAGGTGTTTTAAAGTTACTGTTCAATTTGTATATATTGTTTAATGTAGCATATATCTGCTCCAGTGTCTTTTCTGTCATCTTGATAAAAAATATATTTTCTAATAATATTCTGATTTTTGAAAAGTAAGTCAATATATGCTTTTTTAAAAGTGGCAAAATGATGTTAAGTTATGTTGGTCTGCTAGCTGAAGCCTTGTTTTGATATATTTCTGCTATGTAATTAGAATTAGATATTTATTTTGATTGTTGTAATGCTTGATTCCTTTTTAAAGGAAATCTTTTATATTAATGGTGTTTGTAGACTTTTAGTGAGGCTGAATTGGGATCAATACCTAGCATTCCCATATTCAGATATTAAATCCCTTCATATAAAAAAAGTTGTTTACATTCAAGCAATTGTATCAAAATCTTAAAACCAGAATTACTTGTATTTATTTAAGAAATTGGAAAGGTTTCCACTACTTTGGACTGCTGTCACAATAGACTTTAATGTAGCTAGAGATCAGCTGAAGGCTTGACCAAACAAGCACATATTAAACTGTGTTCAATACCAACCAACCTTGAGGTTGGTACTTATCAAAACGGGTTTGGACAGGTATTTGTTACATTTCTGTGGTTTCTCTGGATTGCATGCAACATTGAATGACATTCAATGTTTTTTCAGTTATCACAATCTTCAGTCAATAGAATAGAATAATGCAATTACAAAGAGAACCTAAGCTCAAACTTTAACCTTGACAGCAAACACATATATAAACACACAGTAATTTCATGACAACATACATTTCATTGTGTAATTTGAACAACCTTGGGGATGTGTTCCTCATTTTAAGAATATCACTGTGAATTTTAAATTCAGTTGCAATCTGGAACAAATATATGTTAGGATCAAACTGACTACGTTTTCTATTAAATGATAAATAACATTATGAATAAACTCAAAACTGAAATGTCTTATAGATTAAGTATATGATAAGACATATTAGTAGAAAATGTTTAGAATTTTATAACAAAAATATAAAAATATGAATATAAAAAATTGAAATATCACTTGAAGAAAATTATTTACATAGCATAATAAAGGCATAATAGTCTTTCGCCATGTGGAGAAAGACTTGGGGTGAGCATTAATGAAAAACTGACCATGAATCAGCAGTATGTGCTTGCAGCCCAGAGAGCCAAGAGGATCCTGGGCTGCATCAAAAGGAGTTTGGCCAGCAGGACAAAGGAAGTGATTCCTCTGCTCTGCTCTTGTGAGACCCCACCTGGAAGGAGCAGCCTTGAGAATCTGGAGAATTCCCAGCTGAATGAAAGCTGGCAAATGTTACCCCAGTTTTCAAGAAGGTCAGGAAAAGGACCCCGGAAACTACAAGATTGTCAGTCTCACTTCAGTGCCTGACAAAGTTTTGGAAAAGATTATTCTGGGAGGTATTGAAAAACACCTAAAACACAATGCAGTCTATGGCCACAGCCAGCAGCGCTTCATGAAGGGATAATCCTGTTTATAAAACCTGATTTCCTTTTATGATGAAATAACCCACCTACCTACTTGATCAAGGGAAGCCAGTTAATGTCATCTTTTTTGAATTTCAGTAAAGCTTTCAACACTGTCTCTCACAGTCTCCTTCTGGAGAAGGTGTCCAGCCCACAGCCGGATAAACATGTGATAAGTGAACAGCTGCCTCGAATGTCAGGCACAAAAGGGTTAGAGTGAATGGGGTGACATCAGACTGGTGACCTGTAACCAGTGGAATTCTGTAGGGCTTCATCTTGGGCCCTGTGATCTTCAACATCTTCATAAACCTGGGACTGGAAGGGATACTGAGCCAGTTCAGAGATGATAGAATACTGTGAGAAGCTGTTGGCTCCCTCAGAGGCAGAGAGGTCCTGTAGAGAGACAAGTTAGAGGCCTGGACAACCACCAAGCACATGAAATTCAGCAAGGGAAAGTGCTGGATTATTCACCTGGGGTGGGGCAACCTGGGATGGACATTCTGGGATGTGTGGACAGAATGAGATGCTGGAAAGCAGTGCCACAGAAAGGGACTGGGGATCTTGATTGATGGCAAATTGAACAAGAGGCAGCAGTTCCCTGGCAACCAGGAGAGCCAGCATTGCTCCGGGGAGCATCAGGCACAGCATTGCCAGCCAGGCAAGGGAGGGGATTGTTCTTCTCTGCTCTGCACTGGGGCAGCCTGACCTCGAGTGCTGGGAGCAGTTTTGGGCACCACAATAGAAGAAAAAAATTAATCTTTTAGAGAGCATCTAAAGGAGGGAAACAAAGGTGGTGAATGGATAAAAATTATATACAACTGTTGGAGCAAGTCCAGAGGCGTGCCAAGAAGATGATCAGAGGAAAGGAGTACCTATCCTAGGAAGACAGGCTGAGAAAGTTGAGGAACTTAGCCTGGAGAAGAAAAGGCTGTGTGGAGACCTCATAGCAGCTTTCCAGAATCTGAAGGGGGCCATCAGAGGAGCCTGAGAAGGACTCTTTGTCAGGAACTGTAGTGGTAGAACAAGGAGTAATGAGTAAAAATTGAAAGAGAGGAAATACAGTTTAGATAATAGGAAGAGGGTTAGACAGTGTAGCAGGTTGCTGAGAAGGGTGTGAATGCCCCAACCCTGGGAATGCTCAGAGCCAGGTTGAATAAGACCTTGAGCAGCCTGGTCTAGTGAGAAGTGTTCCTGCCCATGGCAGGGAGGTTTGGGACTAGATGATATTTAAAGTGTGTTTCAACCCCTTAACATTCTATGATTCTATGATTTTATGATTCTATCTATGCTTGACCAAGAACCAAACAAAAGTGAAAAAAAACACAAAGCAAAATGCAAACAAACAAAAAACAACAAAAAGGAAAAAGGAAAAGAATGGATAAGATTGGTATTTTAAAAAATGTAACGTGAGATGGTGAGTAAAAATAAGTGAAAAATCTAGTGTATATATTCTAAATTCATTCATCTCACTAGCAACAACTTTTGCATATGTTTAAGAAAGCAGTTAAGTTTCTCAGGAGTTTTGGGTACATATTTGTTTCAGCTAAGTGAAGAAGTGAAGAAAGTGATAATTGGTTATATTTTTCTTCAATGCAGCTGACTAGTTGTAAAGGAAAATGCAAAATCCTCTTTATCTGTGCTCTGGAGAAATGAACCACAAAACAATTTGTCTGCATATAATAAAAGTGCTTTTAAAAAGCTGTCACTTCCAAGAGCCATTTTTCTAGACTTTTTCTGATATTCATATTCTTGGGATATATTCTCACTGTACCAGTTGTTTCTTTGTTTTTCCTGTGATGGCTGTATTGTAGTTTCTTTCTGTTTCATTAATTTATGTCGTTTCTTATCATGCCTTATGTAAACTAAATGTGGATCTCTGACAGACACTGGCTGGCTCATTTCCCCCACCTCCTTGGCTTTCTTGTTTGCTTCCCTGCATTCAACTCATTGTAAAAGCACTTGTGAAAAGAGTAGTCTCAAGAGTTTGCAAAAAAGATGTGGCAAAAGAAAGGCAGAGCAGAAATCCCCCTTCCTACATTTAAATACAGCAGATTAGGTCCAAAGGCAGAACTATATCCTTGGATACTTTTAGTTAAACAGCACTCCTCTGCCCACATTGCTCAGATGCACGAGTGAATTTGCATGTTTACAGCAGCACACATTCTCTGGGAGACCTTAATTGCTACAGCTACCTACCTGTACAAAGAAAATTCCATACAACCATCACATGTAGCAGTTTAATTTAGATTTAAGTGCCTAATGACTTGATGCATTATGTATAGTTCATATAGAAAATGCATATTAAAGCTCAATTTTTAAATCTTAGGGAAGTTTTAACCAAATCTAAAATGTTTAGAGGATTAGATGCCAAACAAGAAATTCAGTGTTTGAGAAGCATTTAGATGATGCTCTTAGCTGTGTGGTCTAGTTTTAGATAGTCCTGTGAGAAGCAGAGATTTGGACTTATTATCCTTATGGGTCTCTTTCAGCTCAGGATATTCTATGATTCTATGATCCTAAGATTCATCATTCCATACCACATAATCTATGGAATTAATTGTTTTCTTATTAATTGGTTTCTCTTGAACTGGGTGAAAACAAAAGGAATACTTTTTGCAACAGTTAGCCAAAGAACAAAAGACTGATTGTGAAAGAACAAACATTTTCTTTCAGTTTTATACATTGAGATGTTGTGAGGCTAAAAATAAAATGTACTATATTGTTATAAAAGAAATCAAACCTATTTTTCAAACTATCATAGGCTTAAAAAGTATAACATATATACGAAGTCTTCATATATATATATATATATATATATATAAATCAGCTATAGTCCCCTAGCATAAATCTTTAATTTAAAAATATGTATATTAACACTACACTCATTCATCTGCTGTTGCAAATGTTTTTAATCCTTCCTGAATTACAAGAAGGGGAGCTTACACGAGATTTTCATCAGCTGAAGCCTGCATTTCACTTCAAGTTAGCAAGTGAATTGCTAATTCATAATGGAAATGACCCATCAATGTCTTGGATGAAGGGGCAGATGCCTACTCAGCAAGTTCACTGATGATGTGTGAGCCATCAGTGGGAGGAGTGGCCAATATCCCAGGATGTGCAGCCCTTGATAGGCTGGAGAGATCACAGAGAAAAACTGTGTGAGCATCAACAAAGGCAAGTGCAGGGTCCTGCACCTAGGGAGGAACAACCTCAGTTGGAGCATGGACCAGTAGAGGCTCAGGGCTGACCTGCCGGGAAGTGGCTCTATGGAGAAGGACCTGGGGGTCCTGGTGGAAAACAAACTGTCCACGAGCCCAGCAGTGTGCCTGCGTGGCCAAGAAGGTCACAACAGGTTGAGGCAGGTGATCCTGCCCCTCTACTCAGCCATGGTGTGGCATATCCAGTTTTGGGCTCCTCAGTGGAAAAAAGAGACCTGGAGCTCCTGGACCAGGTCCAGCAAAGAGCTACTAAGTTGATCAAGGGTCTGGACAATCTCTCTTATGAGGACAGGCTGAGGCAGCTGGGCCTGTTCAGTCTTGAGACTTTGGAGAAGGGATCTCATCAATGTCTATAAATATCTGAAGGAAGGATGTCCAAGGACAGGTCCAGGCTCTTCTTAGTGGAGCCAAGCAATAGGACAAGAGGCAATGTGCAGAAACCAATGCCCAGGAAGTTCCACCTGAACATGAGAAAGAACTTTAATGTGCAGTGACCATGCATTGGAACAGATTGCCAAGAGGGGCTTTAGACTCTCCCTCACTGGAAATATTCAAGAACCCTCTGGATACAATCTTGTGCCATGTGCTCTGGGATGACCCTGCTTGAGCAGGGAGGTTGGAACAGACAGGCCACTATGGTCCTTTCCAACCTAACACATTCTGTGATTCTGTGAAAGTAGAATACTTGCATACATATATATGTGTGTATGTGTATATATATATGCAGACATACATTCAATATATTTATAAAAATAAAAAAAAAATTAAAAATGTAATAAAAGAAAAAATCAAACAAATCTTAAATAAAATATTTTAAATTGTATATTGCCTTTTAACAGATGTGCCTATTAAAGCTATTTGTGATTATTTTGCTCTTTTTTTTATAGTATAACCTTGGTTTTGAAAGTTGCATAGCAATTAATCCAAAGGCAAGCAAAAAGAAGGTGAACCTACCTTAAAGTACCTGTGAGAATGTAAGAAAATAATTTAAAATCTCTCATTCTAAAATATTTATTTAGAGTTACATGATTCTAATGAAATGCAATGGAAGAAAACCCATAATGTGTATATGCTTCATGTAAATCCATAAAGGAATTTCAGTTCTCTCCTGACTTGACTCTAAATCTGTCTCTTCAGACATGCACATTGATTTTGATGATGTTGTGGCACTAAGCATGAAACATTCTTGATCCCTTGCAGTGCTGTCACTGAGATTGATAAGCCACATTATGGTTTGGTGGCCATTTAACTCTTGTGAACTTGACAGTATTTCCCTGGAGCTGGAGAGCAAGGGAAAAAAATGGAAAGACAAATGTGCTGGACTTAGCTGTGCTCAGGATTGTTCTATGTATGAAATGCAGGTTTTCTGACAGCATGACCAATCTCTTCTTTGTTACCTCCTTGCTAAAGAATAGAGAGGAGGCAAAGTTTTCATTTAAAGATGCACAATTCAGACTTTTTATTCTCTGAAATTAAAAAAAAAATTAAAAAATTTAGAACTTCAGTGTCAGCAACAGAGATCTACTGATTTTGATAACACGTAAAATTTAGATATGTTTGACTGACCATGTTTGACTGAGCATCACAGATGCTCAGTTGACCTCCTCCCACTTCTGGGCAGCTCTGAGGGCATAAGGAACTACTAAATGAAACAAAAAACTTCTATGTGCACTTTATTCCTTCAATAGAGGTCCAGATTGTTGATGAATTTCTAGTTCAAAACATAATTAAATCAAGGAGAAAAGACCAGAACCTCCATGAACCTGTTCCTGGAAAATTTACTTTGCATATATTGACAAACCTGCGCTAACTGATGAAACTTGACTTGGTTGCCCACAAACTCCAACACAGTTTTGATACTCAAGAGCATTCACGTCAGCTGCCCAGTGCTGGCAGCTGAGAGACATAAAGCTGGTCCCACCAAAAGGGGAGACACCCTCAGGCATTAGAGGGTGGCCTATGGTTAACAGAAGGAATCCTAGGATTCTCAAGGGACAGCAAACTCCACCTGCAGCCCAAAGCTGAGTTTAAGGACAGAAGTTCCATCTCAGTTTTGTGGTCAATCCTTATTTTTGTTCTTCATGTGCGTGATTAGCAAATGGATGCCTACATGCCACTGAATTCCTCTTCATTTTGGTTCAAGGGCCTGAAAAAACTGGAACATGTCTGTTATGTTTGAACTGTCAAAATGATGTGCCACAATGTGGTTGTGAGAGTTTCTGCTTTCAACTCTCAAGTACCTCAGGATCTTTTGTCCTAAAGCTATTTTAAATCCAGTGTTTCGTTTCTCATTTTTCTGGTTTATGCAGCATAAGAAAGAGAGCATTTGTTATCTTAGGGAAAGATGTACAACCTTCACAAAAAAAATTGGTAAATAACTGTATTTTATAAGTAGGTGTTATCTGAATTTGCTACATTATCAATATTCTGTATAATACTAACTGAAGAGCTAAAATTCAATTGTGACATAATTCAGCATTTGCAAATAGAAGCAATAAAATGTATTAATTAAAAATGTGATGATTTTCAGATGCCAGAGTGTTATAAAATAGAAATTTTATTATGATTCATTTAATCAAAATGTTCCTTAGCTGAGGTAATTATATTCAGCCAAGGGCCATAAATACAATTCACTATCCATTATATAAACTGTAGTGAGAACAGATGTATAGAAAATTACTGTAATTTGAAATATTGAAAGACTTTTTTCAGGAAACAAGAAACCAATTGTAATTTATTCTTTAGTTTCATTTACTGCACCTCTCTTTAGCTTTGTGTTCTCTTCAAATATTAATATAGTTGTGTGCTACTGTGATGTTGTTCTGATCTGTGATCTGGGAAATTGCCATGTAAATTCACAATTTTATTACATGAGGCAAAAATTACATAGACACATAAGATTCTGTAAAGATTCCAAAATCCTTCAAGATGTAGAAATTTAAGTAGGGCTTTCAAAACTGAGGTTCAGTAGTATTTTGAAATCTTCAAAGTATTTATTCTTGCAAACGCTTGTGAGTTAAAGCATATATTAATCGTGATCTTGCAGAGTAGGACTGTGCCCAAGTTCCCAATGTCTACAGAGGATGACAAGCTCTGAATTACACAGAAGACTGGCTTGGCTTGCCACCTGCATTAGGGCCCAGGGACAGTCTCAGATACTAATGGAATGCACCTTTTAGGACACATATATTGCATGTGTAAATACAATAAAATATGGCAAATCTGTACTTTCCATCTGCAGGCTACCTATGAAGCAACAGTATATAGAGAAGGCAGTTCCAGGGTCCAGTATTTTATTACAGATCAACCACAGAATTTCCCTGAGATTGAGGAAGATTTTTTTATTAGTTACAAGAAATTTGGTATATATCTCTCAAACTTCCAAAGAGTATAATTTCCTACCAAAAACTCACTGTTATATAGATCTATAAACTATTTTTGGAATATATGCTAGAAAAAAAAAAGTGTGTTTAGTAAATCACATAATTTCCTTTGTAATATCTTTTTATGGTTAAAAAGAATGGCCCAGTTAATAAGCCTTTTATATAAGTTAAATATCTAGAGAAATATCCTAGGCTGTAGAAGTTCTAGATATAGTTTTTTACTATGTTTGCATGAATATCAAACTTGTCATGAATCCCCTTGATTTCTAGATAGGTGGTTTTCAGAGATTTTCCTGCTGACACTGATTCATGTTGTATGAAGTACTTAAACTTGCATTGCAGCAGATACTGCCAAATACTTTCTCTGTTTAAAAAATGAAACAGATTTTAAGGCAAGTGCATTGAAGGAAATTCTTAAGGAAATACTGAACTAGGAAAACATACTTTTTGCAACTGGGCTGTGCATGTGTGCAGTCCTTTGGGAATGTGTTGGCCATCTGGCACTTTTGAGAAGCATCAGACCTACTAATGGCAGAATGACTGTGTCATGCATTCATAATAAGCCTGGTGTTTCCATATTCAGTGGGTAGTCTGGATGGTGTGTGCTGATATAGCTCACCTCCCTATGGCCTTATCTGGAGACCTGCTATCCCTGTTAAAAATTCTGTACACACATTAGAAAGTTGCCTCTGATAAATACCTGTCAGATGGCAGATGTAGAATAGCCATCTAAAACCTCCCATTCAAGATTTTGATATAGGGAAAAAACTCAAAACTCAAGTCTTAGAAAAAAAAAAGAGTGTGTGATATTAGCACCATTTATACTCTCTTTCACTAGATTGATGAATATTTAAAATAAATATTTAAATTAAAACAGCCTCAAGTAAAGAAAATAATGAAATGCCTTCCAAATACTGTACAATATGATGTCTGAGGAAATTCATTTGGATACTAGAAATTTAACAGAGAGACAGTATAGTGAATCCAATCCTACTGTTGCAGCATGGTAGGGTGGTAGAAATGCTGCAACCTTCTTTGAAATGTCTCCTTTGGAAGCCACTCAGAGTAAGGCCACAAGAACAGCCATTTCAAGTCCATGCACACACACACGGCACAGAGAGCTCAGCAGAGGAAAAACAGGAAGGGTCTTTGCACTATATATTCCAGTAAGGATTTATTGCATCCACCAGACCAAAGGGACCAGAGTCAAAAGATAAAAACCATGTGGTCTGCAGGACTTAAGAATGGAGTCAGTGACCAATGACAGGGGCGCAGTCATTGTCACAGGGGTGGGCAAAGGGCAGGGCAAAGGGCAGCAACCTGTAGGGGGGATGAGGGATGAGTGACTGGGGTGGGCAGTGTCAGCTGGCCAATGGGGGAGGAAAACTGATGTAGATTGGCAGTAGTGCTGCAGAGCACCATGGGTTAAGCCTTCTCTATCAGCCTAGCTGGGGAAAACTCTATGGTATCAGAGGATTCGACATCCTGCTATACTCTCAGTTTGTGCCTTAATTATTTGCACATAAAGGAACTCTACATAGCCAAACTTATAATTTTACTGTGAACTGTGTCAGTTTAACTTGCACCTCAATTAATTGTTGTTCAAGTTCTAATTGAAAAATCTACATGAAAGCTAATATATGGAAAACTACATATTACCACTCAATGTATGTAGCATTGCTATTGCTAGTGCTCTTCCAGAAATTATGTTTATTGACAATTGATTTAAGGGGAATATTACCCTATTTAAAGCCTTGATGTGAATTGAATGTGTTTTTGGAGAATTGGACAATAAAAGAAAAAGACTTGCCATCACTGTGCTAAAGAAAGAACAAAACTGTAGGCAGCTGAGACAAATAACTGCCTTTGCTGTCATGTCCTGCTAATCCATCAGCAGTGACTGCAAAAAGAAAATTATATAAACAGGTTATAGGTGCATGTCTCTCCTTAAGTTAGGCAACGTCTTCAATAAATCACAGCATGCTTTGAAATAAACTGCTAGGACTCAGTCTGACTGTCAGTGTTTCACTAATAAACCAAGCCATGACTATTTGATATTAATTTAGGCACAGCTGAGGACCATCAGAAATAACACCAAACCTCAGAAGCTTTTTGCTAAATCAAAGGTTACAGAACATGCTATAAACAGTCTGTAAAAGACTTCAGCTGAAGTAATTACCTGAACAAATGAAAAGACAAAGAATAAAACTTAAAAATATGTTAAACTGAAATATGTGTGCATTTATATTATTTATGAGTAGTTCTCCAATGTTTTCCAGCTGCCACAGAAAAAAATCTCTGGGTGTACTAAGACATGCAGGATTTGAAATTCATTATGATTTACAGATGACAAACTACTGAAACAGGTTGCCTAAGGAGATGGTGGAGTTTCCTTCTCTGGAGCTATTTAAAAACAATCCAGATACAATTCTGAGTAAAATGATCTAGGGGACCCCGCTTGAGCAGGGAGGTTGGGTTAGATGACCTCCAGTGGTCCCTTTCAACCTCACTGATTCTGTGATCCAAATCCATATGAGAAAATTACAAAATACTGGGCTTAGCTGGAATCTAGAAAGGTACCAAAAATGAAATGACCAAATTAAGTGTGAAGTATGAAGAGGCAGATGAGTGGGAATGGGAAAAACCCCATAGATTCAGATAAGCTAGCAGAAGACACTAACTATGGAGAAGAAGGGCAAGAAAGAGCTGATATGAAGAAAGATCTTCAATCAAATAATTCAGAAATCTGAAAATTAGTTGGATTTACTTTGTTTTTCTTTTAGGAAGGTGAGAAACAACAGCTAAATATCTCCAGAGTTTCCATTAAAAATACATGTCATCAGTCTTCAGCTTGCAAGGTTCTCACACTTGAACTAAATATTTTGTGTAAATTGAGTATCCAGAAGATATTAAACTGCTTACACCTTACTTAACAAGGAATATGTAAGTGTGAAAACTGAATGTAGCAAAATACTGTCATACCATTTTAATAGTGATATAATGTTCTGCTGGTCCAAGAAAATGAATTTGAAATTGCAATTTAGAAAAAGAATTTCAGAGTTAAATTTTGAGAAAATGTCTTATCCTTTTCAAAAGCTTTATTTTTTTACATTATAAAGCTTAAAAATATTTGATTTTTGCTGAAAATAATAAGTAATCAGCTAATTTTTTTTTTTCCATTCATGGACACACTGTGAATGATGAGTAGGTACAGATTTATTGCATGTTTGTCGGAAGAAAAGAGAGCCCTGATTAGTATGAGCAGGTGCATATTATCTGTCACAAGCCACCTACGTGGTGATATGTTGGTTTTATTTAGCAAATCTGGTTTATACTGCTGTGTGCTCAGGTTGTAGTCTAATTGGAAAGCTGGCAAGGAAACATTTGTACTTTTGTGACCTGTTTAGAACATACCAAGGGCTAGCAGTGTTTCACTTATTTAAAAACAACATAGTACACCAGAGAATTTCTTCCTTTTAGCTGCCAAAATTGTTCTTGGTCACTAGAGATCTAATCTGCTGATTAAAGAACACAGATGCCCACAAGCTGTAGATAATTCTGATAAACTTGCCAATATCCCAAACAACGTGCTTAATTCAGTGTAGATTGACAGAGCAATTAAAAACATTAAAATTGTGACAAACACACTGCTTTAAAATTGTGACTGAGTAATCAATGAATGTAAATTGGTGGCTGTCATGATATATTGTAATGTAATGAGTAGACAGGTTTTCATATTTTTTTTTTCACATCACAGGCTGAGATACCTGAGGTCATTAGGTATGTTTAAGTATGCTTCAAGATTCTTGTTAATATTCCCTTCCCACTTCTTTTAGGGGGTCTTTGGCACTCTTATAAAAATGAAGTGCTTGTACATTTAACAAATATATAAAACTAAACTCTTCAAGATTAACATTATAAACTCAGCAGGAATTGTGCAGCAGTAATTCAAATTTAGTCAGAGTTGGAAAACTGTATGGGGAGGTCTAGATAAAAAAAGAAAATGTTAAGAGTGTGGGAACTACAGAACTGTAATATAATTACTTGATTGTCTTTCAATGAAAGATAAAATTTAAGTAGCATAAATCCTGGCGTTGTTAATCACTTTCCTTTTGGTTTTATTTTTTTTGTTATTTGGCATTCTCTTACGGATCAGATTCCTTATTTTTTAAATATACAATTAAAAAAATAGTTAATTTGGAAAAAAATCCCCAGGTATAAAAATCCATTATTGTTTGTAAAAAGCTTACAAGGAGATGATAAAATCTGAAAATGTTCTAAAATTTGAAAAAAGAAAGCAATGAGGTTATTGAAAGAAAGGGTGATTGAAAGAAAGGCTATTGAAAGCAGGAGTGCAGATGCATTTCATTAAAGTCAGTAAAGAAACTGCATTGGAGGAGGGGAATGGAGATGGGGAAAACTGCATGAGTCACTATTCTTTGGCTATGTGCTCCACTTCTTAAAGTAAATAAATTCAGACATTTCTTTTGTGTTTAGGTGAATCAGTTACACCAGGATGACAAAATAATTTGATTTTTTTTCACACTGAATTACTAACAGGCTCTTTTAGTCAATGACATCAAAGCAGATGATTAAGCTTACTATCAAAAAAACATTTACTTACTGAGCAATACATAACATGATGACTGCATCACATCAGAGAAAATTTACATGTTTTCATTGAGCAGTTATGTTACCCTTAAGTCTAGAGTGAAAGTAACAGACATTCACTTCAATCTAGGACAGAGCTTATCATAGAATCACAGAGTGTTTTAGTTTGGAAGAGGCTTTAAAGATCATCTAGTTACAGGCCTTTGCCACGGAAAAAGACACTTTCGGGTAGAGCAGGTTGTTCTAAGTCCCATCCAGCTTGACTTTGGATTCTTCCAAGAATGGGACATCCATAACATCTCTGAGCAACCTGTTTCAGTGTCTCACTAACTGCACAGTAAAGAATTTCTTCCTAAAATCTAGTCTAAACCTACCGTCTTTCAATTTAAAGCAACTTCACCTCATCCTATCACTACCTGCCCTTGCTCTCCAGCTTTGTTGTAGGCTCCCTTCACCTCCTGGAAGGCTGCAATCAGGTGACCCCATGAGCCCACATTTAAGGCTGTCCAGGTCCCTCTGGATGGCACCCCTTCCCTCCAGCCTGTCAGCTGCACCACACAGCTTGGTCTCCTTGGAGAACTTACTGAGGATAAGTGGCACTCAAGCCCAGTGCACAACCAGCTGCCATTTTCTAGTGATGTGAAAAATGACATTCAGTGTCCACAGCCTGCACTTCCATAGTGTCCTTGGTCAGACTGGGGCACCACCAAAAGGGCTCAGCACAGTGATACCCTGTGAGATGCAGTAAGCAGAAGACCAGATATTTTTGACAAATATTTTACAGTTTGTATTGAGTTCCTTCTTTATTGTAATGTTCTGCAAAATTATTTTCTGACACCAGAATTTGAGGTACTGCCATGTACTTGTTATTTCTACAAAAAAATTTATACCAAGAACATAGTGTTGCAGAATTTGCTTACATGAAACATAAATATTCCAATTTATATTCCTGGCTGTTCAGCAGTTTGTTGTCTATGGTTGCAATGTTGACAGCAAATCGGAGATATATATTTTTTCTGACCTTATTGCGGAGCAGAATAGGTTTTATTAATTTGCTTGTGAGATAGGAAGGCTTTACTAGCATGAAGCACAACTTATTATTTTTATTGTTTTCTATAAGAAATTATTTTATCAAGTTTCTCTCATTTTTAAAGGCTTGTTAAAACTAAAGAGGTTTTTTATCTATTAACAGAGAGATTTATATTGCCAGATTCATCAGGCATTACTGGTCATATTGTAGAACTGTATCTTTCTGTGCTTTACTTCCAATTAAGTCATCTTACAGAAACAAAGTAAAACTTGAAACACTTTTTTTTTTTTAAATGCGAGAAAATTATACGAAATAAAAATACAAACTCTCTATTAATATTTAACATTGTCAATCTTTAATTGAATTTCAAGACAAGTTTGATCTGTGTTTTAGATATTCAAGCACTTTATCAGCAAAAGTTTGTTCAATAAGGAAGTCAATATGTTAAAATGAACATTTCAAGAATGCAATCATTGCTTCAGAGCTTCTCTAGCAAAAGAT
Source organism: Chloebia gouldiae (assembly GCA_003676055.1). NCBI lineage: Eukaryota > Metazoa > Chordata > Aves > Passeriformes > Passeridae > Chloebia > Chloebia gouldiae. The sequence goes on from QUSF01000001.1 coordinate 52,609,239, forward strand.
TTTAAAGCCACTGTACCAATAGGAAGGAGGACTAGTTTCATACAAAGGAAGAGGGGTTGAAAACGCTTAGAGCATCCGGTTCTGTCACTTTTTTCTTCAGCTTTTACACCCATATCTGAGTATGTTTCTACATCGGAGGGAGAGGGGTGGAGGTTGGAGGGGGAGTTTAGAAATTAGGAAATAAAACAATAGTCCCCTCAAATTTGGTTCAAGTAAAGATTGATTTGTCAGGCTTCCTTTTGTTTTAGAGGGAGTAGCCAAGAGAAGGTCCCTTTAATAGAATTCAACATCCGTAAAATTGAGGAATGACAAATGATGAGGTTGACCTTAACCTCCAGCTGAGCTTTGTTAGTTGACTCCAAAGCTGAGACAAAAAGCAATTCAATTAGGAAAGAGACTTTGAACAGCATTAATGTTTGAAAAGAAGCACATCCGTTTAAAAAGGTAACAAAATATTGGAAAGGGTTAAAGTTTAAAATTAAGTGATAAATTGTCAGACAACAAGGACTCAGATCAGTTTCTCAGGAAGACACATCCAGTAACATTTAAAGCTTCCTAAATTATCTAAGATATTCACACGGAGCTGGCTGATGTAAAGCCCATTTGGTTTCAACCTGATTGACAAGATTTTGAAATGTATCTGATTTTGTCACAAGAAATACTTCTGACTAAACCTTGGGCAGTATTTATATCACTTGTCTTTTCTACAATAAATGTGAAGAAAAAAATATTTATCATTGACAGATTAATACTGATAAACCTGCCATTATGACATCACTTTTCCTTTTGTCTGTATATCCATGAGAAACCACTGGCTAAATTTTGTCACTCACAGGGAATTAACAGTTATGAAAGGTACCAATTTAGTGTGTTACTTATCTTCAATTGCTACATATCCATTGGTATTTTCCATGACCAGTTTTTTCATAACAAACATATTTCAGGTATGTTAATTTGTTCTCACTCTATCAAGTTAAACTTTTCCATGGTATTTTTGTTCCATCAAAGCCTTAAAAAATATTTCCTGTTATTCTTATCCGATGACGGCAATATTACTAAAAGAAACTTCATCTAACCTGAAGAGATAGTAAAAGATGTTTTGGGTACAAAAGCATTATTTGAAAATTTTGCATTATATCTGTTTACACCTTGTCTATGCCTATTTATTGCAGATATCAATTAAGAAAGCAGACAAAGAATACAAAAAGAAGCCAGAGATTACAGGTCATTGGTGCAGCACAGAATTCTATATTTGTGCACAAAGACCTTGGAAACTGTGCTGAACTTACTGAGTAAATGGTGAAACTCCCAAAGAATTAGGTGGCTGATTAGCAACATTTATACAACAATGTTTCAATAGCTAATGTTTGAAATAGTGTTAGTACTCTCCTCCCTGTAAACTACCAAAATGATGATTGAAAGCTTAAATATTGCATACATCACATTTATTTACCTGTCTACTGTAAACCTGACAGTAAAAATTTTAAGAGGTTTTAAATTGTTAATAATTTAATTCATAGAGAACTACTATAAAAATAAATCAGAGCACCTGACCAGCATAAAATAGTACCTAAGTTATCTTTCACCAGAGTACACCTGTGTAGGTAAGTCAGGCCAGATATATAACTTCTAATTTTGCCATAGAGGACAATGCTATTCAGTAGAGAAAAATGAGTCTTGGCACCAACCATTTCACTGAATTGAACTGTTCAGATTACATCTGTCATGACTGTATTCCACTGTAACTGACACCTCCCATGAGCTCTTCTAGTAGGACCAACACTAGTGAGGCTGCATCTGGAATGTTGGGTCTGGAACTCCTGGAGCAGGTCCAGCGGAGGGTGACAAAGATCATCAGGGGACTGGAGCATCCCTCCTGTAAGGAAAGGCTGAGGGAGCTGGGCCTGTTTGGCCTTGAGAAGAATGACTAAGAGGGGGCTGTTGAATTGGAACAAGTCTTTTTCCTTCTCTGATAATTAAGTGTTAAAAAACCAGCAATATTGATCTTGGAAAAAGAAGACTTAAAAGATAGCAGCTCTCTAGCATGGCTCCCAGCTAGCTATCATTATCAGAGAACATGAGATTTTTCGCTCAATTAGTCTAGCAGGATGCCATTGCTCTGTTAGTTTTATTTAGGGTTTACTTTCAGGGAAAGCAAACATGAAGTGCTATCTCAAGAGAGACATCTATGCTTTGAAGGACTTTTGTAATTGCTGGGAAAGTAGTGATATACCATAGTTTTTCTGAGCTTAATAGACCTCTCCCAGTTACGCTTTTGTGTCAGAGTTAACTAGGTAATGATACTGTCAACTTGGTGGACATTTCACTTCTCTTCCAGATGACATGAACAGTAAAGATGCCTTTTGAATAATTGGTGTGCAGGGGGCTTTTGGTAAAGTTTTCACAGAGTCTTCTGTGAAAATGCATATTGAATAGAAGTCTGAGATAATGGAAAAAATTAAGGAGATTCATTTTTACAGGGGTTGTATGCAGCCTGGATGTTTTAAATGTTTTGTTTCTTTATGCAGCATATCAAAACATCTTTTAAATGTTGAGTTATGATTGTACTCTTTTCCAAGTAAAGTTTAAATTGTGGTTTAAATGACTCATAAGATTAGTAAACTTGAAATCACTAAAACTTGAAAAACATTTGCTTTGACAGAAATTTCTGGTGATAAAATGTTCAGTTAGACTGATAAACTAGTTTTTATGTTTCAACTTCAGAATAATGCAGCAAAGAATGAACATAAGGGTAAATCACAATATCTACTAAAGAAGTAAAGCTTAAAATTGGATATCAGATCAAATTATTTTAATTGAGAATGACTTAAAGCAGATGTAGACTGAATGTATTGAATTACATTTCTGTGTATCTTTTTACATGTTTTAATTAAACAAAAGTAGCTTGTAATTATGTCTGAAAACAGCAGATTAGAAAAGAGCAAGCAAGCTGTCCCAGCAAAGGAGTGATAACAGCAATTTGAAAGTGGAAAGGCTTACATATGCTTCATATCTCGCTTCTTGCACTTTTTGAGCTTGGAGCTGCAGCTTTCCTTATTTCTTATGTCACTGTCTTGGATATTAGAATGGGCTGCAATTCTCATTATATCAAAACAATTGCTGGAATCAGTGAAAATTTTGCTGCAGAAAAATGTCTAGCAGATTTGGTTTAATACGCAGAAACAATTTTTTCTTTTTCTTTCTTCTATACTCATCTATCTCATTTTTGAGTTAGTATCTTCTTACTAATTAAAATAATCTTGATTTGGTCTGCTTTAGACTCATTTTTATCCCCTGAAAGTATACGTTCAGTGCTGACAACTTTTAAAGAATTATTTCTTATAGAGTCTGTTTCTTTTGACTTTTCCTGTATCTAGAAGGCAATATTATGATGCATATACCTCAGTGTCTCCAGGTAATTTAACCTCTATATTATTTTATTATGCCTCTTTTCATATTTCTTCCTCTTTTATTAAATATAAAACTTAGACTCAGCAAAACTGCCTCATTCATCACAAGAAAATGCTGTTTGAAAAATCAGGTTTGGAGAATATTGATATTAATAAACTTCCTAGGTAGTAAGTTGTTGGAAATTTGTCTGTTAATGGGATCGTGTTGCCATTCTATTTATTATAGTATCAATAGTATTGATTTCTCCTTTAGGAATTTTGTGTCTTCATCTTCTTTTTCATACAATCTATATTTGCAATACAGTCCTTTTTGTTTGGTAAGAAGGCTATTTTTCTTTCAATATTTTCAGGCCCATCTTTAAGCAATTAAAATTTAATTTCAGTTCAGAAATATATGCATGCATGAGAATTAAATAAAAATATTGTATTTAATATAAAAATATATGTATTTAATAACCATACTTAGTAAGATGTATTTTTATGCATATTACTGTAAATTTTTATGTATTACAGAAAGATAAGAGTTCACATATGAGATTTGGCTTCAGATATGAGATGTGCTTAAACAGATAGAGAAACTATTTATGTGGATTTAATGTATCCAAATATTCATTAGTTTCTACTTGCAAGTAATTGAGCCTTTTCAAATTTATATAATCACATATAATTTATATAATCACATAAAAGAAAACAATAAACTAAAATAAAACATAAAATATAAAAAAAAATCAAATATTGCTTTATTTTTTCTTTCACATAACCCATGACTGTATAGCTATGTGATTTTGATTTGTGCTAAAATTTAATGTTCATTCAGATTAAAGTGTTTTGAATTCTCACAATACTAATGAGATAACTAAGTGAAAACTGTTTATGTTTATGTACATCAACATTTGTCAATTTTAGCAAAATATCCTTGGACATTATCCATGGTAAAGGGATACTGACAGTGTATAAGAAAACTAATACTAATTTAATGAAAAAATATAACCAAGAAAAATAATAACCATGTGTTGTCCATGTCTAAAATCAGACTTTAAATTTCCTAAAATATTGCATAAGTTAAATGGCTTCCATAATCATATTCATCTAGGAAAGTGATGCAGATGTCAGAGGAGATTTACCAAAGGAAGTGGAGAAGGTGGCTAAAATGGTCCTCTGGTCAGCACTAAATAGTAAGATACATGTCCATGCTATTATAGGAGAAAAAGCTTTATTCCTATGTCAGAATTTTCTCAGAAATATGTATTTCCTACATAATACTACTGTGTATATAAACAGCTTAAAAGCAAAGCTGTTCAGGAATTTACATTAAATTTTGCTTTTTTAGAAAAGGATGATTTATTGAAAGCAAGATTCTGAGGAAGACTCAAAGGTGCTCCTATGCAAGTATACTGCAGAAAGATGTACATGTGGAAAAATACTGAACATCATATGAAAAATGCAGGTGCAAAACTATTCCTCTTAGAAGAGTTTGTAAATTTGCAGATAGCAGTCTTGGGGGTTAAACCTTTGGACAGCCTATTCCATTCACTCTTACTCTTGGCTTATTCCACACTTTCAGCTCTGCTTGAAACCCATATACAATTTGTGATGTTCTTATTCAGGCAGCCAGTGATGTATATTATAAAAGTATCTTCTGAACAGCTGCCACTTTGGTGGAATTATGATGCCAGACATTGTTTGCTTGTTTGTTTGTTTGTTTTTTGTATGTGAGAAGCCTGTAAAGTTAAGAGTGTAATGTCAATGTCTATGTCAGTGCTCTCTGCATCACAGAAATGCTCTTCTGAGGACTATTTTGGGAATGTATGCTGTCACTAGACTATATTAAGACTCAAAAAAACATTTCCTGAACTTTGCAGATATGTGAAAAATATTTGTTTTATTGATTATGTTAATTCAATGCAAAAAAATTAAAAGATTTGCTGTATAATACTTATATATAAGTAACATAATATAATATATATATATAATACTGTCTTTATGTCTTTCTGAGCATTCTTATTATCCACAGTACTCCTCTACAGAATCTGATTTTGTATTATTTCTCCCCAGATGTATTACCTTGTACTTTTCCAAGCTGAATAATCTCTTTATTTTTTTCCTGACTGTATTTCTACCATCACTTATTAAATTGGTCCCACCGCTTCTCTCAAAAATAGATAGTTTCTTTACATGCTATTCTTTCAGAATGTAGAATTCAAATAAAAGACATGCAAAACTGAGTAATGATTTTGTGATGATATGGTAAAATATGTCTCTGTTAGAGTATAGAAAGATGTTTTGGAGTATTAAACTTGTTGACAATAAATAACCTATAAACTAAAATATTATTTTAGAGCTTTTTAAACTGTCTCCTTGCAATGAGGAACACTAAACATATTTTGTTACCCAGTTTTTCAAAAATGCAGACTACAAATTTTCTGCAAGTACAATCTGCAAAACAGAGACTTGCTGTGGGAAGATGACTGGGGGTAAAATTAGTGAAATCTGAAAAGTTATATTTACATTCTAACATAATGTGGATATAACGTTACAGATGATAGGGAGTGAAAAGGTGAACTGCAGTTGCTACTTCCTGCATGGAATGCATTTGGCATGTATGAAATCTATTCCACAATGATTCCACATGCAACACAGCCTGCACCCTTGAGCACATGGCAAGAAGGATGGAACAGAGGGTGCAGCAGAGTGGATACACTGCAGCCATGCTCTGTTGCAATCCTTACAGGGATTGGAACTTGATGGCATAGCTGCAGCTGATAAACTGCACAGCCCCTGCCAACCAAGGCAGATAAAAGATGTCCTGATCAATCAGCAACTGTGGCAAAATATTTTTCTGCAAATAAAATTTCTTCAATATAATACAATTTTAATATTAACATATGACTCCATCCCAACGCTACCCACCTCCAAGGTACAACCACTCCTCAGTGGGTGTGTGCGCTATATCTCATTAACTATATCTTTAGCAGAGAAGTGACAGAATTTTCCACTTATCAGTAACACAGTTTTGTAGGACTATAGTCACTCAAGCTATACCTAAAGAAATGGTATAAAGGTAAGTTAAGGATGGGGAAAAGTTATACTCCTCCATTCTAGCTTCTGGGGTCAGGTGACAGGCTGAGCCTTTCTTTTCCCTTGTAGGGATGCATATGAGGTAAGAAACTCACTCTATGCATGCTCTATTATCTCAAGCTAACATTCATTGGTGGTTAGAGTTTGTCTGTATATTGCTTTAAATACATTTTTGCAGTCAGTTACTATCAATGGCAATTTTCAAACCTTAACCTGCCACAATTTTCTATTATCAGAGTGTCTATTAATTAGGGGAGTTATTCTTTAAACTGTTTTGCCTAAGTCCTGCAAGGGTCCTAGCAGTCATAAGCAGTCAATAACATACTCAGCAAAAGTGGCAAGATCTGTTAAGGAGTTTCTCTTTCAAAATTGTAATAAAAGATTAGGCTCTGATGTACTATTGATACATGTGCTTGGACAAGTCTATCAAACTGCCCACAGACAGAGTGGACTATCAGTGGAGTCCCCATAACAGGATGCTGAAGGTGGATAGGTCACAAGGGTTTTGGCTTTCCGGGGGCATTAGCAGATTTAGAAAACATAAAGGGTTCAAGGAAACCCCACTTTCATGTGACAGCTGGGGTAATTAATAATATCAAGGTTGTGTTCCTCTATACAGGTGTTTTCAGAATGTGACTGGATGCTGAAGGCAGTCTGTCCTGGATGAGAAACTTATGTAGCTCTAAATATGCCCTTTCACAGCAGACCAGTAACAGAATGTTTTTTTCATTATATCTGCAATATTATCACAATAGTTTCTGTTCTTTCTGCCCACTGATTTAATAATGAAACACATTCTTCAGCACTTCGTTGTCAGGCATTGGGACAGTGTTATGCAAATGTGAGACATTCCTTATTTTCTTCCTTGCTTTTTTGTTTTTCTCATTTATTAGATAGCAGAGAGAGATGGTGGTAAGGATTTGGAATGAGTGACCTTGTAACTCTGTGTTGGTGAAGAAACTTTTATCATAAATGTTAGTGTGTTTGCCTATAAGCTGGACACCAGACACAGAAATGGAAAGTTTTCCTTGAGATTTACTATGCTTTGAGAGGGCATAGTAAATCTCAAGGAAAACATCCATTCCAGAAAGTAATGGTGAGAAATTCTGATGTCTGTTTTCTGAAATGAAGCATTCACTTTTCCCCCAAGATAATGCTGTTTGCTTTTCAGTATTTGAACACTAATGCCTTCTCAATTTTATTTTCTATATTGTTGAGGTGTTTAAAAAATACAACACTCAAACATGCAGACCTTTTTCTCAGAAGTTTCTCCACAGAAGTTATAAATAAAATAAAATTGTCTGGATGTCACATTAAATGATCCTGCCCCAGAAGTAAAACACATAATTCTTCTTCAGCTGTACAGGAATAAGTGTCAAGTATACTTTCAAAGATTAATGTTTTTTACATTCAAGATCTCAGATATCAAATCAGTTATTTGTTTCCCAGTACTGTTGTCTTTGTACTTACACTTACTTTCACTGAGAGGAGGAAAAAAAATTGCTTTGAGTTCAATAACATCTACCTCCCCACCCCCCACCTCAGCTATATTGTAGCTATGCCATTATGTTTCAAAACACTTGCCTTCAAAAGCTGTACATACTTAATCACTTGTCCATTATTTTTTGATGCACTGGCAGACTTATCATTATTTCTGTAAGGATTTATTCCTTATGTCATATGTACTGCTGTCAACTTAATCAATGTGAAAGCTATATATATATATAAAAACAAACAAACAAAAAAAACCAAACAACAACAAAAAAAAACCTAAACAAAAAAACCCCACCAAACCCACCATGGTTTTTGCTCTGTTGTTAATTTATGGATTTTTACTGGTTCAGTCCAATACAGATAGATCATTGTTTTTGTAGAATAATATGATCATTAAATGAAATATATCCTTCCAATTGAATCAATGTAATGAATAAATGTCTCAATAATGTAGATGATAAATACTTCTTTTGGTTTTCAACAAGAAAACAAGACCCTAAACACTGAGTGGATTTGAAAAAAAAAAAATCATCAAAGAGGATCATCACATCATCAAGGTTGTGATAATTAAGATAATTAAGATAATTAAGTCCAAACATCAATCCAGCATTACCACTGTAATCCCTAAACCTCTAAGCCACAACACCCAGAGCCAAAACCAGATGGATCAAACACTTCCAGGGATGGTGACTCCACTACCTCTCTGTTCCAGTTCCTGACCACCCTAACAGTGAAAACTTTTTTCTGATATCTAATCTGAATCTCTCCTATCTCTCCTATCTCATTTTAAGGCTATTTCCTCTGGTCCTCTCACTGCAGGCACAGCAGAAGAGACTGACCTCACTACAAACTCTTCTCTGGTACATGAAGAGTGATGAGCTCCCTCCTGAGCATCCTCTTCTTTGGACTAAACAAACCCATCTCCTGCAGCCATTCCCCATAAGATCCAGGAGCCTTTTTCCCCTTTGCTGGATAGGCTTCAGTATCTCCACTTTTTTTAAACTGAGGGGCCCAAAACTGAACGCAGCGCTCCGGCTGTGCCCTCATCAGTCCCGAGTACAGAGGGCGAGCACTTCCCTGGCCCTGCTGGCTGCACTATTCCTGACAGAGGCCAAGATGCCTTTGGGATTCTTGGCCGACCAGGCACACTGCTGGCTCTTACTGAGCCAGGTGTCAAACATCTCCCCCAAGCCCCTTTCTGCCAAGCAGCTCTCACCGCTCCTCCCCAGCCCAAAGCGCTTCATGGGGCTGCTGCAACCCAAGTGCAGAACTCAGCACTGGGCCTTACTGAACCTCAGCAGCTGGCCTCAGTGATTCCGTCAAGTTCTCCCCGTAGAGCCTCCCTACCCTCAAGGAACTACCCTCACCACTCAAATTAAGTACTTTTATTACAATATTACAGTATAAGGAATTTCAAACAAAATGCACTGCAAACTAATTAGATAATTGTTTTCTAATTCTCCATATGGCCTTTATACTTATGCTGTTATCATAAGAAGCACTACTGAGGAGGAAACATCTGTGCAAAGAGTGGTTAACACTATGAAATGTTAAGAAAAAGTAATGTAGTAAAGAATTATTTTATTATCCCTTAAGAACATTTTTATAAAAAGGATCAATTCAAAAGCATATTCATTATTCATAACTGACAACAAATTTTTATGCTAATCCATTCTATTCTACAGATGATTACACTTTGTTTCAGGAGGGGTCATATTCTCATGTCACAAAGTAATACAGTGAACCATCACCTTTTTTAAGTGTGTGCATTATTGCTGTAGCTTTGGGTCACAAAAATTATCTTGGGATTATCAGGCTATTAATTTACTAGCAGGCAAAGTGTAATATAGAAAACTATTTCTACTCCCTGCTCTCATCACCATATAATTTATAAAAAAGAAAGAAATCAAAGTAACTTTAAGATGTTTACACTATGTCTTCTGTCAAGGATCTCTGCACAAATATATTTTCAAAAGTTTGGAAAACTTTCCAACAGCATTCTTAAAAAAATAGCTGAGAAGTATTTTTGGAAGCTAATAACAATGATAACAAATAATGTTAAAATAAATGTTTCATTTGAAATCCAGTACATACATGAAGATAGCTTTTGTAAGAGACGTTAAATTTTGACAGTCATTTATCACATCAACATTCCCCCAGATGTTAGGAGGAATTATTCTCTGTTTGTATCTTCACAATGTTTGTAAAGACCTGCAAGAATTTTTGCTGCTAGAGCACAACCTTTGGAGGAATGTTAACTAACATGGTGTTGATCAAAACTTTTAAAGTGTGAGCAAGGACAAAACTGAATTTACAATGTTATCAGCTAACAGTTATCCACAATTAAAAATGCTAAAGTTTGGGATACATAGCTTACTGAATTTTATAGTTACAGAAACCCAGAAGAATTCAACACAAAACCCCAAACAATAATTAATTAGTCTGTTCTTTGGATATAATTTTGTAAAAATATTTCTCCCAACTCGGGAGGCGTTATTTTCTAAACACTCTGCAAATTTGCATTATTGCTTGAACACTCTGACAGTGCACAAACAGATGAAAAGAATGAGTTAATCAGATGTTTTGCTTCATTGTTATTTTTGGGTTTTTTCCCTAGCTAAAATGGCACTCATGTAAAAAATAAAAATTAATATCCCCATTTATCCCTCATGAAAAGATACCCAATGAAGAAAGGACTGAATGAGGACTGCAATATCCAAACCTGTTAATCTGAGCACCAGTTTGCTTGTTGCCCACTAATACAGTGTATGACATGAATCCTTAAAGTTAAGTTTCTGTATAATGTAGGCAGAACACATTAGAGTAAACTATATTTGATATCTAGAATTCCATTTAATTTGACATGTTTTCTGTCAAAAAAATTACAGCCATTGAAAAAGACAGTTCTAAAAACTACTTTACCAGGAATCTTGCTTTGATTGAGAATTATTTTAATTATTCCATCATTTACTATTATTAATAGTATTCTTAACGAGTGCTACAAAGGTGGCTGATCAACCAACTACAATTTGTAAAATTTGAAAACTCTAAAAATTTTAGGAAAACTGTTTGGCAAGTGCAGTATATGCCTTTCATATGTCAAGGAATTGTTCTGATTGATTAAAAAAACCCCTTATCTTGAAAAACAAAGAGAATTTAAAAAAAAGATTTTGAAGTATTTGGGAGTTCCCTTTTTTAATATACTAAAATATATTGAAAGTAAAACTGCATTTGTTGACAAAATGTTCATACAGACATGCATGTCTATAAATAAACCTATGTATCTACAGAAAGAAAGAAAAAGAGAGAAAGAAATATAATTATGTTTTCCTTCAGAATTAAACCAATTTCTGAAATTCTAATATGTCCTCAGAAGTAGGGTCTGTATGCTGTGATGATCACACAGCTCTGAAATAAAATGGAGTGATGTTGTGGGAATGAGGGCTAAAGCCATGAGATATGTGGTGGAGGGAGTACCGTGGGCAGGATGGCACACTGAGGGCATGACAGGTTATCAGGCTGAAGGCCAGATGACCAACCACTGAAATCAGCCAGGTGAAAGAGCGAGTGTTACCAATACGTTACTGTTCCATCCCACCCTTGAGCAAGATCCACAGCCTTTGTACACTCTCTGTAACTCTCCGTATTCCTCACTATCTGTCCTTACAACCATTTATGATGGCAACAACAAGATATTTGACAACAGTCTCATCTCTACTTCTTCTAAAAGTATAAATTTGGCATTTGAAATCCTTCATGGCAGTGGAAGAGAATGCAATCACCTTGCAGACAAGTCGATGGGCTTGCTCCTCTCTCCTCCTCTAAGTAGTGACACCTCTTCTGTAAAGTTTGCCCCTCTGACAGTGTCAGAGCAAACCCTCACACATAGCACCACGCACTTATATCTTGTAGGTATAGTTATTCATATGGCAATCTAACAAGAATCTATAGACTGTTGCATCAATAAATTGCATTATTCAGGAGTCTGTGATCATGAAAATACTTACTGAACCTGACCGTGCTTACAGCGCCAAATTGATTCCAATCAGAAATTAGGTCCAGACGCATCTGGTCCCTCTGCTCTCTGAGGGCCAGCCGGAACACAAGGGAATTTATTTTCTGCCAAATGTCTATACTCAATGCAACGGTTGTACAGGCCAAAACTGACATGACTTGAGAGTCTGAACAACTTTGCAGACAGACCCTGTGAGAAAAATCTTCATGTGGTGTGGCTGCAGTCACACTCTCTGGTGTCCCTAGTCTAAATAAGCTCTACCTGCTATGGCGAGAGGAGGAGTCAACTAAGTTGTTAATACTCTGTAAGCTGGGGACACATACAGCAGGGAAGAAGCTGAGGTCTTATTGGCATCTAAGTAATATATCCCCATCTGTCTTCTGACAGTTTTAATAACTATTGTTTTGCATACTCCAAAATCAATCTCCTACACTTCAGTTTCTGTGGGATGCATAGGGACTTTCAATTGTCATACATAATTTCTGAACAAAGAATTGGCACCAGATGTTAATAAATTTAAAAGTGTCTATAAGTACTAAAATGACAGAAATAGAACACCCCGAAGTCCAAAACAGCTAAAAAACATGATGAAATTACACTTTTTTCATAAGTAAACTTATAAAAGCTAATTCATCAAAATAATTGAAAAGAGCTTGAAAAACCTTCCAGCAGATAGAGGTAGGTCATAAAACTCTAAGGACCTGAATGAAGGTTTTCTCAGTTCTGCCTGAGCAAAAAATTAAATTCAGCCCTTCCAGGACATTTTAATGGACTTCTAGTAGAATGTGCTTTAGAAAACAACAAGTATCTTTTGAATTTACAGATAAAATTACATCAGAATAGTTGGGGTTTTTCTCAGATACCAAATTTACGTTGTATAGCATTTTCATTATCTCATGAAGTTAAGGTCTATAACTCCTTCTGCAGGATATTTTAATCTTTTCTCTGGCCATTGAGTAGACTCTTCCTCAGGGCCTGGAGTAATGTCCTATAAGGTCTTCAGAAGTGCATTGTCATTGCTAGATTTTGAGTTCAATTAATCTTTGCTCACTGAAATTTGTTCAATTTATCTTTGCTCACTGAAATGACATTCAGCAGACTTCTGAGACCTTTTAGTGAAACTGTTTCTTACGTATCTTTTCAAAGCTCTCTAGAACTTAATCCACTCACATTTATCTACTATTCTCTCTTTGCACGGTTTCTATCTACTGCTTTAACAAGGATACTGATGATGATATTCCTGCCATCATCTGCCACCAAAACAGTGAAAGTGACTTCCACCCATTTTGCTTAAAATTACCTTCTAACTTAAATCACTTGGTAAGTGATAAGGTAGCCAATAAAGTCCCTCCCATGACTATTACTTTTAGTACAGTTAACCTGTAAAAAAGAAATTAACTTTGCCGCTTGAGCTCACAAGTAGTAATGATATGGATCATTGCTAGTGATTTTGTCATTTTTCCTGTATTGTCAGCATTAATTATGCACTTTTCTCTCTATGCCTTGATTATTTTAATGAAACTCTGTTAAAACAGGCATGTTTTTGGAGAATAAATTCATGTCCACATCATTCTATGATGACATCCTCCTGTTTGAGATGGGTTAGGACTTTTTATATCTTGTACCACCATAGGATGACTGCAAACCACCATAGCCCTTTTCCTGCCCTGTGGTGGGGCCTTGAGGCAGCTGAATACCATTTACCTGAGTGCTGTGATACTCAGATATAAGAAGGGCCCATGGAAGATGTCATCCATGGATAGGCTGCAGCTGCTACCAGGTCTGCTGTGTTTCTCCCCTGACTCCTGGACTATTCCTGAGAATAATTATTTCAAAAGAAGGCACAAAAAGTCACAGACAGCGTATGATTGCTGGCTAAAAGTTCCTCCTGTAGAACATGAAAGATATGCAGGAATAAATTTACCCATCCTCCAAGAGACCATTCATTGTCATCTTAGATGAAATCATCAACAGTTATAGGAAAGATTCAATCAATAAGAGTCTGGCATAGACACTAATAAGAATTAGCTGAACTATACCTGCTAACTTTGTGCATGTTAGCTGTCACACAAATTTGCAAGAAAATGTAACTACTTATATGTTAATGATTCATATTTAAGTCAGTACATTCCACCTCATTTTCATTCAGAGCAAACCCTTAGATGCATGCAGCAGCTCAGCTAGACTAAGATTATTCAGCTTTGTGCCAGAGTCCTCAAACAGAATACAACAAAATGGTGGGAAAAAGGAGAACAAAAAAAAAGGAGATAATCAATCTCAAAAAACACCATGGCATTTGTGAGTATATCAGCAAGTTCCTACAAATCCCCATGTGCACAACTAAGCTTCTGAGAAGATTGAGGCTTCTGTCCTAGAACAGGTTTTTGAAATGGAAAAATGAACCATTCATTATAGTTCAGTTATTTTAAGCCAAAATTTTTATTTTATAAGTTTTGCATACATGGCCAGAAGATTAGGGTCTGTAAGTCACCTATGCTTATTTGAAGGGATACATGAATAAATTTTTCTAGCTTAAGTCTTTCACATGGCTTCCTGCTAAGAGTAAGCTCTTGTCTAACAAATGACCTTATATTGATTTATCCTGGAACTGCATCCTTGCTTTCAGCTGAATGCAGTGTGATAAAGCTGAGGCTTAGCTCATAGAACGAAACCGCACACGAATCCATTTAATTCACCAAGGTCATAAGCTCACCATATGTGGCTGCACAGTGGATTTTTTTTCAAAGCTAATTGGTCTTGGAGCTAGGCTAGTGATTACACAACCTCTTAATCATGAGTAAAGAAGCATTTCAAGCTGGGAATCATGCCTTTACACATACTCTTGCATACTCTTTTTCCTGCCAGGGCTACTACTCATCTCCTGGACTGGTATGGTGCCTTCTTGCAAATTAATTGAGGACTTGCTCAATAACAGAGATGCCAGTCAATCATGTGTTTACAAAGGAAAAAAAAAAATCTTCATTTTAGTACAGGTGCTGATTCAGTCTAAAGAGCTATTCTGTGAATGTAGCACCAAAGCAGACACTGTGACCTTTTTGAGTTGCAAACCTTGATATTTCTTTTAAAAGTGCCACTTTGAATACCTTAAGAAAAATTAAATTTAAGGGAAATATATATTTGCAACCAAGTTATAATTTCCTCTTGGTTTTGAGCTTACAATAAAATGCCAATGAAGAGAATTTTAAAAGTCACTGCTATTCATAAGAAAAAGATTTTGTCATTATGATGACAACTGGAATATAACATGATTTAAACAGGTGTGCAGGTGTACCACCCCAATAATTAAATTTGTTAAAAGAAGTGATATACAGACCTTTTTTTTTTGTGCAAGTGGCCTCTGAACTTTTTTTTTTCATAATGAAAGGTGATTTGAGAACATTGACAAATTTATTAAAACATTTTACAGAGCTAATAATTAGCCCATTTTGGAGTACTTCATAACAGGAATGGTAGAACATATTATGATCTAATTTTTAGAACATTTTAATTTTTATAAGTGTCACAAAAGGTGAGACCTACTGTGATATAACATAACTGATAATTTCCTTACTAACCAGAGTCAATATTTACATTATCTGGGAATTACAGTTCATGTAAATCGCATGGGAAGAAATGGGCTACAGCTGATACAGTCTATTACACTGTAGCAGCTGAACAAAAACTTTGATGGTTTTGGTAAAAAGCAGTCTTGGAGAAAAGGTGTAGAAAATGTTTGTGAATGTTTAATAGGAACAATTATTTTTATTTGAAATTAATATTTCTGAAGTTTTTAAATATTTGAATATTGACTACCAAGTCTGTGGTAGTAACTCTGCTTCCTGGCATAAAAATTCTTCTTATCATTGAAAGGGCTCTTGTGAACCAAGTTATTTGCTGAGTTTTTTCAGCAAATCTGCTTCTGAGAAGCAGGGTAAGACTTCCTGGCACCAATTCTGCGTTCCTGAGTAAGGTATTCAATTTCTTGCTTAGAGTACTAAAAATGTCCTAAAGGTCCCTGGTGATGGCACTATGGTTAATGAAAAATAGTATATTTCTCCTCAATCCTATGCTTCTATAACAGTGAATATTCAATACAAGGGACAGTTCCTTGCCCTATTTTTTTCTAAACATATTTTTCCTAAACATATTTTTGTAAAATATTTCAGTATCCAAATGGCAAATATTTAGATAAATGATGCCTAAACCCAGCATCATAATGTTGAAAACCCCTGCTTATCTGTTAAGTAATTTATGTGTCTGTTTTGAAGGTAAAAATAATTCAGAGTCTTCAGAGCTGTGATTTTGCATACACTTAAAGCTATCACTGAAAACCATCACGCAAGACCAGTGATTGATACTTAGCTGGGTCTGAACTATGTCTCAGGTGTAAAAGGAGAGTACAGCATCAAATCATATAAGGGCTCAATTTTGGAGACCTACCTAGAAAAGGAAAAGAGGTGCTAGCAAAATCAGACCTTTCACATGAGACACTGAGGTTACCTTGCTGTGGTTAACCTTTATTTAGGAATATGCTGGTTACTCAGACACAGGAGATCTAGCTCTGGCCAACAACAAAGAGGTTGTTTTTAATCTCTTTGCAATATTATGCTTTACACAAGAAGATGGATAATAGCCTATTTATATCTAGGTATTTCTTTCCTTATGAAGAAAGTCTTTGTACTCTTCATGAACTAAAAACTGAGTTTAAAAAAATCAAATAATAAAAAAGCTCAGATTTAAAAATAATTCTGGAGTTCTGAAGAGTGTGATAACTGAATTTTTTTGATAACTCACATGAACAAAACAGAATGTAAGAAATGCATTAGTATTTTTAGCATGTTCCTAAGTAAGATCCAAAAAATAACAGCTAAAATTTTTCCAAGCAGGTGGAAAACATGCAAATAAAGTAGCATATCTTGTTGAATTTAAGGAAGATCAAATGGTATTCTAAATTATAGGATTTCAGGTTTTGATAAATAATAATATTCTGAGAATAAAATGATAGGTACTGTTTGTTAAATGGCAAATTTAAAAATCTTGAGATTTTAAGATGCATGTGTATTGGTTTTGCATGGCGTGGTTTTTGGAAGTGTGTGGGGGGGGAGGGTGGGGCACAGAGGTGGCTCCTGTGTGAAGCTGCTGGAAGCTTCCCCCATGTCCAGCAGAGCCAATCTCTGATAACTCTGAATATGGAGATGCTGCTGGCCAAAACCAGGCCCATGAGAGAGGCTGGTAACAGCTCTGTGATGACATATTTAAGAAGGAAATGAATACGAAGTCAGGTTTTTCTTCTAGAGAAGAAGTGGAGGTGAGAACATGTGAAGGAAAACAAGATGGAGACACCAAGGTCTGTGAGAAGGAAGGGCAGGAGGTGCTCCAGGCACTGGAGCCGAGATTCCCCTGCAGGCTGTGGTGCGGACCATGGTGAAGCAGCTGCGCCCCCGCGGCCCGTGGGGATCCTCGGGGGATGCAGAGATCCACCCGCAGCCCGTGGGGATCCTCGGGGGATGCAGAGATCCACCCGCGGCCCGTGGGGATCCACGGGGGA
>QUSF01000001.1:52626793-52644177 GCA_003676055.1 Chloebia gouldiae
GTGGGGATCCACGGGGGATGCAGAGATCCACCCGCGGCCCGTGGGGAGGTGCCCATGCCGGAGCGGGTGGATGCCTGGAGCGGGCTGTGATCCAGGCTGCTTTCCAGGGCTGGGAGAGCCGGTGGGGAGGACCCTGCTCCCAGGAGTCCTTGGAGGACTGCACCCCGTGGAAGAGTGACCCCCGCTGCAGCAGTTTTGGGGGCAGTGTCTGCCTGTGGGAGAGACTCCCGTTTGCAGCAGGAGTGGTGTGGGAGGGGACCCATGCCGGAGAATTTCACGGAGAGCTGTCTCCCGTGGGAGGGACTCCATGGGGAAGGACTCCTCTCCCGGAGCAGCGGAAGAGAATCTTGGTGATGAATTGACCAAATCCCCGTGCCCTGTCTGCCTCCACTGTCGGTGGGAAGGAGGGAAGGCTGCGGGGAAGAAGTTGTTTTAAGGGCTTATTTTACTTCTCATTATCTTCTGATTCTGCTAGCAATAAATTTCACATTGCAACCTTAAATTGAGCCTGTTTTGCCCTTGAAGTGTTTCTCCCAGTCCTTATCTCAAAGCAGGATCCTTTTTTTCGTGTTCTTTTCCCTTTTCTTTCTGGTGCCCAGCCATGGCCGGGGAGGGTGAGCGAGCAGCTCTTGTGGATGCCTGTCGATGGGCCAGTGTCAAACCCCGGCAGCATGTCATCAGTCACTTCTAGTTTTCATTAGTTTACTGTTGCCTATGGTTTTGCCTCATTTCTGATGGGTCCAAGGAAATCCTGAGTTCACAAACAAGAAAGGGCTTGTTAAAACCTCAAACTGCAGCATATTTCCTTCTACTTTTCTTCCTTGCAAAACAGATTAAAGTGGTCCAAAGCTGAGGCTAATACTGATTTCCCAAAAGCACCAAGGATATTTTGGAATGCACATGAAATAATTTAGGGTTTAAAAGAAATGGTGGTTATACATCTTATCCAAAAATATTAATTTTCCTACCATCACTCACCCTTCAGGAAAGCAAACAATTATACAGTCTGCCATCTCTTGGTATCTGGGCACACAGTAATTATGTTATACTGTTGAAAGTTTAAATCTGCTGAAATTTTAGATTTTTTTATTTTATAAAGTGACAAGAGATATTAATTCAAAAATAATACATCTCAAAAGTAAGGCTTACTTTCATGTCTGTGTTTAAATTTTTTTCTTAAGGACATTTATGTGAACTGTACTCCTAATTGACTTTGAAGTTCTGACACTAAAATATATTTGCCTTACAGATGACTTGAGAAATTTTTCAAGAGAAAACAAAACCAGTAGTGATGCATAAAAAATTAGTGACAATCTATATACCATGGATGCACTTTTTTATTGTGCTCAGTGGAACTGAAAAAAATTCAAGGGTGAATATTACACCCATGGAAATACCATTTGAATGCTCTTTCTAAAGAGGAATCTATGCAAAATTGATAAAATATCTCTCAAATATTCAAATCTTACATTTTCTCATTATAAACCTAGCAGCAGCTTACTGATGGTAAAAAAAAAAAAAATTGATGTTGGAAAAGGACTCTAAAATCAACAAGTCCAGCTGACCTAATGCTGCCACATCCACCACTAATCCATGACCCCAAATGCTTCATATGCTTGTCCTTTAAACACCTCCAGGGATGGCGACTCAAACATTTCTGTGTTTCAATGTCTGAACATCTTTTCAGTGAAGAATTTTTTCCTATTATCCAAACAAAATCACCATAAGGGAAGTGATTGTCCCATTCTTCTCTGCACTGGTGTGGTCTCACCTCAAGCACTATGTGCAGTCTTGGGCACCACAATATACAAAAGATATAAAGAAATTAAGAGTATCCAAAGGCGGACAAGGAAGATGGTGAAGGGTGTCGGGTTGTGTTCTGTCCTGTCAGTGCTGTTTTGGTTCACTACATTGTGTATTTTATCTTTTTATTTTCTTCCCTAATAAAGAGCTGTTATTCCTGCTCCCATATTTTTGCCTGAGAGCCCCCATTAATTTCAAATTTATAGCAATTTGGAGGGAAGGGGAGGCTTCTGCCTTCCTTAGCAGACACCTGTCTTTCTAAACCTAGACGGGCACCAATCTCTTCTCTCTGGTGATCAGTGACAGGACCTCAGGGAGTGGCATGAAACTGTGTCAGGGAAGGTTTAGATTAAATATTAGGCAAAGATCCTTCACACAGAGGATGGTCGGGCACTGGAACAGCTCCCTAGAGAAATGGTCACAGCACCAGCCTTACAGTTCAAGAAGCATTTGAACAATGCTCTCAGGCACATGGTGTGATTCTTGGGGCTGTCTTGCGCAGCACCAGGATTTGGAACATCCTTGTGGAAGTTCTATACTTCTAACTCTTCCCTGGTGCAACTTGAGATCATTTTATCTTCTAAATTAACTTGTTGGTTGGGAGAAGAAACTCACCTGCACCTGGCTACAGCCTCATTTCAGGTAGTTGTAGAGAGTGGTAAGGTGTCTCCTGAACCCCCTTTGCTCCATACTGAACAAGTCTAGCTCCTTCAGCCATTCCTCACAAGACTTATGCTCCAGACCATTCACCATCTTTTCTGGACATGCTCAAGCACCTCTAAATTTTTCTTGTAGTGTGTGGCCCCCAAACTAAACACAGGACTCAAGGTGCAGCCTCACCAGTGCTGAATACAGGGGGACAATCTCTTAGTCCTGTTCACAGTCATCACCTTGTACACATTATTGTTGAGTCCCAAGGTTTTATATTATGTAGTTAATTAGATTTTTAAAGAGAGGCTTGTCTGCCCATGAAGGTTTCTCTAGAAAAATACATACTTACCCAGAATGTCTTCATTTACCCTGATGTCTGATCAACACCTCATGGGAAGGATGTGAGCATCATATGCATGAAAGTTTGTGAAAAGGGATATGATTTAAACAAATTTCAGTGCCTCCTAAGGTTCTAGAAGTATTCTTCTTCAGTAAGGAAATAATTCAAATTGGGATTGCTGCACCCCTATTCCCTTCCCCTTCACTGCCCAGGCTGTAGTATATCTCTCCTTCCTGACCAGCTGGTGAGACAGGAGCAAGAAAAATGGAGACCTTCAGCTGGAGAGAAAAGGAGTGGCCATCATTGATTCCAAATCAGATAAACTGCCTTCTAGTCACATGTTTGATACTCTAGCGTTTTCTCTTGTATTTCCATGCCAATCAAGACCAGAAACTATTCAATGAAGCAAATGAAAATTTTTATAAAGAATCAAAACAAAACCCATAAAAGTTATAGTACAATGTCAGTCTTAGGATAGAAATATGAATGGAATGGGTTTTTAAAGTAATTTCAACAGTCCTATAATTTTATTGAAATCAGCAAATTAATAGAATTAACAAGTAAGTTAATAGAATCTTAACTAGTGGATGTTCACTGTATGTTAGGAACTGTCCAGAAACAAATAAAAAGAACTGTATTTTACAAGAAAAGAAAATTCTCAGGAATGAAAACAGGAAAACCGATTATAGCATGTGTGAAGTAAATGACTATGTATTTTTTTTTATGTCTGCAGGAGGAATTATTTCTCCTTGTTCTTAAAAAATTATGGGTGGTCAACATAGAGAGAGATTGATCATAACATTCTAGAAACTCCTTTTAAATAAAGTTAATTTAATGCCATTCCAGTATTTTAAGGAGTCCAATATTGAGTGTGGCAGTGTTAATATCTCCATGATACAGATTAAAATTGAACCAAGTAAAAATTAAATGTCTTGCTCTTAACCCCTGACATTATTCATTACTGTGAGTACAGCTTTCTCCTCAGGATCAAATCCAGTACAGTATGAAGTAATACCCATTTCTTTACCCATTTGTCTCTGCTGTGGATGATTGATTTCCTAATGGTTGTTCAGAGCACAGACCAGAACACTGTAAGTCAGCCTAACCATGCAGAGCTTTCACCACAGTTCACAGTCATTCTGTTAAATTCAGGAAGTTTTTGGTCAGATATTGTTCTGTACAGAAGAGGTGTTAAATAGGTAGAGCCAATTTTTGTCTATCCTTGGCATAACAATTAGTTTTTGGATAAGCTTGGGAGTTGTAAACATTTCCAGGATCTCCTTATGTGTCATCTTTACCAAGCTAAATTATGAAGCTCGCCAGGTATCCATAAAACCTGTTATTGATATATATGTATATGCATATGTCTTTTTATTGTGTTACCTATTAATATAATATAATAAAATACATATACATCCCCAAATTCCAACTGGTGAGAGGACAAATATATGTGACTTGCACAATTTGTGATGCCATCAAATGTCGCCACAAGCCCCAGCTGGGTAATAATTAGCATTGATTCCATGATTGAAGAAGGCTGATCAATTGCTTTATTACATCATCTTGTAGTATATTATACAATACTTATTCAGAAACCCAGTAACTCTTACAGCCAATCTGATGCAGCTTTGACCTAATTGGTCAATCAACCCAAACACCATCCAGCATCCAATTAAGAAATCACACTTTAGTAAACAAATCCATGACACGTTCCACATGTGCACAACAATTGGTGAAACAAGTGGAGATAAGAATTGTTTCTTATTCTTTTCTCTGATTTTCTCACAGCCTTCCCCGGGAAAGTGCCTGGGAAAGTCTGTGCCTGCTCTCTGTGGCCAGAGAGCTGCTGCCACAATCAGGATATATTATATAATGAAGTCCAGTAAGAGGCTTAGAATACTCATCAAAAGAAGGCATAACAAATGCAGTTTTTATACCTCATTCACTACAATCTACTTCTCTAGCACCTGCCATATAAGAGTAGCTAATAAAGAAGTGTGGATGTTTCCTCTTTTTTTCACCAGTCTGTTTGGGAATCACAGGTAAAATCTTCTAGGTTTTAATACATACTCACTGCATAGGAAAGAAAAGACTTTGACTTTCTTGCAATGAATCCATTCTTGCTATTAGAAGATTCACTTCATTTCACTTGCTCATTGTCTATCTGCTGTTTGTTCTATCTACTTTTTCTTTTTGTTTCTGTTCCAGAAACCAGGATTTGCTTAAGCACTATGCAGCTAAACAGAAGAATATAAAATGACCAAAGGGCTATTCTCATTTATTTTTCTCTCATGCACACTGCACTCTTGCACAAAGACTATATGTAGAACAAGAAACTTTGCCACGCTGCTTTTATTTGGCAATAATTTCCTTAAAAACCAGAATATTTTCCCTTTTTTGGAAAATATTTTGGCAAATATTTTCCTTAACAAAGTCTCCTTTGAAATGTTTGCAACGTACTGCAAAGAGAATTTTGGGTGGCTTTTTGGTTTCAATATAATAAATATTGTACAAAAAGCTGCTGTGCCCTTGTGGCTATGAAGGCCAATGGTATCCTGGGGTGCGTTAGGAAGAACATTGCCAGCAGTTCAAGGAGTGCTGTGTCCAGTTCTGGTCCTCAGTGTGAGAGAGACCTGGAGATCCTGGAGAGGGTCCAGAGAAGGGTGACAACGATGATTTAGGGACTGGAACATTTCTTTTACAAGGACAGGCTGAGGGAGCTGGGCCTGTTCAGCTTCAAGGAGGGACCACTGAAAGGGATCTTTATCGCTGTATAGAGGCTTCTGAAGGGAGGGTGCCAGAGGATGGATCCAGGCTCTTCATGGTGGTGCCAAGCAATAGGACAAGAGGAAATGGGCAGAAACTGATGCACAGGAAGTTCCACCTGAATGCGAGGAAGAACTTTTTACTGTGCAGGTGACCATGAACTAGAACAGATTGTCCAGAGAGCTTGAAGAGTCTCCCTCACAGGAGATATTCAAGAGCCATCTGGATGTAATTCTGTGCCATGTGCTCTGGCATGACCCTGCTTGTGCAGAGATGTTAAACCACATGAGCCACTGGGGTCCCTCCAACCTTGCTCATTCTGTGGTTTTGTAATGTATATTTACATTCATAAATAAATTATCATTTGTTTGGAGGTTTTTTGCAATGTCTTAACTCAGTGAGCTGGAAGCAGGATGATCAACAAACTTTTAATTATCTTCTTTCAAACATGTTTACTTTCTAACATATCAGGGAGATTGTTTTGTTTGTTTTGGCTTTTTTTCTTATAGATAGTATTTTTCCTCACCAAATTAAGGTTAATATGAGTTCTTTCTCTGTTTGCATTAATGAACATTTCCAGGCAAGGTCTACAATGTATAAATTTCATTTTGTAATACATATTTTAATTATTCTTGTATGTACCTTTTGGGGGTCAGATCTAGGTTCTGGAGAGAACTGAATGGGATTGCATGCTGAAAAAAAAATCTGTAATTACTATTCAACATATCATTCATGGGTCAGTGGTAAAGACAGATGCCTAGGGAATCTATTCTGCATATCCTCATGTTTGTTGGTTGAAATGTTATGCTAGTTTTAAACGAAACCTTTTCAATTAATTCTTTTAAATAATTTAGTTTTAATATGTATACATGAGAAATCTGAACATTCTGCAGATCTTAAGGCCATATATTTATGACCATTTGTGAAGAAATTTAAATTAACTTGTCTAAATATATTGCTTACATTAATAGGCCTGTAAGTCTCGATTGAATCCAGGATATTTACTAGAGAGACACTGGGCCATTTGCATTCTCTGCAGCAGATATTTGATGCTGCAGTTTCTTTCCTCCATCAGATTCCTGCTGCTGTACTTACTAGATCTCTTTGTTGTGTTGCCTAGCCCAGCACTGAGCAAGTAAATATATCACGATTTTAAGTTTAAAATAGAGTCAATGGATTACCATATGACTATGTTTCTGATGTAGTGCAGGAATGAACATTATTAGACTGCACTGCTTTGCATGAAGAGAGATGATGGAAGTTTACCTTGCACAAAAAAATAAAACTATCATGAACTATAAAGGGAAATAATAAAGAAAAAAAATAATTTTCTCATCTCAATCAAGAATTTACTTACAGGTTAAAGGGTTCTCACTCACCCTAATCTTATCTGTACAATCTCAGAGAGATTTGCATGGCTTCAGACTATACAGCATTCACAGCAGGTTCCTGTGGCCTAATCCATTGTAAGCAGGGATCTCATCACTCTACAATTACCTGAGGGGAAGTAGTAGTGAGGTGGGGGTCAGTCTCATCTCCCAGGGAACAAGATAAGACAAGAGAAAATGGCTTCAGGTTACACCACTGCAGACTTAGGTGGGATGTTAGGAAAAATTTCCTTACTGAAAGAGTAGTTAAACACTGGAACAGGCTGTTTGGGGAAGTTGTTGAGTCTGGAGCTATTTGGAAGAGGTGTAGATGTGGCACTTGCAGTTTAGTGGAGGACTTGGGAGTGCTGGGTTAACAGCTGGACTCAATGCATTTAGAGATCTTTTCCAGACTAAATTTTTCTATGATTCTATGCTAAGGAAGGGAGATTCTAGAAGAAAATAATGCAGGTAACTAATTTCTTCAGACAGAATTGTTAGTGTGCAGCTTTGTGTTTATTATATAGACTACAGTCACAGAGCAGGTAAATGAAGCATGAAGTGTGATGCATTTAACTCAGTGTAATACAAAAACCAATTGCATCAAGTTTTAGAAACTGAGATTAGCCTGAAAGAAAAATTTGTAAGAGACCTGTTGTTAGCAAAAATTATTGATTCGGAGTGGATCCTGTGACTTTTGTTTTTTCTTCCTTAAAGATTTGTTATGAGTGTAATAAAATACAGATAATTGATCTGAATCATAATAGAAATATTTTCCTACTTCCATGTGGGGTGATGAGTTCCCTATAGATTGCTAGTCCTGTGTAAAGCAAACAAACAAGCAAACAAAGATGACACTATGGATAGAGAAAAATGTTATTTACTTATAATTTTTAGATGGGGTAAAAAGTTCTTTGTGAACAGTTGTTAGATAAAATAAATACAGCTGCAAAGCAAAAGTTATCCTTTCTTATTAAAAAAATATGATATACACATGAAGATGATTATTTTAAATGTTGCATCATATGGCTGTCACTTGATGATTGAAAACTATTAAAGCTGAACAATAATTTATGCACATTTACATATATCAGGTGCAGAAATAAAGATCTGTGTTGTTGGGAGTGTTTAGAAGACTGACAAATCAAGACAGTTTTAAATTTTAAAATTAAATTTTGCTGATTTAGTTTAACAATGTCACAAATTATACTTATGGTTAATTATTTCCTGTTATAAATCATCACTATTACACCTAAAAAACTCGAAGAGTATTTTCTTTCTTCCAGTGCATGTATCTGATGAATGAATGTGAAGATTGATCTAAATGGAATTTGAATATATATTGCCAGTCTCTTTGACACCAGCTTTGGTGAAAATGTTTCTTTTTAATAATGCTGGCATTATGAAATTATTTCAAGTGGATCACTGTTCTGTGTGCAGACTGGTAATGAAATGTCTTTTCTTTCTCTAAAAAATGCAATAGTTATAAATTCTTACATTAAATTTCAGCCTTCTTGCTTTGACCCATATCTTCCTTAGCATTAGACTAAAGATTGGAAACAACATTTATATTTTGTCTAGTTAATTCCACCTCTACCAGGTTCATCTATGAACAAATATGTTAGCTTTTTCAGCAACTTTAGTAGTTATTCAGATGACAGTAGCTGAACACTGTGTAGCCTTGTAAGTCCTAAGATGAAAGAAGTAGACCCTTTATTAATATGTGGCAATTAATTTTGACAGATTTAAGTGAGCTTGGTGTTCTCCAAATATCAGTTTCCTGATGTTTGTACTTTGTGATCAGAATGAAGGCATTTAGAAGAAATGAGTGTTACCCCACACCACATTAAAACAAAAATTCATTCTTTGGCTTCAGACAAAGTCAAAACTGCTAAAAAACAGTTCTGGGGATTTTCTTTGAATTACTGTGGGGTTTCTTTAAGGTGAAGTTTGGTTATGCAAATGATTCTTTTGAGATCAAATGATACATAAAAGACTAGGGTTCACTATTAAGGGAAAATTATTTTATTAGATTTTATTAGAATAACTATAATTTTATTACAATAATTATAACTATAATTTTATTACAAATGTCAGACTTTTCACCTGTAAATAAAATACCAACATAAACTCTTGCTGATAATGTATTGACAATGATCAGCAATTTTTACAGCATTATGATAGTTTGAACTTTTGAACTTTTACTATTCTTCATATTTTAATTATGGCAAAAACTATTGCTATCTGAGTATACTACATCTAAATTTTTGATATTTAGTTTTACTTAGTAGTTTAATTTTAATATTGAAATATATTCATATGCAATAAAGTTGTATGAAGAGTTATCTGTATAATAGTTATCTGATATATTTCAGAATGGGAAAGTTAGTTAAAATATTTTAAAATTAATTCCCATTTAAGGAATATCTGTATTTAAAATATCTGTATTTAAAAGCCATGATTCTGTAACTTCAGCTTATCTTAAATCCAGAGAACATGCCCAACTGCCACAGTCAGATAGAAAATGCAGTGCTTGGGTAAAACATTTCCAGTTAACAGCGCCTTGGCATCTAATTGATTAGGAATCTAACTCATTAGCTGAAAATCTTGGCAGAAATTGTCTTGGATTCACATTAATATTTCATGAGGCTTGAGGTCTTGAGAGGTTCAGTATTGGCATTGAATTGCTTTGTGCTTTTGCTTCCATCACTTTGTTCTTTCACTTGCATGAAGTGACCTGATATCAATCTACACCTGTCCATACTCTTTAAACTTTTATTACATTGTTGCTCACTTATTAGAAGGGAACTTTTAAGTAATAATTTAAATAATAAGAGAAGTCATAATGTTATTTACTAAAGTATAGATTACAGTGGTGGAGAGTCCCTGTAGCTTTCTTGTTTTTTAATGAATCTGGAAATGGGTGGTTGACACATCTTCTTCATCATGTATTGTCATTGTCAGGTACCACAAATTCCCCCTCAGCCTTTAGCCTAGAGTCGTTTCTGGTCCTCAGTAGTAAACCTAAAAAATGTTATGTCCATGGTTTCCTAAGGCACAGAAACAGGAGAGCAAAATCCTGAAATGTATTTAAAATAAAAGAAAAAAGAAAAATAAAGAAATTGTACTTTACTCTTTTCTTTAGTTTCCTTAGTGGACATCAGTGTTGGTGACTGATTCAGACAATTCTATTAATTTTTTTTTTCTTGAGAACATTTTAATGGAACTTATCAATGTAGAGTCCTGATTGTTTGTTAAGTTTGAGCATTTTTAATTATCTTCTGCTGAGATAAATTATTCGGCAGATGCAAGACATAAAATGTCACTATTTAATAACATGAAGTTCTCCTGCTTCAAAGGTTTCCTTCTCTACTGTCTCCTCCTCTGACAAAAGGATCCCTCAAGCAACATTTGAAGTATAAACTCACATTTTCTTTGGGTTAAGTTTTAGAATGCCTTCTGGTTGAAAAACAAACTTAAACCAGCATTTAAAAAGAAAATTAAAATGAAATGTTTAAAATTTTATATTTGTCTACAGGGCATTCAGCCAGCAGTACTGAAACCATGTAAGTATGAAGAATGTTTAGAAGCTTATGGGATAAAGAAGCTTTTCAGTTGTAAGATAAATTATTTATCAGAATATTGGCAAGTTAAAGATGTTCTTCCCCACATTATATATAAAATTTAGAAAATATCTGATCTGCAGGGCTATGTTCATCATCCAAAAGTAAGTAATCTGGATTCTTTGGCAGGTTTCTCATCTCCCGGAATAAACCAACCTTGGTATGCAGACTCTTCACTCTTTAACCTCATCTGTCCCTGGAACACTCATGGAGTTTTATCTCAGCACAAATTAAGCCTCAGGGAAGCTATGACACATAAATATATAAGCAGTATCACCATGTTTAAGGTTTGGGAGCAATTTTCTCACTTCAGAGTTAGTAACTAGTGAAAGTGGTTAACATGACTCTTGAATTTTATTTTTTAATTAAAAAATTACAAAACCACATAAGATTGTGCATTTCTAAATAGCTGTATTAAGAGCTATTCAAAGATTGTAGTACATAGATTCTTAAGTCTTTAATTCTTTCAGAGAATGTATTATACATTTCCAAAATGAACTCTTTTGTGACATTATGTAGCTTTGATGGATGTTTGAAAAAAAGATGCAAACTGGATTTCTGGATGATTCACATCACAAATTTGCAGAGACAAAAGTCTCCATTGGCCTGTCAAATTTATTTATATCTTGCAGTCTTAGTCACAGAAAAGCAGTTTTAGTTTGCTAACAATATCATTGTTACAAGAATATCTGACAGTTTCAAATACCTGTGTGAATAATACATTACTAGGTATGCCATGCCTTGAAGTATTCAGAGTAATTTTTAAGATATAATCCTGGCATTTCTTAGTGGGACACTTCACATGAAACTGTTTGGGAATAACACTTGTCATACATTGACAAGTTTCAGCAATGGGTAATTCTTTCAACAGTGTGCCATTGACTCTTGGTAACTGGAATTTCTAAGGAACAAATAATTCCTTTTACCTATTGGGTTTTTTCTTCTTTTTTTTTTCATGGAAAGCTGAAGCACAAAAAAATTTGTCTTACCCTAAATGAAGTGACAGCTGGTCCAAAAGATACATTTGTTTTGTACATGGTAAGAGAAAATGCACGAGAGTAAAAAGTTGAATAAAGGTTTTATTAGCATAAGCACAGAATGGCTACATCAGTCACAAGTGACAAAACCCATAGTCAGCCTTGCAGGTCATCCCAGACATCTATCAATAAACCTGGAAAAGCAACCTTACCCAGGCAGTTTTTAACTACTGCTTGTGTTGCATGTTGTCTCAGACAGCTTCAGAATAGCTGAATGAGTAACACAGGTATGTGAAAAAATGCCTGAAAATTGTTGGATTTATAAAATATATTTGAAGATTTGTAAACTTATGAAAATTTGAGAATTATAATTTTACCTCTCCCTGTAATTGAAATAACCTTCTTCAGACACTGCTGTAATTTTACATTAGAAGAATGCCTTGTGTTGTCTCCTATGACATGAACTTAAACATAATTTTTGATAAACTATGTTTTTAGAAACTTCTGCTGACTAAGAACTAATAAGGAGCTATGACATAAATGATATTACTTTATATTATTGCATATATTTAAATCTGTGTTACTGGTTATGTTTGGCTCCTGGTTTTCATACATTAACACTATGTTTCTAAGTAAGGATATGCAGAGATCTAGTAACATGCATATTATGAAATGGCATTCATATCTCAGCGAAAATCATGTTTTGGTAATTTCACACAGTTGATAATTTGAAGATAGGCTACACATTTTGGGTGGTTATCCTTTCTAATTACAGTCTGAAGTAAATAAGCTAACCAGAACAGTTGTTTATGATTTTGTAAATAGAATTTATGCATAGTCTAAAGCATACCATAAAACATACTGTACTAGGAGAAATCTCTAAATTCAAACTTTTTAACTTTAGAAGGCAAGGACAAACATAAATAACAATAAACTAAACTAGTTAAAGTTATGTGTATGCATAAAAGTGAATTAGCGTATCTTTTGCTTATATATATTGTAAAAATAATAAATAGACTTTTGGGTAGATGGAAAACTATCCTTTAGGATTAACTCCATCAGATTATGACAATGTCAAATATTATAGCTGAAACATTTAAAAAGTGCAATAATTTTATGATCAATGATAATATTTGCAATGAGTCTAGTGATAATAAAATATAACCATGTCTCTATGCACAGTGACAGCTTACAGTATGCATCAAATATTTATTTTTTTACTTTTTACAAAATTATATCATTTTACTAATGCCTTTTTTTTTTAATAATTTCCTAGCCATCAGAGAAATGTGTCTGAAATTGTTATTCTGCTTCCATAGATCATCCATTAAACAGAACAGGCAAATGTAAAATTTCATTATCTACAATCTACCTACTGGATTTCTAGGAGATAGAATTGTTCGTGACTTTTTGAAATAAAGTTATTTCCCCTGTCTTTATTCACAACATGCTTAACATAAGTATAACATATTTCTATCCAGGAAGTTCAACTGCTTGAATAATTTCACAGGGTACCAGCAATTGGAAAGCACAATTATAACTCTGTCATGGTTTAATGCCAGCAGGCAACTAAGCACTGGACAGCTGCCTGGTCATCCAAGGTTGCTTTTGAGATAGTAAGTATTCTTTTGTAGAACAGAAACCTGACATAATGTAGCCTGGTAACTAAATTTTTTTGTTATTTTCAATATAGGCCCCCTAGCTTGTTGTGTTGTATGTGTTGACTTGACAGTGCAGGAGCTCATCTTGTCTGGACTTCTTGGCCTGAGTTTATTTTAGTTTGCCTACCTGTAACAGCTAATATCTATGTGGATTTTATCTACTTTTTTCCTTAAAATGGTATTACTTTATGCTGTAATGCCTGCTACAAATAATTTGCATATAATAGGAGTAGGAGTAATATAGTAGGAGTAACAGTTACTGTATGCAACTGACAGAGAATGAACACATAAAGCTCATTCAACATATAACAGGAAAATAATTAAAAGATTCCTGAGACATCAAGGCTTTCAGCAATTTACCAATCAGCAGTGGATTGTGGATACAAAACCAAGCTAATAAAAACACTCTCAGTTGTGGGTGTAACACAAAAGATATATAACCAACATCTAACTCACAGATCATATTCAACTTATGATACCTAACAAAGTCAAAAGCAAAATGAGTTACGGTCTAGTGCAGACAGAGCATAAAGCATGTCAGAAGAAAAATAGGACCTCAAGTGAAGATTAGGGTGATGAGAAGGAAGCATGAACATCTTGTTAATCCTTGCAAAGTGAAGAAGGAACACCCGCAGCTAATCTCCCTGTGAAGGCTTCCAGCTGATGACAGCTCTCTGTAACCCTTCCCTGGCATTCCAAGACAGAAGCCCTCAGCCTTAGGACTTGAGTGAGCAGTGTAAACATAATGGTAAACAAAACAGAGGAAAAGGAGAGCTGCCAACCCCCCTAGTTTTTATTCTATAACAACTTTTAAATGTAATCTTGTTAGGCAAATACATATTGACCAAATTATTTCCTGTGAGTGTTAGTACCTCTGTACTTGACCTAATAATAAACTTCTTTGTGTTTTAGTTATGCCATAAAAAATTTGATTAGGCTAGTAATACATTCTTGGTATCACTTGTATGTAGTTACTTTTCTGCTTGTCCATAACAATATTTTTGACCACACCATGCTTTCAGAAAATACTCACAAACTGAGGCCTATAAGGAGCTGGATGGTGTTGGTCCAAATCTGGGGAATCCTTATAAGAAAAGCATTTAATTTCTAAGAATATCTGTTATCTAGTTCTCTTAATTTTTCTGAGGAGCTTAAAATTAATATTCACAACCTTTCTCTGATTGATATTACTAATATCATAGGCTTTTAGGCGTATTTTATAATCACCTATTCAACCCATGTAACTGCCATATGGAAAGGAGGTACCTTCTAGGACACAAGAATGAATGATGAAAAAAAGAAATATTTCTTTGAGGGTAGAGAAGACAAAAGAGTTATCAGCTGCATAAGCAGATGACTGACCAAAGCAGCTCCAGATCTACTATTACAAACTGCTGAAGGATCTTGTCTGCCAGTTAGAGAGTACTGCTGGGAAAGAAATCTTTCCTGTCTAGGTAGCTGTACCCTATGATTCAAAGAAACAGCACAAAAATTACTTCGGTTTGGTAAGAAAAGCATTATGTATTTAAGATGCTTCATCTAATTAAGAAAAAAAAATGTAAAAGAAGTCTGAAAATATTATTGTTCAGAGAACTAGTGGTGCAACAGTTTTCAAGTGCCAATAGAGATCTTTCTTTAGGGGTCTGGAATGAATGTGCTTTTCTCAGGTGACAGATGTAATAAAACACAACATGAGAGTGAAAAAAATCCCATTACTAAAAGGAATAGATTCTTTAAAAAGGTACTTCAAACCTATTATTTTTTAGTTTGTATACTGTCACTTTATCTCTGGATTTTGAGGTGATGTAAGAGGATAAAACCCTTCCAATGCAAACCTTTCAAGCCAAGGTGTTTTCATATCCTGACATAAGCTATTGAACTATTCACAGGTCATGAAAGAGGGTGACATGGCTGATAACACTCAACAAGACCAGCTGTAATTCAAAAGCTTACACTAAATAAAAGAGAAAAAAATATTGTCTTTTCAAAACTTATATTAAATTGCTGTTTGTAGAATTGATTTAATGCTTTTTAAGAATCCATACAGCACAAATAACATAATTTGCCATACATAAACTGTCCCTATTCAGATTTACTAATTGGTTCTGAATTTAATTAATTTAGATTTAAACATCAAGCTACAAGGGCAAACAGCCTTTTCTGTGTTGATTTCTTAGATGCCATGGGTCTAGCTTGGCTGGCTGACAGGTGTCCTCTAGGCTGCCTCCTCAGCAGAACACAAGGAGAAAATAAGATGAAAAGCTCATGAAAAGACAGGGAGATCACTCACCGAATACCATCATGCACAAACCAGACTCTACTTTGGAAATTAATTTAATTTATTGGCAATTAAAATGAGAAGAGGATAGCAAAAAATCCCCAAACTAAAACCTGCTTCCCTCCATCCCTCCCTTCTTTTCAGGCTGAGTTTCATTCCTTACTCTTTTGCCTCTTCCCACCGAGCATTGCACTGAGATGGGAAATGGGAGCCATGGTCACTTCATGATGTGCCCTCTGTGGCTCATGTTTTGTCATGCTCCAGCATGGGGTCCCACCCACAGGAGACAGTCCTTCACAGAACGTTTAAATATTAATATTGTTCCCTCACAGTTATTCTACTCTCTTACAGCTGTTGCACTGTGTTTTTTACAGGTTACCACAAAGGTGCCACCAGCTTCACTGATTGACAGTGGGTCCATTTTGGAGTTGGCTGAAACTGGCTCTGTCCAATATGGGGCAGGTCATGGTGTCTTCTCACAGAGGCCATCCCTGAAGCCCTACTGCTATCCAAACCCTTCCACGTAAACCAAATACAGTAAGTATTTTAAGTCTAATCTATGTCCCATAGAGATTCTAGTTGAAATGGTTAATTCAAATTTTCTTATTGAGCAGGAAATATATTTTGCCTTGGAAGGTGTCACAAGTAATTTGTAAGCTCAAGGATCAGAGAAAAGATCAACAGTGGTGGTCTTGGACCTTGGTGTTCTCCGTACACTACTTGTTAAAGGAAGAATCAATGAAACTATTCTAGACTGCTGGGGAAAGTTTCATGCTCACATGATATCATTCACATAGGATACACCAACCATGCCAAAATCTGCTGATGAACAGTGTAACAGATGTAAATACTCTAGGGAGCTTCTGAAAAATACCGAGGGACAGTTTGCTCAGGCATACAGTCCATGGGGAAGTATGTACTCATGAATAAGGAAGAACTGACTGGTGAGGTCCTTGCTGGTGGCAGCCTTCACTGTAGCATTTTGAGACAGAATGGTTTAAGATTCAAAAATAAATGAGTAAAAAGGAAAAAAATAGCAGAATTAGACCCTCTGGAGACCTCAGGAGAACAGATTCTGCCTTGTTAAAATTGTGCTTGTTGAGATGTTATGAGAGCCTAGCCTGAAGAGAAAAAGTGGCCGTCAAGAACTTTGATGTGCTTTGAGGTTGAATTTCAAGGTTTACAGCCTCAAAGCACAGATGATTCATGCTGATATGGTAGAAAGTTTATCAGGCAAGGCAGAGTGCTAGCAGAGGAGAGCAGGGAGCCCCTGACTGAGCTCTAAAGCAGGAAGAAAGTGTAAGGGGTGTGGAGATAAGGACTGGCCATCTGGGAGGACCACGGAGATAATGCTCAGGTGTGCTGGACTGCAGAGCCAAAAGCAACAGTTGAGGAGGAGGTAGAACTCATGAGGGATGTGAAATACAACCTTCTGGAACAACATAGGCCATGAGAAGGGTAAGGGTGAGAGAAATGGTCACGAGGGAGGCGAAGGTACCTCCTGCTGTATTCTATTACTGGATGGGAGGCTGTAGTGAGGACAAAGACTGTTCTCAGAGGCTTAAAATCCTATGACAGTAGGCAATGGCCACAAGCAAAAAATGAGAAATTATGATTATCTATGAAAAAGCCTTACCATCAGGGTGATCAAACACTCCAAGGATTTGCACAGAATGGCTTTGAAACTTAGTCCCTGAAGCCAGTTAAAATTTGTGCAAAATCATCTTAAGTGGAGACCTGATTAAAGACAGGGATTATACCTGATGACTTCAGGAGGTCCATTCCAATCTGTTTCATTAAATTAAATAATAGAATTAAATAACAATTGAACAGAACTGTGATGTCACGAGTGTCCAAAAACACCCCTCCCAGTTTAGAGCCTGTATTGGTATTACTACATCTCAAAATTAAACAATAA
>QUSF01000001.1:52644542-52733851 GCA_003676055.1 Chloebia gouldiae
TTTTCTTTTTCTTTTTCTTTTTCTTTTTCTTTTTCTTTTTCTTTTTCCTTTTCCTTTTTCTTTTTCTTTTTCTTTCTTTTTCTTTTTCTTCTTTTTCTTTCTCAATACAGGCAGGAACAAATCCTGCTGTCATTGCCACTACCATTTTATGGTGTGGTTTTTTTCACTCTGTTAGGTCTTGCTTCTCTGTTTTCCCGTTTTGACTTCATCTTGACAAGTCATTTTTCATTTCCTGTTGCTGGATGTCCACCCTTGACTCACTTGAGGGATCCTTCTACCTAGAAGTACATAAGCACTGCCCTGGCATCCTCAAGAGACCCTTGTCACTCCTGTGCTTGGTCATTTTGATTGATGACTGCAGATGTAACTTCATCATAAAACTGTTGTTTGCAATTAGGAAATAAAATGACCTTCCTTCTGACCTGTAATTAGGTAGTAATACATTATATTTAGGTTGTTTATTTTTTATGGTCACTGATTAGATGGAAGTTCAGCACAATTTACAGTTTAGATTATTCCTCATTTTTCCTTCACACAGTCACTGAAAATAAGAATTTAGACTGTTGGAAGAGTTCTATTCATTAAAAGGTTTGGGTTTTTATTTGTTTTCATTTCAGTTCTTACTTATCTGTGCTTTTTATGGAAAACATTGAAAGAAATCGAGTACAATTTTTATTTTGTCACTCTTTACATAACTTTCTGATCCCAGCTTTTTGTAGAGTGATACTTTTGAAATACCAAGCTGTCATATTTGCTTGAGGAAAACTTTGAAACAAGGAGCACAATATAGATTTCTCTGGAACATAACTATAAGGGCTTTAGAAATATTTACATATAAGGACTTTTGAAGATAATCCATCAACATTAAATGAAAACTCAAAGATTCTCAGGTAATCAAATACTGAAATAACTGTGATTTTAAAATCTACAAATAATAATGATAATAATAATAGTTGAAATGGAAATTAGATTGGGAAAAATATAGGCCTTATTCCTATTGCAAAATGTAAGAAAAACAATAGCAACCTTGAGACCCAGTTTTTGGAGCACTGTATGAAAACTTATTATTTAACTGCACTGAAAGTATTCATTGTATGAATACTTTCAGTGCAATTAAAAAGGGTCATTGACCTCAGGCTTGCAAAACTGACATGTGTTGTTAAGTGAGCTTTAAATTAAAGATAAAAGAGGGAAAGGAATCTGTCAAACAGCACAAAAGAACTGACATGATCTCCCAACCCACAAAATAAGGAAACACTGAATGCATTAACTATTCTTTGTTTCAGAACAAAAAGATGAATATTAATAATATAAAATGACTAAATGAAGAGAAAAACAAGAAATGTCATTATACAATCAGCCCATTTTAACATGAATAATAACTTTGTGATAGTTTTGCATAAATGGATCATCTGTATGTAGACATAAAAGAAACTATATTATAAAGATGGAATATATTAAAAAAAGGAAAAAAATTATGGGATCTTATTGGAAGTTCTTTGGATTAATATCAAGAAAAGAAAAGAAAAATAGAAGTGAAGGAGAGGAATTTTTTTTTCCAGCCAGCCAGAAATTAGCAGTTTCCAACGTAGCTGATTGATTAGCTGCCAACAAAGAAAGAGAAGCAAACTAAGAAACCACGTTTCTGAATAGGTGTAGTTTTCTTACTCACGGAGACAATTATTAAAATGTAATGTAAATCATCACAGTGATATAAAAATGCTTTTAAAAACAATCAGGTTTTTTTATTACAACAGATTTTGTAGAGGTCCTGGGAAAGATTACAATTTATTACCGTAGAAATTAAATTTTTTAAAAAATAATACTGTGTTCCCCTGAGCATCATGAGCTAATGGCTGTAATTGCAAAAAATTTAACTATTCCAAAAGAAAATATAATTGAGGTTAAACATGCTAGAAAACCTTCAAGACAATCTATATAAAAATCAACTTTATTCTGACAGTGATTGCTTTCTGCACAAAAGCAAAACTTAGTCCCAAAAGGTTTAAGCTCTCCAGAAGGATTTTTTTCATATTTGATTAAACTCAGTTTTAATTATTTACTCCAGTTTTATATGTGTGTGTTCATGTATGTCTGTGTCTACACATCTTATATATGTTCATTGTGGCAGCTGTAGAGAATTCTCATCTTAACCAGGGCTTCTTAATTAACTTGCCCTCAAATGGGTTAAAAATGAACAGTGAGTTTCAGTTCTGTGACACAACCCAAATTAGTCACAAAAGACATCCAGAAAGTCATCTACTTATAAATATTTTCAATCTATCTCTCACTGCAATAATTAGTCATTCATTACAAAGTTTAGGAGAAGAATATATGCCATTCCACTACAATCATCTTTGTTGCACTTCCTAACAACTAGTGATGTTCATATAGATCATGAAAGTGTCACTTCCTAGGTATTTTTAATTGACTATTTTTCTCCTAATACTTTTATTTTGTTATTAGCTGAGGAATGAGACACCATTGAAATCCTGATGATTTTTTTAGACTAAGTTAACATATTTTTGCAATATTAGTGCCTGATTCATGGTGTCAACATATGTATTTGGGGCAAATGTTTTTCCCAGCTGCAGGAGTATGCTTTCAGCGTGAAAATTCTAGAGAGACAAGACAGTTTGTTCAAGGTCACTTATGTATTTTAGAATTTGGCATTTTGTAGATAAATATTTGACCACGGTGAGTGATAGTGATAAAGCCTGATACAAGGTGTCCCTTGTGTATGGAAGCTTTTCCTGGATTAGTTTTATTTCTGTATATTTCCTAGCTAATTATCACTTCACTTAGGTACCACAAACAAATGGAAAATGAGATTGTTCAAACACCCTTAGACTTACATAAGCACGGCTCATTTTAATTACAGCAGTATGATGTCTTTTTATCACCTTTTGTTGTGACAAAAGCTGATTATTTTTTTGACAGCCAAACCTTGCTACAGAGAGGTGATTCTTTGTACAGATGCTAAAATTAAGTAGAAACTAACATTTAATTGGAAAAGATGCAGCTCTTATATTTATCTTCATTAGCTGAGTGTATTTCCTAAAGATGTGGTTATAATATGGAGTTAAGCAAACTGCTGAATATCCACCATTAGGACTGATTCACATTCTGGTTTAATGGAGATTTGCATTTTGAATTGCTCGGATTTTCTATATTGGACAGATGATAAAATATTTTAAAATTATTTGAATACTCAACAAATTGTGCTACTTGCTCTGGTGTAAACATCAAATATTTCAGTGTAGAACCTGATGCCTTGAAAATAGGCAATTGGTGACTGAACTGATCTGGAAAACACACAGTTTACAGATACAGTTTATCTAGATGTTTTCATTGAACTGTAGACATCATAACTCTTTATCAAGAGCACATTTCTGGTGTTGTGTAAAATCAGTGGCAGAGCCTTAAATAACTTCAGTGGGAGCACGACAGTTCCTGTGGTGCCATGGTCATTCCCAAGGCCAGATCCCCTCTGGAGAGGGGTGTCCTCAGTGCTCCACACATAAGTTACTTGCTAGTAAGGTCTTCACAGGGACAAGGTTAAATTTAACCGGAGTGCTGTTTTCTTTCTCTCAGTAACTTCAAAACTAACTTGGTATGTGTTTGCTGGGGGTTGAGCATAGCGCACAATAGGCTGGGGTTTATCAGCTTGAGTTTACTCGAAGCTGATAAAACTGAGTTTAACAGCTGAGTTTACTCAAAGTAGGTTGTGACAGGTGGGTCTGTGTTCAGCCTCCGGTGTGAGGGCATTTGGGATGAGAAAGCTCAGCTGTTCAGGGACCTGTGCCTGTTTTCACTAATTGGAGGCTTCTTCCTCAGGTCACCTCTCATGGGTGTTTGTAGTTCCAGTGTTCCCCCATGCCTTTTCTTTAATTTTGGCTGAAGGATTGTTTTAAAGGACTTTGGAATGTGCTTTTGGGAAATTGAAAGCTTATTGTCTTGTAAGTAGGTTAAAGATGCCTGTTACTTTTCCTGGTTATAAGTACAGAGAACATCTCTGAGAGAAAGGTGCCTGTCTGGGGGCTGAAAGAATAAAGTTTCTATGATGACTATACTTTCTTCTAAATTATGTTCACTGGGGCAATTCACCCTTCAGTTATGCATACTTATGTAATTTTTTTGACTGTAAATCTAACTCCCTTAGATTTTACTTTCTTAAAATTGATGTGCTTTCTGATGCACCTACTGTGACTAGCTCGAGAATTTCAGGGATAATTTGAGGGAAATAATCACTAATCCTTCAAGAATATTCCATGGATTATTTTGAGCACATGGGTTTTTGCATATTCTTTTATTTTAAAAAAAGCTTTTATTTAAAAAGAGTTGTAAGCGTGAGAATAATTTTCTGTTTTGGATACATTTATGTTTTTATAATATTAAATTTAAAGCTTCATCTTTTAATGCCACTCCTAGGAGAATATACTTCAGAAACATATTCAATATTTTTAAAATAAGCTTTTAGAAATAAAATCTGTATTTTTTTGTATTAAAAATATTTTGAATTGCTTTTCTTCCTTACTTTTAATTCTCACTATGTATTGTGTTGCTTGGTTAGTTAAATGGAAGCTATTTTTAGTTCCCCTGTGTAAGATCTCATGGTGAGAAATTATTGGCAGAGAGATACACAAAGGACTAGCACCAGAGGCATGGAACATGTTTTGCTATGCCAAGGAACAGAAGTTATTATTAAAAAACTATTAATGAAAGCTTTTCACCACTGCAAGGGAAGACATCACAGTCTCCAAAAAAGAGGAATTTTTCCCTTTTGCCTTTTTACTTTACCACTACTCTGTGCACTTGGGCCACCATTTTCTAAATCTCTCAGTAGTTTTCCAGAAGAGATTCAGATACATATTACAAGGAAACATTTTATGGCACTTCACAAACTCATTTCGCGTGTACTTTAAAAAAATGTATTTTTTTATTTATCCTACTTGGTGTGCATAAAACTGTTTTCAGATTTATTGAAATCTAAATTCCTCCTTGAACCTGTATCACTTGATTTGATTCTGAAGAAGGAATTCCCAACATAGTCATATTTGGTGGTGGTGTTGAACAGATCAAGTTTTTTCAGGATTACTCTGTACACTATCTGACTGCACAAAGATGACCATACCACTGTGTGTCACTATGGGGCAGAAACCTGTTTGACCCTACCTCCCATTCTGGAACTCGTGGAAGGGGGATGGGCATTAAAATTATCTTCAGCACCTCAGTAAGTTAATGCTTGCACTCTGTCTACTCTCCTCATTTGTGTTAAATTTCTTATAAATCTTTCACATGGTTCAAATTGTTCAAGATCAAATTTCTTTTGTTTCATCAGTCTGCTCCATGAGGCTTAAAGCGATCTGGGAATGGTTGCAAGACAAGCTCCAAGTGATATTTGTATTGGTCTGGAATGAGACAAGCTGCAGATTTAGCTACAGGCAGTGCATGAACTTCAGGTGATCTGAAATCCCATTTTTACATTTCCTGTGCCATTTCTTTCACCTCAGATATTTACGCTGAATAGCTGAAGCTCTCATTATTTTTTCTTTTTTTTTTTCTGCATTTGCACTTTATTTGCAAATGCAGCAAAGTAGTCTAAAAGAGTAAGACTGAGAGACTTGTGGTTGTTCAGCATGGAAGCCAGAAGACATAGGCATCGCCTTAATGCAAGGAGACAGCTAAAAAAATCAGTTTTGGTTAGAACATTTCATTAGTCTTTACTCTCTAATAAATTTGCATAACATGATTC
The DNA here is from genome assembly GCA_003676055.1 of Chloebia gouldiae. NCBI lineage: Eukaryota > Metazoa > Chordata > Aves > Passeriformes > Passeridae > Chloebia > Chloebia gouldiae. The sequence continues at coordinate 52,650,298 of QUSF01000001.1, forward strand.
ATACAAGTCATTAAAATAAAATATGGGCAGAAATATGGTGCAAGATAATTTTGTTAATATGGAGAGAGTTTAATTAAAAGTTGCTACCATAGGTCACACAAAGTTATTCTCAGTAATGACTCAGATTTTCTAATACTTGGCAATATTTATTAAGATACTTTATAACTGCTATTAGGAATAAATTGCTTCTTCCAGATTATTAAAATAATTTTACTGATAGTGCAGTCCTGAGGACAGAAACAAATAAATAGATGGACATACAAACCAAATTAGCTTACCAAGCCTCACTGACAAGTTGCTGCAATTTTACCAAGGCATGGCTGACCACATCATTATGTAAATAATCACAAAATATTTAAGCAGGCTTTGATCTGTTTACTACAGATCCAAATCCAGATCCAGAGTCTTACTGCAGATTGTCTATGACTTTTCTTCCTAAGAATGTAAAGAAATTTTAGTATGAGTTTATCATTCTTTTACATGTCAGTGACTGAACTGTAGAGTAAGAGAATCATCTCAGTTCTGTGTCAAGTCCTCTGGGCAAAATTTTCCAAAGAAAGGACTCCTGGATTTAGCTTTCAATGGGAGATAAATTTATTGGCTTATTGGTTCAACCTAAAATTTCTAAAAACTGAAAATACTTACAGTTTTTTAAAAGTACTTGTACATTTGGCCTTATTATCTTCTGCTTGTAGAGACAAATATATCTACCATTAACCAGGAGGCTCAATCTGTTACAGGCAAGAAATCTTTTTCAATGCTGTGCAGTCTCCAGTGTCCAGAAAATAATCTCTAGGCCCATTTCTACTGCCTGCCCCTCACCCTCCTGCCCCTTACGGCCTGACTTTAATGCTAAAAGGTTCAGTTCTGCCTTGTCAGTGACAGATTATGAAGGGATGGTTTCTCACTTTTCACCCTTACTTTAAATCATTTGCTGGAAGAATATGTTCTCAATCTTTTTGTATGGGTATATAATTTTTAACTCTTAAATAACAATACCAGAACAGTTTCAGGGTGCCATGACAATATGATTTCTTCTTTGATTGATTTACTTTTGTTTTCTGGACAAGCAATGACATCCTCATGTGATTTCTGCTCCAGAGGATGTGAAAGTTTAATACTGCTTCCATTTCTTCTATTTGGCAAATATATGAATAGTGATTTCTGGTTTCATTTTTACATTACATGCCAAATCTTCCTGAAATGTCACTCTGTCTTTGTTTTTTATGGTTACTGAAGTGCTGATATACTTTATTGTTCTCAGTACCAAGAGTATATTGTGTTCTTATATATATATTAGCAATCTATACTGCCTTTCTGAACACTGAGCTTCAAAATGTCTATTATAGTAAAAAGTGTTTACCTGTATTTGTAAGTTTTTTTAAGTTATCATTTATATAGTTAATACTCATGTGAAGAAGTTGGACTGGAAATGTTTTTTTTTCATCATATTTTAGATCAGCTGTTCCTGGTTCCTTTCCTCAAAATGATCCTTAGAAAGTTTACTCACTGGAAAGGTAAACTTTTGTTTAGTTTTATTTTTGATATTTCTTTTCTCTTATATAATTTTAGAGTACTAATGTAGTCATGTAACAAGTATAACTTCAAATTAATTCATTGCATCAGTAGAGTTTTTGTATTCTTGGAAAGGTTTCTTTTTTGGCTGTGAATTCATTTAACATCTATGTCATTCTTATCTGACACTTACCCATTTATTCAGTGATGTCTTATCATTCTCTGTACTAGCAAGAGAAAGGCAGTAGACTTTTACTAAACCTAATTAATTGGTCACAATGGATTTCTCTGATAGTCTTTTTGCATTTTAATTGAAATATTGACTTTTGTGAAGTGAAAAGCTCATTTTGCATACTCGAGATCCCAGCAACTCTTAAAAAAAATCTCCAGACATGTATTAACTACAGTGTGGATATATATTGGTTCCATATGGAGGATAAAGTGACTTATCCTGGATTTTCCATTACTTTTTACTCTCAGTTTTATGACTTCTGAGATATTCAGGTACTGCATGCAGAAGACAAGGGATAGGGGTACATATGCACATGAAATTATAAAAAAATTCTTGTCACTCCCATGTTTATTGTTCTCTTTTTTTACATTTGCATACATAACATTGGAAGCCAAAGTCAATTTGCAGTTTAACTACTGTGCATGGAAAAATATTCTGGACAGCTCAATATCTTTCTAAATATGGTACTTTCTGAGAGGTGTTGCAGTCACACTGAATGAGTCTACATTGTACCACCTCATCAGCATTTTGTCCTGTGGTTCAGCATGAGGAGTGAGACCCATAATTGTTTGTGACACAAAAATATCATTAAGGTGTGAAGCAGAACACTAGAAACTTTCATTATCTTTTGTATTTTCAAATGACAGTCTCAAATTTAATGAATTCGAAAAATAAAGTGAATTTTACAATTAATCATATTTTCTCAGTAAGCAAATAACAAATAACTGTTATAACCAAAAGACATTGCTTATAATTTTTACTTAAAAAGAGTTATTTGAAGTCAGTGTTAGTCCACATGTATGGATGTAGCTATAAATTAAGGTATTTTTATACAATTTTATTGAGGAAAAAAAATACAATAAACATTCATTTATTCATAATACAATATTAATATAATATGCCTAATGTAAAAAAAAAAGAAAAAAGTAGTCTCAAATTATAATTAAATCTTAAATTTTGATAAGTAACCTGAGACACTGCAATGAAGCTTCTAAAAGAGTTAAGAAATTTTCATCATATAACTTTGACAAAAAAGGGCAAAAAAGAAAATAAGAATTTAATAGAATTGAGTTGATTTATGGGTCAAGCCAAAGATGATTCAGGCCTTCTGCCTGAAAGCCATTTGAAGACATTTAGGGAAAAATGCAATAGCAAAATATATAAAAATGAAAACTTTCATCATTTTCTTAAAGGTCTCAGCAATGGCAGGACTTGGACCATCATGTTAAATAACAAGAGAGAAAACTTTTCCATTTAAAATTTTGATTGATTTTGGATACATTTACATGTTTGATCTCCAGAATTTTTTATGTCAAATGAATTCCATAATTAATTAGATTTTTTTTGGAATATCTTTCCTTTTGTTCCAGTGCTCTCTCTAATTTTACTGGCTGCCTGATAATCCTCGAATTATGGAAAAATGGGTCATCACAGCCTTTTTTTTTAATTGAAGGTACAGACCTATGTTATATCTTCTGCTTCTTATGTTTGCCAAAGTAAAAACTCCTAGACTACTAATCTGTATTCACATGAAAAATATTGCATATTTTCTTGTCCTTCTCTGTGCATTCTTTAATTTTCAAGATTGTAGAATGGTTTTTAATTTTTAGGTCATATTTAACATTTCTGTATATTAAACTGTATATTTCTGTGTATTAAACTGTATATTTTTGAAAACTAACTGTTATGTTTCCAAGATTTTTTTTCTGAACGGCAATATTCTAAATTGATCCCTTTTCTGTATAAATAGAAATTTCATTTTGTGAAAAAATTTTATATTGCTGTTCTGTTTATTCTCCTAATCACTCGTACTGTGTTGGTTTGGGGTTTTTTCCAGCTTTTTACAGTGAGCACTGACATTTCAGATCACCTGTAAGCCTTTTGTGGTTCAGTACTTATTGTATTTTACAGGTCATGCACAGATAAACATATCCTCAAACAATAAAATAAAAAAAAGAAAGACTATTGCAAAGTTAGTTTTTCTGTTGGCTTTGAAGGACAGGTGTATAGTAGATAAAATTGCCCTTCACCTTTCTTCTTCAGTGATTTCTGACACAAGAATTTCTCCTCAAAACCCTAGAACATTTGCAAAGAAAAGTTGAAATATGTTCTTCAAAAATTATATATAATTCACTCCTTTGCAGCTTTTCTTATTGGTGGAAAATTTGTCTTCTCAAATATATGACTTTGAACAGAGAAACTACTGAAAAATGTAAAGATACAGAAATCATTACAGAACCAGAAGTTTTCTGGCTTTATAATATATTTTAAGATGTTCTTGGTTACAAATTAAACAAGTGGTACGCAGGATTCCAATTCTTTAAGAGAAAATGCAGGAGAGAAGGAATAAGGGGGAATCTTTATTACTAAATTGGAAAAGATTTAGGGAAAATAGCTGGATACAAATCTGTAAATTTCAATTATGATCTGCCTTCACAACTATAGTATTTCACTTTTAATTAGTTGAAAGTATTTATACATCTTCACAGAATCTTTGAATGGTTTGAAGGGACTTTAAAGATCATCTGGTTCCAACTGCCCTGTCATAGTCAGGGAACCTTCCACTAGACCAGGCTGCATCTTCACTTGAAATGTATACAAGACTCCTGTCCTAGTCCAACCTTTTGGATAAACACAAGTCGGGAAGCAAGACTTGCATTTCTCATACCTTGACATTGAAAATTTTACAATATAATGATGTATCATTTTTGTATTTATTTATTTTCATTCCGTGTATGACAAATATTTAAGAAAAATAATAAGCACTAGCTTTTATTTATAAAATATTTTAAAGTTAATATACTTTTTACTTCCTTCTCTTAATGAAACTTTCCATTAAAAGTGATTTAAGGCCACTATTTATCCTGAGAGTCCATAATACATTTACAGATAGATAAAACTAATGCAGTCTTAGTGCTACTAGAGGCACTTCCTTTTCCCAAGAAGAAATCAGTGTTCCTGATGTTAAAGCATAGTAGGAAAATCACCTGGACTTCTTAAGAATGAGAGATGAATATGCAGATATTCGTGTATGTGCATATATTTATGAAAAACATTATAGAAAATGTAAAGATAACATGGCTGGAAAAAGCCTATCACGATGGGCCTTTTGGTTAGTGAAATGTTATCCCTTTCCCATCTTCAAGGCTGTGTGTGCTCCAATCATCAGTACAAGGAGCAGAGAAGCATGGGAAAAAGAAAGGTGGTGGAAAAGAGCTTTGCCTTGCTCTTTCCTCAGATGTGAAGCATATGTATGATACTTCACAAACTGTCTGCTTAACTGATTTCTCACATGCTGCAGAAATGGTTTACAGACATCACAGAGACTACTTAATGAGACAAGGTGCAAATAAGGTTAAACACTGCAACAGCGCTGTCTGAGCAAGATGAACAGCCTGTTTGGTATGGTAAGTATGTGGTAAACACTCATGCAACATCAAAACATGTACACTCAGCTTTTCTGTGTTTCCCTGGAGCTTTTTGTACTGTATTTTAAAGGAAATAAAACTTAAGAGTTTAACCTCATGTGATCCTGCACTTACAAATATTGAGGAACTTCAAATATGGCATGCCCTCCAAAAGTCTTCCATTTTGATAGTCATCAATATTTGCTATTTCTTTGGTGTTTTTTTTCTGCCTGTTGTGCACATTTTAGCATGTATTTAGAGGCAGAAACTCTAGAAAATAAGGTATGTTATCAAAACCAATTTTTTGAGTCTCATCCTTCAGCTGCAAACTAATTTTTATCAGTAATTTTTTCCTAGAAATTTAGCATCATTGATCATGTTTTATGAGACAGTGTAGGATAATTTCATTCTGAAAATGTGAGACAAAATTTTGTATTCCTAAGACTCCATGACCACAGTTTTTGTGCTGTTTCTAATTTTAGTTTTTCAATTTTTTCCTGAAATTTTTCAGTACATCAGTTGAAAATGATATCTTTAGTAAAAATCTGGAAGAACCCAACATCTTTTACTCCATTATAATTTGCTAGTAATTTATTGGTTTCCATAGCAGGTATTAGATATGCTCTTGTATTGGATGTCTTTAGAATCTATTCTTCTAGACAACTATTTTTTCCTTAATAATTTATGGTTTAGAGAATTCAGTGTCACAATTTAAGATTAACTTTTTATTCTAGCCATATAAATTGGAGAATGTTTTCACTTTTTTGTTAAAATAGGGATGGACTAAAAAAAATGTAGGGAAAGTAACAGGTCCATTAATGAGAGCTGCACCAGACTAGTGTCAGTAAGGTCCTATTGTTTGCTCTAAAGAAAAGTGTTTTGTCTTGTGTTATTATACACCTGTACATACCTACTCTATCAGTTTCTTTCAACTGCTATTTGAAGGTCCTTGCCAGAAAAAAAATGCTAATGAAACCTAATTTTGTGCTTCTAGTGGCAATAATAAAGACCACATTTGTAAAACATAAAATGGTAGCTTTAGAATTTTGTCTGGTGAATCTATATTAAGAACCGTTTATCCACAACTAAACACCTGGTCATCTGCTTCATAAACTAGTTTGGGTTTGTGTTGCAGTGTTGTTTTCCCAGTTACTCAAAATACCTATTTGTCTCCATCTATTACCCACACCAAGCTTTGTACCAATCTCACGAGAAAATTTTTGTGTTTGAGTGCTGCTCATGACAGTAGCTGAGTTTCAGAAAGCACAGACAAAAAGAGCTACAAACTTAAAACAAACAAACCATAAGATAAAAAATAATGTTAAAAATCCTGCCATGAACAAACTAAGTTATTTTTCTTCATTACTCCTGTAAGTCTGAACACTAATACTTATTGGATAACAGTTATTCCAAGATACTCTGACTAATACCTTTTTGACAGGTTAAGTCACTCTTAGTTTATTTTTGTATTGGTACTGGTATGCAAGAGAAGATTCTTCATTCTTCACTAAAATTATTCTTCCTGCATAAAATTTCAACTAGATTAATTTAATGTCTGCCCATGACAACATTGTCAGGACACTGTTTTTCCAGATTGCTGCATTTAGATAATAGTGTAGTCTAGATAACTGCTGTCTCTTTTACTGAAGTCAGTCCTGAAATTCTCCCACACAATTAATCTATACTTTTCTCTCCAAAAATGTGCCTATATGAATAAGATCTATGATAGCTGAATATGTAACTCAATTCTTGTGGGAGAGAAGATTCACATATTCTTCCAGGGAAGCTGAATCAGGCTTTTTCTATTATTGTAAGCATATATGGTCTTTACTTATATTGCAAAGACAACCTCTTTACAAGTTGTCTGCCCACACTCCACATTTATTCTGTAGTCATCTGGTCTCTACATACCTAGTAGAACATCAAAATTTACTGAAAGGGACAAATGATAAGAAGGATTTAAAAAATAATGAACATTATACTTAATGTTTTCTGAATTATATGTTTGGAGGGGAAACAGCCAGGACAGATGACACCAAATGATCCTAGATCCTAGACCATCTGCTGTCACACTCAAAATATAAATCTGGGGGCAGAAGAAGTAAGAGGGAAGACATTAGCAGCTGTGACATTTCTCTTCCTGGAGAAGAGGAGGCTCAGGAGTAACCTTATTTCTCTCTACACCTACCTGAAAGGAGGGTGTACCCAGGCAGAGGTCAGCCTCTTCTCCCAGGAAAGAAGCAATAGGACAAGAGGACACAAGCTGCACCAGGGGATGTTTAAGGAAGAATTTTTCAGAGAAAGATTAATTAGATATTGAAAGGGACTGCCCAGGGAGGTGGTGGAGTCACTGTACATGAAGGTGTGTAAGGAAAGACTGGACTTAGCACCAAGTGACATGGCCTAGTGGACAGGGTGTGGGTGATAAGTTGGACTTGATTTTGTGATTCAGTGATTCCCAAGCAATCTTGCTTTTCTGGGGATGTCTGGAGCCCTGCTTGCCCAAGGGAAGGGGTGAATTAATTCCTTTGCTTACACACACAGCTTTTGTTATACTGGTTAAACTGTCTCCACACACAAGTTCTCACACCATTATCCCCTGATTGTCTCATGCATCCTACTCATGTTTCCAGGTTTTTTACAAGAAATACCTTATCTTTCTCAGTTCTTTCAGGCAACTAATTTACATGGTATCTCCATATCGAATTGCATAGTTTCAAACATGAACTTTGTCTTCCATCTAAAGAGATTTATTATTCTAATCAAGAACACAGTTTATGAGCAAAGAAAGTTAAATTGTGCTTTGGAACAAAAGATAAATGTTTATTCCAACTATTTATTTCCTTGATGTCTTTTGTAAGGCTTAGCATACTTATACCTTTTAACACATTTGTTCCTTTTTAAAAATGTATTTCTCTACTAATTCTTCGACTTATAAATAGGCAGTTTCAATGTATAGATAGGAGGATTTAATTACATTAGATTGAATTGTAACATACAGTGGTTTTACTCCTGGAATGAAAAAATACAGTAATTTCTCTTTAGTAAAAAGTGAATAGTGATATTATTTCATATAAATAATGCACTGACTACTATTTTTTTTCTTTTAAATTATATTTCTCCCAATCACAAGATATTAACATATATGTGTTAATTAACCTGCAGAGGGTTAATTAATACCTTAAATTTTGTTTATAGCAACCTACACATGACATTTACAAACAGACTAGAAAGTGAAAGAACTTAAACATACCAATATAATTCAGTTCTGAGATTATTTTTAAAATCAGAAGTTGTTCTTTGAAAGTGTAAATATATGGTTAAAGTTTGCACCAGAATTCTGACGATTTGCTCCTCTGTTTCTCATGTTTTCAAAGTTTGTCTTTTCCTATACCTTTATAACACATTAACACATTTAATTTAAATTTCACAAATAAAGGTTTTGTGATGCCTGGCCAAATCCATTTTACTGGAAATATATTATTTTCTCAACAATATGTATGATATAAACTATAAAAATGTTAAATTAACTAATAGCTTTGATACAGAGTAATTGCACAGTCTCAGTACAAATCATATTTCATGTCTCAAAAGACTAGCTAGCAAGGCAGATAGCTAGTGGTCTGTTCTGTGCTTCAGTTGAGGAGGATAATCCACTAACAGGTTAGCACTGTCTTGGTTTAACTCCAGCTGGCAGCTAGGCACCACACAGTCCCTTGCTCAACCCGCTCTAAAGGGGTGGGGGAAGAGAATCAAGAGCACAAAAGTGAGAAATCCTATGATGTAAGACAAGGAATTTTTAATAATTAAAATATAATAACAACAACAAGAACAATAGTAATAATATTGTCATGAAAAGGAAAATAGTGAAGAGAGATGTAATGTAACCCAAGAAAGACTACCTGAAGGGAAGTCATAGCAAACTGAGGGTTGGCCTCTTCTCCCAGGCAGCTAGTAATAGAAGAGAAAATGGACTCAAGGCGCCCCAGGGGAGGTTTAGGTTGGACATCAGAAAGAATTTCTTTGTGGAAAGGGTAGTCAAATGTTGGAATGAATTACCCATGGAGGTGTCAGAGTCACCTTCCCTGGAGGTGTTCAAGGAATGGCTGGTTGTGGCACATAGTGCCATTGTTGGCAAGGTGATGATCAAAGGTTGGACTCGATCTTGGAGGTGTTTTCCAACCTAAATGATTCTATGATTTTGTGGTTCTGAGACAAGTGATGGAAATGAAAACAGTGGTTCACTACCAACAGATCAATGCCTAGACAGTCTCCAAACCTCCAAATTTGTATGCTGACCATGATGCCATGTATTATGGAATATCCCTTTGGTCAGTTGTGGTCAACTGCACTGACTGTATGCTCTCTATACATCTCATACACCCCCAGCCTACCTGCTGTAGGATGAGGTGAGAAGCAAAAAAGGTCTTTGTGCACTGCTCAACAATAACAAATACATCTTTGAATTACCAACACTCTCTCCAGCATAAGGCAGAACTTAGCCTCTTGGAATCCTGGATGCTGAGAATTTTAACCTTTCTGTGCTGAAAGGCACAGACTTGCAAGAGAGCGCTGCATTTGACCTGAGGCTGTGGAGAAGACTTCCAAAATTGATTAATGGCACTAGGATTACAGGTGTGTAGTTAGTTAGAAGTGTGTAATATCACAGGGTGAAAAACTTTAAGAGTTTGAGGTTTTAGAGTATAGAAATAAATATGAAGCAAGATGGAGGTTTTAGGGTGGAGGCAGGTTGTTGTTCTATGCCTTGTTCTTCCTTCTTGTTCATGGATTTGGGTGTTTTGTGATTGGACATGTCTTGTGATTGGACAGAAAAGTCCACATTGCAGGCATCAAGGGATCAGTTATTGGGTTAAAAGGGAAAATAATCTAGGTGTCATTTCTTAATCGGGTAGTTTAGTTTTAAAAGACCTTGTAACAAACAATAGTTAGCCATTTTGTACCTTACTAATGAAAGACTACAGAACTCATGGCTGTGAGGCTGTTTCACTGATAAGAAATAATAAACACACGAGTCTGAACATGAAACACTGTCTCAGGTGCCTTCAATCCCGACCTTGACAGAAGCAGAAAAAACAAGCAGAGAACCCACACTAGCCCAATACTCTAACATGAGGAAATTTAACTCCATCTCAGACAAAACCAGTACAAGTACTCATCAAAAATCTTTCCTGTTGGTATGTATACATGCCGATAGTGATCAGAAGATTTCTTTATCTTGTTCCTGGATCACCTGAGTTTCTTTAATCCATTACTGTAAAGATTTTCATACATTCTTTTCTGACTTTTCACTTTTGCAATCTATTTTTCTTACATATATATTTATACATAGTGCTTCTGCAACAGTGTTCAAGGGCAGAATCCCTGCTGTTTTTACCTCATTTCAATCCTCCACTGTTTAGATTGCCAAGAATTGCATAAAATAATTTCACTGCGGGACCACACAGAGCAATCCCATTTGTTCGTCATAAATACACAAGAAGTAAGTACAGTTTTATTGGGTAAAGTTCAATCTAGCAGAGCATTTGCATTTGAGGATGGCCAAAAGTGCATACCTAGACGAGAAGTTGAGAATAGAGTAAGCACATATGATAATTCCCTAGAAAACTCTCCCAGTGTTTGACCTGTCTCTGTTGAGGCTTACTTGTCTGAGACTCAATTTCTATGCAGTAAGTAACCCTCAAAAAGTTGCTCAGCTTTCTCTCCTTCAGAGCCAGTTCTGTTAGCACTGAGGTCCACAGCTCAGTCACCCGACATTTCACCTCCTTTGAATTTTTGTGAGTGCACCCTTCAATTATCTTTCATGCCTTTTTTATCTACTGCCGATACTGGAAAAGAGAATCAATAATCATTACGCACACGATCTCCCCAGGACATATGTTTTTGGTAGACCTCTCGTATGATCCTTCTCATTTGTCCTTTTTTTTTTTTTTTTTAACAGAGTGAGGTTTACTTTCTGATGTCTAATACACAAGTCTTGCTTGCTGCCTTTGACTGACAACTTTTCCATTACAATATATCACTTATGACATGACCACAGACAGGATTAACATAGAAAATTGATGTTTTCTCCAATATTAGCAAAGGAATGCAAAATTTATTACTTTTTTTAAACAACAGTTATATACTAAAATGGTGTTTGCAAAGCTAACTATCTTAACTCCAGTAGTATAGCAAGCTCGGATCCAGGAGTTGCTATCTTAGTTTAGGATTTGTTTTTTTTTTCTTCGTCAGTTAGAATTTATCCCCACTAAGTTTTGCACAATATTTAATTGTTTAATTATTGGTGTGAAACACTTTTGCATTTCTTTATGGTCAGTGTAATCTTTATTGCCTTGATAGATGAGGCTTGATATTCCAATGGCACTCTTTCCAAAAGGGAATTCCCAGTCTGGAGGTCTGTCCTGTATTCTATGTTCTTGTGTTGAATTTATTTTCATTTGATTATATTGAAAAAAGAGCTTGTAAAAAGCTTGCAGCTGATTTTAATGATGCCAAATACAATACCTGAAAATCAAAGTAAAATAGTTACATATTTTAAAAATACCACAGCACATGGAATACAATCATGTGCAAAAGCCTATAGAATTAAACCCATTGATATATCCTGACTCGCTATTTTACCTTGTAACAATATTGGCATCTTCTTTAAATCTTTGTTACAAATTATTTCTTAAGTCTGGCTTGTTATTTTTTTTTCTTCTTTTTCCAAAGTATTGAGGAACATTTTATTTGATATTGTCTTGATTAAAAAAAAACCTTGTAAAGCATTCATAATGGTGAACTAATGAAATTTCTTTTATCATTGGTAATTCATAGTAATTTTACACACTGGTCATAGAATTATGAATACTGAATGCTTCCTATTTTGTTGTGTGACCAGTAGTAGTATCAGAAGGGGAGACCAGCAGATATTTTTATAAATGAAGGTCATGTTAGAGGTTAAAAAAGTAATAATACTTACCAACAATTATTTATATTTGATCAATAAATTATATAATAGCTGCTCATTTTTCAGTAAAATATCTCCCCTTTTCTCTATATAAATTACTATACTGTACTCTTTTCTCAAGGTTTTGCATCATTCCAGATTAGCAAGAGCACAAGGCAGTTTCATTTACTGCTCTATATATCTTGACAGAGTTCACAAATTATTTTAAAAAATGAAACTTGACTTGGTGTATAGCTTGAAAAACATTAGTTTCCTTAATCTCTTTTCCTCCATTTTGGAAGATGAATATATATAAGGGTGCAATTTTAAAAATTCAAGAGCAATGCATATTCTTTTGAACAGCATCTATTTATATCACCTTTAACAACAAGCTGCTCTACAATGTGTTTTTTCACATCCTTCCTTGTCTCTTGCTCAGTAAAATTCTAAATGATCACAAGCCTTCAAAATGTCTAACAGAGAGAAAGGAGCTCTCATACTAAATACGATAGCTCAGGTTACTGCATTCTTGTGTGTTATTATTAAAGGTCAACTTGTATGGCCTTCTGTATCCCACAGACCAACCCACATGTTGTGTGTGAACAGGCCAAGAATAAATGTTGTGCATTTCATTAATCTGCAGCGCTGTGGTTTTGATACTGAAATCACTCTTGAACCATTGGTTTGAAAAAGAGAATGCATAACAAGTTAGGCTTAAATAATCCTTCTAGATAAGAAAGTGCTCAATGCAGGCAGGAATAGAGAGGAAGCAGAGCATTACAGAAGGGGTCAGCAATCAGTTCAGACTTCTACAAAATGGAGTTTCTGTCAAAACAGTGCAAATACACATAGGCAGCACCAACATTTGTCATTGTTGATGTGTCTTCAGAGACACATCATTAAACTGGACCCACAGAGCTCTATATTTAAAGAAAATTCAAGGCCAAATTTGTAATCAAACACCATAAATTGCTGGCTGGTCAGCAAATGGAGTCTGACACTCAAAAATGGCAGCAGGCATCAACTTGGGCTGCCAGGGCAGCGCTTAGCCTGTGGCAGAGCCTCCCTGGGCTGGAGCTGCTGCCTGCTTGCTCTAACACCAAACTGTTGGCCACAGCATCATTGTCTGGCCTGAGCTGAACCTCTGTGATGGTCACAGATAAATAAGGCCAGATAAACTTGGCAGTCACCATAGGACAGGCGACATGATGTCCCCTGGAGCTGGGCAAGGTGGCACCAGAAGCAGGGGTAGGAGCCAGTAAGAAGGAAGCAAGGCATGGGGCACTAAAAAAAGTTAAAAACTGAGGAGGAACCATGAACTTTGTACATTTCCTGACAAGAATCCTGAGAAAATCCTGCCTGCTGCAGCTATTTGCTGGGCTTATTTTGTCCAGAAGGTAGTTTTGGGAGTAACAAAATGTTCAATTTAAACAATTCTACAACACAACTTCACCTGTGTCATTTGCAAAAAGCTTGGTTTCTTCCACAAAATTTTTATGGTCTAATCTGTTTGTGCCTTTTTCAAATAATTTCCTTATTGGAATCTTCTAGTTTGTATCTTGGGGATGGGATATAGAAAATTTCACTGAGATTATGGCAGGCAATTTAGTTGCCTGAAGTTAGATTTTTAAAATCAAGTGAGTTCTAAGGAAAAGCATTTATTCCCCCAGGGTAGCAAGTATTTAACTCACTGCTGATACATATGGTATGGAAGGTAGAAGAAAATATGTTTTCAACACAAACTTGGTGAGGTTTTGGATATAAAGTTGATGTAATAAAAGAGGAATAGTATTTATATTATAATTTGGAGACTCAGAATATGGGAGATGGTGTGAAAAGTCCATTGAACTTCTTGATTTATTAGACATGCAATTTAGCATTAGGGACTTGATTCCCTTGCCTGATTGGAAACATTTATACTGCTTGGAGATGAGCCAGGTATCCTATTTAATCTCTGAAATTGTCTGAATTTCCCATATTTGAGTCCCATGCAACTGTTTCAGATATTTAGGGGAACTCAAACAGCATGGAAATCTTCCTTTAGACAGTTGAATGGGTCCCTGACTGAATCATCAACTGTAACAAATCTTGCTGAAGTTTGATCTATTGCAGTTTTACAATTTACTCTTCACTTTTTAATTCAGGCAGATGGACAAGACATAGAATCACAGGAGTAGGAAAAGACCTCCAAGATCATCAAGTACAATCTTTGACTTAATACCGCCATGTCCATTAGCAGTTTGGCCATTTCACCTTTGTTACTTAGCTCCTTTACAACAGAACTGGAGAACTTTTGGCTTCCAAGATCATCTGAGAGACGGAGGGTCTCTTTTGCTAACAGAGTAAATCACAATATCCTCATCATTTCTCTGTCGCTATAGGACACGTGAAAGCACAACGCGAGCCACTGCTATTGCAAGGTAAAGAAGAAGAATGTTCATTCTCTGACTCCAGCTTTTATACTTTTCCAAAGGTGGTAGTGGATTGGCCCCACGTTGGGCCACCTCTCCAAAGACATTGGACAAACCACCAGTACATCAACTTTCCCCACCCCCATGAAGGAATGCAAAACAGTAAGTTGTTTACAGAAATTGTGTGGGAAAGTTCTCTAACAGAATGTAAACTCAGAAGGCTTTAGAAAATCTTAAGAATCAGGGCGACATTTCTCCTCTTCCCATAACTGACAATGTCCCCTCCAAGACAAACCTAGTCACTTTATTCCCCTTATCCACTGATGCCATAAATAAAATAGACGTGATTTGCCACAAAGATAACAAAAAATAGAGAAGGAAAAAGAGAAGAGAGCACATCCATATTCCTGCTTCTATAATCCATGAGGAAAGCAAGAAAGGGAGACATTACCTTGCCTTATCTAATATAATGATTTTGCTTCATTTAATTCTACTTTTTATGTTCCTTTCAAAATTGTGGCCTGGAAAGAGGATATCCCTGGTTTAGTCAGCTGAAATAATCTGTTTTCTACAGACATGGGTAATATTTGGTGCTGCCAGCACTGAGCATTAGCTTGTGTTTATACAGGAACCTAAGCACTACAGTACTACTCATGTAAATATGCATAGTGGGAGATACTAAACTTGTGATTATATGGAAATGTGTAAATCAGCATATCTTAATTTGATATTTTATATATAGGAAAAATGTGAACAGATTTTGTAGACGGGATATAGCACTAAAATTTGGAGTTGCATTTTAATATTACTTTAAAAATTGGGTAATGATAGGACTTTTTCCAAATAAGAGAGATACAACAATCAAGACATATTGTTGGTGTGGGATTTTATATCAGCATGTGTGTACATATGGTGCAGTGATAAACAATCAAGAAAACCACAGTGTTTTCTATAAAAATCCATTATATTCAATATTAGCTTTTCCAGAATTATTAAACTGGTTGTTCTTAATGTATTGATATTTGAAACTACTGCACAAAATGAGACTTTTCTTTTTTATACTTTTCAATTATTTTTCCTTTTTTAAAATTTTTTAAAGATAATTGAAGTCTTCAGAAAACTAGTAGAACATTGAGCTTCTGTGCATTCCCTGTGATAGCAGGAGGCAGCATTGTAGCAGCAGGACATCATGCAAGCCAGGAAGATAAATCACTAGAAATGCTGGATGCCTACCTAAAGGCAAGGTAACTAAAAGAGCAGGTTAAATATCATTAGTTCATTAGCAAGTGAAGTTTGGGTATGTGGGATGCATACAAATACCTGATGTTTCATAGGCTTCATTTTCTAAGTAATTTTTTATTTTGCTAAACAAGCAAGAAAAAGAAAATTAATGAAGATATGCAAGTAGTTCTAGTAACACCTTCGTTTTAACGCACTATATTATTCTATATTAGTATTTTATGTATATGGACAATATGAAGCTGATTAACATGGTTTTGTCAATGACAAACTTATTACTCTGCACTGTAAGTACTAATTTTCTATAGAGATGGCTTCCTTTCGTCTTCCATTTTTTTTTGTAAGCGAAGAAAATAGAAAAACAAGAAAGAAAACATTTCAGGAGTTTTGATGGCAGTATTAAAGTTTTAGAAATTTTATATTTATAGGTGAAATCGCTGTAGAACTCTTTCTAGTGCAGCTTACCCTTTCCATATAGTATTTGTTTCTATTTACTCCCTTTCATTGAAGTAACTGTTGTTCTCTAAAGTCATTAATTATTTAAGTCTAGCAGAATTTGCCTAAAACTTTGTCATTTATGTTTAATATTCTTAATAGTAACAAAATTACAATGATAAATTTTCTTTGATTGCAAGCACTAGGATTTAAAAATATCTCATGAAATAGCTTCTTTCTGTCTCTACTAGTGTTTTTATATAATCTAGCTAATGTTATTTTAATTCCATTTTCCTCTCTCTTATCTTGGGCTGTAGACATTCTTCAGCACTTAGATTGGATTTGCAAAGAGACATTTTCCTCTCCCCATATTATCTTTTCTCCCCCCAGATTATTTGTCTTCCAGAATAAATAAGAGGTAGGTAAAACTGAGTTCAGTTGTCTAACGAACATGTATATCACATTTGGTAATTCTCTATAACATAATATGTTTAAAACCCAGCCAGTCAAATCAAGAAAAACGTCCATACTTTTACATTCTGTTAATTTTAATTGTGCAAAGCCTATACTTTTTCTACAAAAGATAGAGCAGTAAACTTGGAGTTATAAAGTGTGATCTACAAAAATGGAAACATTACAGATAATTGCTTTATATTTATTTACACAGGTAACAGCTACCACTACTTCCTAAAAATCTTTATATTTTCTGAAATGAATTTGTTTATTGTTCATAAACTCTTCATTTTCATCTTTGAAACAATGACTGCTTCATACAGGGACTTCATAAGACCTCCCAGATCTATATGACTTACCAGCTCTGCCTAATGTTCAAAAAACCCATAAAAGTTACATTTAAAGAGTGAAACAATTCCAGAGGTTACACAACGATGTAGCTTATTGTTCTTATCATGCAGAATACTACCTTGGATTATTTGTTTAGGCTTATTAAATTCAGTCAGAGTACTGGTTATTTTATTTTTTTTCAGACCATAGAACAAAGTAGAATTAAAACACATTTTTCCTTGAAGGCTTTGGAATGTTGATCACATTTTTTGACCTTCTTGATGACTAAATTTGCCTTTATATCATAAAAGTTAAATAGCCTTTAAATCAGATAAATTCAACTTCTCAAGAAACTAATGCTTCTCAAACTGTTGCATGAGTAAAAAATTTGAAATACATACATCATCTTTCAGCCTTAAAATAAAATTATTTGCTGAACACAGAGGTGTTGAACTTCTCCAAGCAAGAAAGCCAGGTAAGATTCACCAGAAGGGAAAGCAACACCTCCTGTAGATGTCAAATATGTGATTTAAGAATTAACCCTCCCAGATTTCCTGGAGGGTTTTCATGCAGTGCATCAAATACCTAGTACATTGTCAGGAGAATGGATGGTGGTAGAAGACACATCATTCAATATATATTCAGCAATGGAGTGTCTGTTGTTAGAGCTACTGTTTTTTGTGGTACTGTTGGTTGTGTTTGAGAGAAAATGTTGAGGAATATTTTGCCTGGCTCTAGAAATGCCCTGCAGAAGCTTCATATGTGGGTTTTCAACATACCTGTTGAAGTAAGAAGCAATCTTGTAGTAAATGATTGATCTCTTCTCTGTGGTGAGCAGTGTCAGGACCTGAGGGAATGGCCTGAAGTTGCTCCAGGGGAGATTTAGGTTGGATATTAGAAAAAGGTTCTTCACCCCAGAGGGTGGTTGGGCACCTGAGCAGCTCCCCAGGGAAGTGGTCACAGCTCCAAGCTTGAAAGAGCTCTCAGGTAAATGGTGTGTCGCCTGGGGATGGTGCTCTGCAGGGCTGGGAGTTGGATTCTGCCACCCTGATGGGTCCTTTCTAACTCAGGATATTCCATGATTCTGTGCTGCTGTGAAGTGTAACTGAAAACACCACTTAGATCTGACTTGTAGCACCTCATGTATTCTATTTTGGAAAAACTGGAAACTTCATTTCTATCAAGAATAGAAGATATTTGGCCAAAAATGATTAATGCTGTAAAAGAAATAGGACCAAAACAATGAGCACACCAAGGAGCTATAGTAAGGCTGTTGACCTCTCTTAGGTGTGAAGTTTCTGATTGCACAGAAGGCAAAGGGAATCACTGATGACTTGCAGTTTCTCATACCTGAGAGTATACCAGGTTCCTATTGCTGTATTTTCTGCTACTCAACTAGAGGGAATAGTTGTTGTAAAATGAAATTGTAAGGTTTTTAGTGTTGGAAGGTCCTAATCAGACCTTCAGTTCTCAGGCTCTGGGGCTAGACTTTTCTTTTTAGCCAAAGAAAACTGGGGGTTTCAAAGTATCACATAAGATAGATGTAACATATCCCTTGGAATCATCAATTTGTTTGGGTTTTTTGTTTTTGTTTTGTTTTGTATTTTTGCCAATGACCACAATTAGGTATGCTATTCAAACAATGAGGCCTTTTGGGAAAAAATCACTGTTCATTATAACCACTTTCTATAGAATGTTCTGATCAGATATAATTTTTCCTAGTGTTCAAAAAGGTTAAATAGAAGAGTAAGTTTTAATTTTCCTATTTCACTTTACACTGAATCCAAATTCCAGGAGCCAAGCCATTTTTAAAATGGGAATGGTTGAAATATTGTCTAAATCTAAAGTAGTATTCACTGGGAAAAAAATCAGTATGATCCAGTATAATCCATAATTAGTTAATTAGATCTTAATTCATGTTAACATAAAGAAAAGGGAAATGTTGCATAATTTTTATTTCTTCATCCACATTAAGGCTGTTTACATTAATTTATCAAATATTTATGCATTCTATGATTTTTCCATTTTTATTAGGTCTTAATTTTTAAACTTAATATTTCACTTTTAGCTCTTACTTCTTAAAATAACTGTCAGAAGAATTTCATTCCAGACAGTAAGAAACTTGTTAGGTTTTATGAACATGAATTTACTTTAAAAGATAGTGGAGGTTAATAAAATAACCCAACAACCTTCAGGACCTTTTATATCATATTGCTGAATTATAATGAATTGTTTGTAGAGCCTAAGAGAGTTACAGACTGAATAGTGAAAAAGGTATAAAACTTGATTATATTCCTAATTAATTCAGGCTTCACCTTGAAGGATATTATTTTACGACAAAAAATACTTCCTATAGTTAGATTACTCAAGACATCCTTAATTGAATACAGACAAAGAAATTAATAGTTCATATAATATTTTTCCCTGCCATTTTCTTGAATTACAGCTCAACCTAACAGTCTGATAGGATTTTCAAAGCAAATAAAGAGTAGGTGATAGAACAATATACCTTTTTGGTTTTTTAGGAAACATTTCAGAGAGTGTTTATGTTTGTTTTATGAAAAAAACCAAAATGTTTTCAATACTTATTGATACAAAATAAAGTAAAAAGGACTGCAAGTAAAATAGGTGCATTTTTTTTACTCACATAGGAGATTGTATGCAGAGTTATACAAAACTTTTCTCTCCTGTGTGCTTAAAATTCAAATCTTTAAACTGCATTTATACTTTTAAATGTGAATTTCCTGAAACAAATGGTATTCCCTTTGGCATTGTAAAGACTTTATGGTTCTAAGCTCCTCTTTAAATAAGATCAACTGTAGATCAAGAGTGACCTTTTACCAGTAGCACCAGAGTCATAGAAATGATCTTGATATTAGGAAAAGTGCTTTGAAAGGACAAGTAAACACTACATGACACAAAAGGGAGTAACTAACACTTAATGAAGATTTGCAGGTCTTCAAGGAGAGAGACCCAGAGAATCTTAAAACCCTCAATGTTCAAAATTTCCTAGCATTCAGAATAAAAAGAACAAAACCATATTTTTCCTTCTGTATCAACAATGAATGAAGACAACTTAAAGGAGTTTTAATAACATTTCAGAATAATGTACTTCTGTTTGTAGTTAGTTATTTAATACATACAGACCCACATTTAGCACATCTGCATTAGCAGAAGCACTGCTTCATTTATTTATTTGTTTTAAAGGGGAAAAGCACTCTAAAAAGATCTATTTTCAAAAGTAAATCAAAATTATTTTCCAAGATAATGAAATGTTATGCCACCCTGCGAGAAGGAGAGTTTTTGAGTGTGTGGTGGCAAAACCTCTGATCTGCATCAGAACAGGCCAGATGAAGACCTCCACTACTGAAGATGGCCTCATCAAATATTTATTTAGCAAAAGGCTGGGTTGTGAGCCAGGTAAGGCTGACAAGAAGCAAATCCTGGATGGGATAATGCTTTTTATCATGCTAATGTCCTTCTTTACACAACTGGCTCAGGTGTAAAACCTCCCCCTTACACCCTTCTGGAAAAGGTGTCCAGGCATTCACATTCACAGATGGGCCTGAAGGTATTCATCCCTTCAGCTGTGACATAACTCACTCAAATATGCAGGCTGGTGTGAGAGGCAGTTGTCATTCTTAGAAGGTGTCATAAAACATCAAAGACCCCTGAAGTACCCCCAGACTCATTTCTGGGGCCATCCATCAGAGGACTGCCCATGATGCAGTGTTATATCAAATATTGCAAACGCCCTCTGCCCCAAGGGAGGTACCTGGCTGCTCCCACCTGAACACATTGAACATTATGTTGTATGAGCTTTCCCACTCCTGTTGGATCAGGAATGAGAACAGCATTTTGAACACCAGCTAGAAACTCTAACAACCAATTCTCATTGCCAGATCCATGAATGGCCATGTCTTTCCCCTCTGCTGTCTATTGTTAACCTTTTTTTCTCTTTCTGTCTTTTCCTTATATGATTTCTTAAGTGATATCTTTATACTCTTATAATTTTTCATTTCTAATAGATAATACCAAAAAATGGCAACATACCTCCTTTCTCATGAGAGCATATTGTTCTAAAATAAAGCTGTCACAGATATATATAAACACCATTGATCAGTGTCATTTTACACTAATCTGCTCCAAGAGATCTATTCACAAGGATTGCAATTTCCCTGCCTTTGGGGGTGGGTTATATCAGCCAGGCATGAGTGGTTCATCACTGAGCAGATGCACCTTTGGGTTTTGATGTGGTCTGGCAGTGCTGGAGTGAGAAGCAGAGTGAACAGCAACAGAAGACAACAAAGAGAAACCAAAGCAATTGATTTTATTGATTATAAGCAGAATTCTCTGTCTTTTGATCTCTGTTGTAATTATAAGGTGATGGTATCATTCTCACCTTTAACACCACTTTTGAATGTTAAGACATCTTATCAGATGTGTTAAATAGGTTTTGCTTAATGCTTGTGGAAACCTTTTGTACTTTGTCCTGCTTGGCAATTGTTTTAGATGAGGCTCCAAAGATCACATCATACTTGGTACAGAATCTTGTGTTTTGCAGGTCCTGGCTGAAATTTGCTTGAAACTGTGTAAGGGTCACCTGCCCAGATGAGCACCAGAGACCACCAAAGGAAAGGACACATGTGAAATAACAAGTGCTGAAAAATGTTACATGAGCTAGATGACTAGGTAGGTGGTAGATTTTGACTAGGTAGATTTATGTAATTTTTAATGTATAAGTTCTTTTGCTTTTTACTCTCTGGTGTGCTTGATTTTCTGAAAACTTCCACCTTGCACCCTGCACAGAATAAACAGTGTCTCCTTTTAAAACATGACTCTTGTTTAAAGAGTTTCTAAAATTTGGCAACAATTTGATTAGGGATGTGCAAAGAAAGGAGAATTTAATTTGCAAGTCCTTAACTTTAAAATATTCTTGAATATTTAAATCAGGAGATTTTACAAAATTCCTTGTTGATTTTCCCCAGCTCTTCTGTAGTAATAATAATTTATTATAGAAAATTTCTACTTCAGTAATTTTTTACATTACTGGAAATAATGATGTATGTGCTAGCTATGTTACTATTGTGCAGTGCAACTCTATACCAGGACAAGCATATACCTGATCTCTATCTATAGCTGTAAAACTAGACTCTCATTTTTCAGTTAATATGAAACCAAAACACTTTCATACATCAGTAACATATTTATCATATTTATGGTAAGAAAAATGATTCTGGAATGTAAAAGCTATATCATTCTATTATTGATTTAAATTAGCCTGAAACAGTGCTTTAGAGTCCATTATTCTTCCACTGCCTAGTCTCAGACTACTCTACATCATCAGTACATCAGTTGATAGTGTTCAGTGGAAGTAAAAAAAAAAAATCAAGATTTCAGTGGCTGTGACTGTGTAGTCCCTTGCTAACAGAGGTCTATTAAAAGAACAGCTTGTAAAATTGCAGCAGATGCATCTACACAACCAGTTTTCTGTTCTGTGAAATAAATCACAATTTTAAATTCATCTACCTATAACTCCCCTCAGCCACAACCTTACATTAGTTAGAATTTATTTAAGTTTGTTTTCTTTCAACTTAAAATTTAAAAAATAGTTATATTGCAACAGAAAGTACATGTTCAACTCTCCCTTAATTTTCCCAAGCGAACTAACTTTCCAAGTAAAGTCCTCAGATGACTAAAAGTATATATTATTACATTTGAGGAGTTAATCCAATTTCTTTTAGCCTAATCTGGAATAACATTTTCAGCTTTTCCATAAAGTATAACACCACTTCAGTGCATGTCAGGTGAAGCAAGTGAATTTGCCAGTTCTATTTTAAACATACCATCTGCAACATTTTTGTTGTAAATGTTGGCAGTGTACTGACATCACATTATTAAAATGAATGAGACCTGACATGTGAAAAAAATCCCAGGTTTCTGTTACAGCTAATATATATATATATATATGAATAAATATATATGTAAATTGGCTCTTATTCATTCTTTAGAAAATGTCAATGCTATTATTAATAGCAATGGTGTAGACTGTACTATTATTCTAATACATATTTAAGTTCTGCTGATCTTGTCAGAAATTAAAGGATGAGATCTTGCTGAATAATGATTCTTGGCATGGTAGAGTAAACCATCTATGTTGCTTTCCTGACTCATGCTGTCAGCACCAAGAATTTAACATGGTCAGGTTTTTGTGACATTAAACTGATGGTGCTTGGACTTGTGAAAAGTTGAAAGAAAAGCAAATATTTGGAGATTAAGGAGCCTGTTAAAGTTTTTTTTGTCGTCCTTTGCATTAGCTATAAAATTTTTGTAATTCTGATAGCTAATAAAGTTAAATGGTTATACGGTTCTTCGTGCCACTTTACCAATATCACTAAAAGCCGAACCATCACTTCACTGACAACTTGGATAGAAATTTGCCATGTTGCAGATTCTCACAACATTTTTTTGCATATTAATTCACCTTACAAGCTCACTTTTTTCCTGAATTAAGATATTTCTTTTCTTTCAGAGTAAAAGCAATGTTGGAAGGGACATTTCCAGAATTCGTGAATATCAGGCTATCTAAGAGAACAAATACAGTGCTATGTACTTTTATTTTTTGGGGGGGTGGGGGGGGGACACTTAACTGTATAACCAAATAGTACAATATATGATTATCAGAAGCTCTGTCACAGTAATATCCTGTCCATTCTTGAAAAACTCCTTCCACTGTTTCTAGATGACTCCTACATTTGTGTGCTCTTTTAAAGCAGAAGAGGGCTATGGGACAAAGTTTGTGTGTACAACAGCAGAGGTAGAGAAGTATTTTAATAATCCACAGAAAAAAATTTATTCAGGTCATAGAATTATAGAGTCATTTAGGCTGGAAAAGACTTCCAAGATCATTAAGTCCAGCTGTTAACCATTAAATAAGCTCAACACCAGCCAATGTCCTAAGCACTACCTCTGCATGTCTTTCAAATACCTCCAGTGATGGTGACTCATCTACTTCCCTGTGCAGCCTCTTCCAAGGCTCTGAAAGCGTTTTGGTGAAGAATTTTTATCCTAGTATCCACCCTAAACCTCCCCTGGCACAACTTGAGGTGCTTCTTCTGGTCCTGTTGCTTGTTCCTAGGAAGAGACCAATCCCCCAGGACCAACATTTATGTAGTTGTAGAGAGTAATACAGTCTTTATTCAGCCTCCTCCTCTCCAGGCTAAACACCAGCAATTCCCTCAGCCATTCCTCTCAAGACTTGTTCTTGGTCCTGTCCTCCCAAATGCAGCTCTGTCCATCCTTCTGCTGGTGCTTGCACTCATAGGCCTGTGAATTCACCTGCAAAGCAAAAGGACCGGGGTGAAAGAAATAGGCTGTGGAGCTACTGCAGGAGGGTTTTCAAACCCATTTGTGCTGGCAACCTTTGAGCCAATTGCCCTTGATCTATTCCCCAGACCATGGAGGGAGCACTTTGTTCTCTCCCACTGGCATGCTCATATGGATTCTCAGTCAAGCATTATTTCTAGGTTTTTTCTAGAAGATAGGCATTCCTATCTTCTAATGTAAATATGGAATACAATTTCTATTGTTCTATTTTTCTAATAGGATAAATAAAACATACATCCTAGTATTCTATCCCTATCAGGTCCTCAATAATTTCCAATAATCTTTAACTCCCCACTGGCACACTGGCTGGTACCCTGCTAAGTGTGAGTGTTTGCTTCATATGGTGTCAGTACAGTGCTGTAATCATTGCTTTATATTTCCAATGAGAACACAATTTACCTCCTTGTGCTTTTATTGGAGTTTGTTCCAGATCGATACCTAGATGTAATACGAACAAAACAAATCAGAACAAACAAACAAAAAAGACACAAACATCTTGATATTAGGTCTGCATCACCTCCAACTTTTAACTGATTAAATTTATTGGCTTTTAAAAGATGCCTGTGCTAGGCCACTCTGTTCTTCATGAACTGGCCTCCTTTTATACTAACCTAAAAATACAGGGAAAATAGAAAATAATTTTTAAAAATTATTATGCCTAACAGAAGTTTCACAATTCACTGGTCAGTCCCTGAGCTGTCTCTACTCTTACTTTTTTTTGTGCGTTACTCTCATCAATTGTAACCAACTTGAGAAGTGCAGAAGTCACAGTATGTTTGGGAACAGTGTATGTGTGACTCTATATATTTTTAATAAACATAAATTATCTAATAACATCTTGGTGCTTAATGTAAGTAACAAGGTTTTAGTAATGGTGGAGATGCAGGGAGGGCCTTCGTGAGCAGAAGCCAGAGACTTCTCTGTGCTGGACAGTCAGCTCCAGATGGCTCCAAAATGGACTCACTGCAGGACACAGCTGAGCTTGGCAGAGGAGTCTGTGGTGTCTCTGTGAGAATTTATGTAAGACATGATAAAAACCACTGCACAGCAAGGAAGAGGACAAAGTGGAACAAACAATCCCACTAACACTGAGGTTAGAGAAGGAAGAATGGATGTTACAGGTGCTCAAGCAGAGACCACAGTGGAGCAGATATCCACACTCCAGACCATGGAGAATCTCCCACTGGAGCAGCTAGATAAGTCCTAAAGGAAGTTGCAGCCTGACAGTCCCCACATTGTAGTAGAAAAGGACTGCAGCCCATGAAGAGGGTGCATGCTTTAGCACAGGAAAAAGTCTGAGGAGGAAGTAGCTTAAAGGAACTATTATTACAGACTGGATGTAGCCCCCACTCCCTCTGTGTTGCTTGGAAGGGAGACCATACTGTTGTGCCTTCATTTCTCACTGTCTAACTCTCTTTTTAACTGGTAATAAACTAAATTTTCCCCATGTCAAACCTGTTTTGCTCATGATAGAAATGAGTTTTCCACCCAATTTCCAGGGAACTCTAATTGAGAAGTGGGTTAAGAGTAGCTGGGTGCACATCTGGCAATCAGCCAAGGTCAATCTATCACAGTTCTAAAATGTATTAAACAGATAAACCCCAAAGAACCCATAGAGTATTTAAAATCCAAATGCCAACACTTGGATTTGAAATATCACCTTAAACTTCCTCGTCTTTAAAGTCATAGAATGGCAAAACATCTTTCTGCTTTATTAGTCTTAAAGGGCTTCTGAGAAAATCACAGAAAATGTGGTGCTGTTGGATCCAGTCTTTTGGATCAAAGAATGCTTTCGTCTGAACAGTAGTAACACCATTGCTTCTTTATTTTCTAAAGCTTCCTTGGTGAATCCTCAAGTACTGGCAGCAGTTGGGGTTTGCATATGGCAGGTGGGAGGGAATGACAGGATGTGCTTACCCAGATGAGCAGCCTCCTGTGGGCTCTAGTGTGTGCACCTGCTGTGGTCTTCGTGTAAACTGAAACAACCGTCTGCCCCTTCAGATCTTCTTCAGTTAGTCCATTTTCCTGGGACTTTTTAGAGATGAGTTCAGGGCCAGAGGTGCTCTCAAATCTCTGCTGTTCCTGTCTGAAATAAAAGATCTGTGAATCCTTTACCTAAAACCCTCCTAAGCAGTCCATTGAAATAATCAGATTAAGGGAGTGCTGGGTATATCATTAAAATAATGCCTAACAGGAGAGTGACAGAACTGCCTTTTTGTTATCAACAGCAACCTCTCTTCAGTCCTTGCTCTTTGTTTGGCACAGATGCTAATTTCCAGGGTGTCTTACATGACAAGCATGACAAGTCTTACTCCCAAAGCAGCAAGCACCTTGAATACCTAGACAATAGCATCACAACTAAAGGAGAACAGATGAAAGCCAAACAGACAGTTGTAATACACTTCCTGGAAAAAAAGCCCATCCCTGCCGCAAGCACTCTACACATGCCTTTAGGTGCAAATTATATTTATTGGAAAATTGAACTCTTTAAAAATTTTTATAATAAGAATTACATGTACGGCATTTTTTAACAAATAAGATCCTCTTTGTAAGGAAAATTGTATTTCTGTAAATGTATGCTGTTTCCTTGTTAAATTCTGTGGATTTTTCCATAAAATTTTCTGGTTTACAAGCAGAACTTCTATATTATGTTAATAAATGGAATAAGAACCTTATCTTCAGCTACTAGCCATATATATATATATAAATATATTTCATATGCTTCTCTGATGTTGCAGCAGCACTAGCAGATCTGGTAGTCCCAGTAGTTTGTATCTCTTACAGAAAAAAATAAACTTTCAGTTCTGCAGAGAAAATCAGTACCTGCATAGAATATCAGCAGCGTTGTGATGGCTCACTACACAATTTAAAAAAGCTTCAGTTTTCCCACTTCGTCAAGCTGCTTCCAACAATTGATCAGCATCACTTTCACCTTCTCTGAACTGATTTTTTTTTCAATCTATATTCTGTCAAGGGTTGCAGTGATGGGAAAAATTGCTGAATGCATCTTGTGTTTGTTCTAGAAGGTGGATTATGATGAAATATTGTAAAATGGAAAGGGGAAACAAGAGGTCTACACTGTCTATGGGAAAAAAAAACTTTTTAATCTATATCAGTCACAGAGGAAATTATTATGGAACTAAGAAAAAGAAAAAGTAGCTTTTATTTTGAAAGGTTTCAAACAAAATTTAGAGGGGATAGAAGACCACACACCAATGCAGAATCTAGATATTCTGTCTATTGCCCCTCTCTAGCAAAGACGCCAAACAAAAATTTAAAAAATCTTTTTTGAGTTATTTTGTGTCCTTTCAAACTAAATTCTTATGAAGCTTGTGAAAGAAATTTGATTTTTGTCCCTTTTAATGGAGGTACACACCATGTCTATATTATTTTCTTTGCTCAAATTCAGTACTTCTTCCTCCATATTCTCTCATTTAAGATGAAAAATAGAGATGAGTTTAAAAACTGTAATCTTTCCTCAGAAGACCATATTTCCTGAGATTTTTTCTTCCTTTGACAAAATACAATATTGTTTTCTCTGATTAAGTATTTTATTATTTTTCTGACTATTAAAAGTTGTTTCATACTGTGCTTTCATAGTACAAATGTGAGCATTCACACGACTACATCTGCTGTGGTCATCAAGTCCCATTAAGTGGAGGGAGGTGGATTCAGTGACCTCAAAGGGCAACTTCAGTCCTAGGGTTTTTATTTTTTTCCTTCCAGTTCTGAAAAACAAAACCAGAAAAACACTTGAGCTACGTAACTGACCATATATTTTTGTTGAAAGTGGCAGCTGACACACTCAGGTCAAAGAACGAATTGGAAATGTCAGCTGACTGGTTTGAGAAACCAACAGAGGAGGGATGGGATTGGGAATGTCCCCACATAGTGACAATGACAAAGCTGTGACTGAGCAGCAGTAAAACTGCAAGGCATTAGGATTGCAGGAAGAGAGTCAGAATCAGTGACAAGTTGAAAGGATGTCACATTATCAGTCTGTCTGTGTTGCAGTATTGATCCATGCCTGCAATTCCTCACACATCCAGGGTACTTGCAAACAGCTGAGTTAGTTGCTCTTATCATGGATGCAGAGATTCCCTGTACAAATGCAGGATGGCTATGTTATGCTAAGAAATACAGCTGAAAAATAACCTTCTGAGTAGGAATAAGTTATTGCTTCATCAGCATTCAGTACCATAGCAGGAGTTCAGGGCAGATGAAAATCAAACAGAGGAACAAAGAGGTTTAGAAGAGTAGATAAAAGGAGAGCAATGAAAAGAAAAACATTGCACTTAATGTGCTCAGGGAAAGGTAGAGGACAGGGGCAGAGCCGGAGGCGCTGTACTCATGGGATCTTCCTTCCAGCACCATATGTGTTAGAGACTAATAGATAGTGTGGAGATCATTATTTTATTGATAGTGTGTAGTAGTGGGATTTTGAAGTTTAAGAAATTTTTTAAAATAATTGTAATGGTTTATTCCTATTTACCCCTGTTCAGTTTTCCTAACAGTCTCTCCCCAAAGTTGTTTTCCACCTGTTTTCCTGCCTTTCCCCGTGTCAGTCCTGGCGTATACCTCCCTTATTTCCAGACTCTTCCCTGCCTATCTTCCAAATCCTGCCCCTGCAGCTTGTCTGTCATTATTTGCTACACCCATTTATCTGGAAGCTTCCCGGTCAGTTATGATATTTTCTTTCACTCATTACCACTTTATGTATGCACTCTCCCCTTCCCTATTGGTTTTATGTTTACACATATCCACCCCGTCAAGGGAGCCCTAACATGGATCTCACTTCTGTCTCTGGTACCTGGAGTACTATAATCATGCTATACCCCGTGCTACAGAGCCTTCTTGAATGTTTATATACCTTCTCTGTTTAAGGTATTTTTGGAAATGTGAACTTATATCTAGAACTCACTTTATGTGGACATAAGCATGTAACTGACAAAGAAATTACAGTACAGTAAAATTTGTGTTTAAATGTGATGGCTGTCACTCACAAATCTAGCTAGTGAAAGGACCTCCCTCATCCCTCATCCTTTTGGCAGAATCACACAATGGAAAGTAAATGCTTTACAAAAGAATGTTGATTT
The DNA here is from genome assembly GCA_003676055.1 of Chloebia gouldiae. Lineage (NCBI taxonomy): Eukaryota > Metazoa > Chordata > Aves > Passeriformes > Passeridae > Chloebia > Chloebia gouldiae. The sequence goes on from QUSF01000001.1 coordinate 52,679,751, forward strand.
CTGGAAAAGGTTTGTGTGTTATGTTTTATGGGAAGGGAAAGATCTCTTTTACAGGACTTAAAAAAATATTCTAATTGAATTGCATAATTAAACAATTTGGGTTTCTATACAGAAGGAAGATGAGAAAAACCACTTGTCCTTTACAGTGGAAAGCTTTTGGTATTAGACTTTTTAATGTGTCTGATAGCTGTTTTTCTGTGTCTGAACTGAATTACGTGCATATAGTTTGCTATACATAGTTTGCAATATATGTCTTACACTAATGTATTGAATAGGCAGTTAGGGTGTCTGTGGATATGCTAGTAAAACCTGGACATACCAAGTATTTCAAGGGATCTCAAACATCAATGAATTACTATTAAAAGTACCTCCCTGAGAGAATTTGAATAACTGATCTTTTCCGTAGTTTAGCTTTAGGAACAACAAAAAACAGGGTTTTCCAGTCTAAAAGAAGAGTGTTCCAGTCTAAAATATGTCTGGAAAAAACAAAAGGCAGCAGGAATACACGTTCATGGCACAGAAAATATGCCTTGGACCACAGGTTTTTGATTGAAATATCTTGGCATAGCACAGTCTCAGTAACATAAGTAACATAATTACCATACATGTTTGTCATTAGCAGCCTGCAAAGAACTGAGCTCAGAATCTAGGTTCTCCCAAAGAAAATATTTAGTCCAGTTATCTAAAATGGCTCATCCATCTATCTATCATCTGTCTGTCTGTCATTTGTCTGTCTATCTATCTATAATCTATTTATCTATCTATCTAATCTATCATCTGTCTATCTATCTATCTAGTTTGAAACACCATGTATAGGAATGAATTTTACATAATAATAATACCCATATAAATGACAGAATTTCTTGTATAAATATTAATATTTATAAAGCACAAAAACCAAAACAGTGGTCCATATACTCCCAAAAGATAATGCTAGGAGTTCTGAGGCAGACAACTATGGAAAAACTTGTGGACAAGAGGAAAAAAAAAAAGTTTTAATCTATATATGAAAATGGGTGGATTTTGTCCCTCTAAGAAATCTACTCCTGCTCATTTCAGGAAAATTGGAATAGATGACCTGTAAAGGTCTTCTTCAACTCAAAGTACTATGTGATTATGTGATTTGATAGATTAGTCTATATTCTCTATTGTCTATAGCACAAAAGAAGTGCCATTTTGCCAAGAGATAGAGCATCACACAGGTCACCACATACACATCAGAAATGTTGATAACTATTTCTCTCTTTCTGGTTTAATTGCTATTTTATGTTCTACAAGTTAACCAAAACTGACAGTAATAAATGTAACATTTTGAACACCAAGAACTTCCTAAGTAGTTAATCCAGATGGGTGAAAGTATTTCAAGCGAAAAAAATAAATTGCCTTTAATGACATATCTAAGTTCCTACAAGCTTAATTGTTAAGTAAATTGTTAAGTAAAAGTGTCATATGCCATACATTATGCAACATTTAGTGTCTAGCTAAAATAAGTACAGGAACAAAGTGGTAGACCTTAATGAGGCAAAAATGTCCTCCAAAATAATGCACAAGTATCATTTTAATTCTACCTAGAGGCCCTAATACAATAATAGAAAATAAAAAGGAGAGCTTGAAAGGGAAAGCACCCAGAAGCTCTCAGACTTTGTTTTGCTATTATGTTAATCTCTTCTCAAGAAGACAGAAGAAAGTTCTAAATTACTTTTTCCTTCCCTCTAAAATCTCAAGCATTGATTTTTGTCTCTTGAGTCTTTAAGGTCTTAATGATTTCTGAGAGTTTTAACATCAAAACTTTCACAAAATTTATATCTCTGTGTTCCTTTGGAGAAAATCTGGAATGTCTGAAAATGTTGGGTAGGTTTTAAGGACAAAATATTGCAATTTTAAGAAATGTAATATGTTATATCGAATAAAATAAATATGTTTCTTTGTTGTAACTTGGGTCTTACATGTACTGATTAATGTTTCAGTCCTCTGACTGTATCAAAATCTAAATTCAGGAATGAGTATGGCATAACCTGAATTTAACTTCACTCACCTGTGTTTATGTTTCTGTGCAAATGTCTACGTATAAACACTCCAGTACAACTAAATCTGACTTTAATCCCACATACCAGGAAAGGTCAGGCTGCATTCACTGAGCCTGAGGGAATATGGCACAATATGGTTTATGCCCATGTGGGTAAATTCTCTTCCCCTTCAACTCAGAGTGCCTTGCAAATATTTTCTTCTTGGCAGGTCCCTTGGATCAGTGTTACATGAAAAGAGGAGATTTCCACAACTTAGAATCTATTTGTCTGTCAGTGTTCCAGGAAAGCTGAGACCCTTGTGCCCAGCCAGTCTGTCAGTGTCCCATTACAGGGAGCCTTCACTGAACAGCCCTGGGTCGGAGGGTGGTGGGACTGACTGAGCCAGGGACACACACCAGCAGCATAAAGGAGACTCCTCAGTGGGTCTTCCCACTTTGAGTGTGTTACCTGCTGCCAGTGACTGTGCCCATGAAGGATTCAACACTAACAGTTTACAGAATAACACTCTTTAATAATATAAAATTGTGACAGGTTAAGGGTCAAGAATTGCCAGTGATAGTATCTGACTGCATAAATGTATTCAAAGCAATATTGCTAATCCCCAATAAAAGTATTCAGTGTGACAGAGTATGGTTCTTGCCCAAAAGGTGTCCCTCTGGGGAAGAAAAGGGGTCCCTTGACTGGTCCCAGCAGTTATGATGGAGCAGTTTGCATTGATATATGACAAAAACAAAATAACATAACAGCTTGCCTTTTATGTGGTAGCTTTTTGAACATAATAACAGTGTGGGAGTTACTTCTCTGGGACCACATTAAATTCTTGCTTAAATTATAACATCTCCAAATATCATAAGTTTTGCTTCCTAGCTCCAAAGAATGGGTTGGCTGAAGAATATAACAAAGTCTTTCTCTCAGTTTGCTTGACATTTTCCATCACCCTGTTGACACCATGTTCTGTGTCCATATGTGTTACAAATACTTGTTCACATCAGGGAAAACCAGTCAGTAATATTTTTGTGATATTTTCTGTCCATTTCCTGAAGTGCTGGGTTGCATCTTTATCCTCTGGTGATCATCCAGGTTCTTTTATTTACTGCCAATCCAGCCCATTCTCTGCAGCCTGTGTCATACTCCCACCTCAAAGTCCTCCCTTTTTCTCAGCTGCTTTTATCATATTTGCTAGTCCCAGTCATGATGTCAACCAAGTCCAACTTTTCTTCCCTTTTGTTGTAATTTCTGTTTCATGCAGTTACAGCTCTCTTTCCCCCCCTGAGTCTTAGCTCTATGCTGCTATTTTCAGCAGATTTTTTTTTTAACTCCCACACTTTGAATTATCACCCTTTGTTTTTCTCCATCCAACGATAAGTGGTCACGAAGAACACAGGAAGAACAGGATCCCAGAGCCAAACTTTACCTCCAAAGAGCATGATGAAGAACTTTCAGTAAAGCTCTTCCGTGTTTTTTGCTTTTAATGGCCTCCTGTCAGGTTGTTTGTTTTGGATGAGGCATGGGTTTCTGTTCAGTACTAGAAATGGAAAGAAATTCAAATATGATGCTAAAGAGGAGATGCTACTAGATGCTGTGGTTAAGTTTTTCTCACCAAGAGTACATTTTGTTTATTCAGATATTTCTAAAATGAGCAAATTAAGAGTGGTTTTTGCAGGTTCATGAGTATTTGCCAGAACAGCCAACCATCAAAACAAAGGGTTGCACAAAGATTATCATCTAATTTATCCCATAAATGTTCTTCTTTCTTATTTTACCTCATTATATGAAATAAATAAAAAAAAAAAAAACAACTTGACTGAATTTAAAAATTGGAAAAATCAATCAAAAATACCAACAGAGATGTTGTAACTATAACTAGTGTTTTTGTCCAGAACAAACTGATGCAACTCCCACTACCCTCTCCAAAATCTTTCCTTGTAGAATAAGCAATTCTTACTCTGATTTCCTTTGAAGCTGTTATGAACTTAACTATAAATTACTTGCATTTTGTTCTAGTTAATTCTTCTTTTATTTTTCTCTCCTGAAAGAATGAATTTTTATCTGTATTTTCTCAATGAATAGAGATATTAATAAGAAAAAAATAAGAAAGATGGAGTAGTTGTTCTTTTTCATCTTAAAGAGTACTTGTGTTAATAGGTTAATCACCCAAATCATTTTTCCAGTGCATTTTTTCATTAAATATCAATATGATTTCAGATGACAGAAAAGGTAACTTAATAAAGTGGAAAAAAATATATGAAAAACAGGATAACCAGAGAGTGACAAAGCAGCAAAACACCAGGGCAGGGTGTTGCTAAATTGATACACTGTAATTTTTCCCTTTTGACTATAAATAGAAGATTATTTGTTTCCTGGCTTGAGAATCTGTTGGAGTTATATGAAGTACAAATATATAAACCACATATATTACCAGCAAGCTCCTCTTAAATGTCATATTTTTTTCATCTGGAATACTTCTTTATTTTTCCTCTTTGCATAACAGAAACTTACAAATTTGAGGAAAAAATTAAGAAAAGAAAATTAAGAAAAAATTTAATTATTTATCATAGTACTAAAATATCCCAAACCTCCAGTACTATCTGGGCTTCATAAATATGATAATATTTTAATACTGCCATTAGAAAGCCTAAGTAGTGTCAGTTCTTATGTGCCTATCAGTCTAAGTTAAATAATTTTCTAAATGCTAATTTTGAGCTGAAGGACAAGCAAGCAACAAAATTCACTCTGCTATTCTTACCAGGCTTCAAATCTATCAAATAAAATGTAATGCCATATTCCAAGTAGCAGATCTTCAAAATGGTGCATAGGGAGTTACACAAACAAATCTCTTTAATGTAAATGTGACTTGAGCACATAATCTCCCAAGAGGGATTTATAAAACGTACCTCTCATCATCTCTAAATGTATTTGAATCAAAAGGCAGTCCTAAAAGAATAGAAATACTTTTTTTTTATGTTAATTAAAATGGTAGCTCTAGCAGGTTTTTTTGAGCCACTACTATACCAAAATGAGAGAAAGAATGAGGGAAGGAAGCAGCTATTTTGTGAGGATAAGGAAAGGTGTTTTAAAAACCTCCAATAAAGTAATGACCTGCATAAACCCGGTCTTGAAAATAACTTTTATTGTGATAAGATAAAATGTACATTTTTTTGTGCATGAAAAAAATTAAAATTTTTAAATGCTGTATTGTCAGTTTTATATAAATCTTACTTAAAACACAGATGCAACATGTTTAGAGCAGGTTAGTCTGATGGAGAAGACCATCTTAGATTACTTATTGACAGTCCAATACTTTTGAAAGTCAATATCTGCTTGAAGATTGAGAACAGCATACTATTGCTGTGGCTTCTGTTCCAGGACATTTGTTATAAATAAGCAAATTAAATAGTAAGTCTTATTTGTGATTAGAGCAAAGAAATCACTCCATATTGAAAAAAAATTGATTTTAGAAAATAATTTTAAAATAAATGACATTCAGGAATTATAAATACTCAAATCAGACAATAGAATATGATCATAAAGGTGTAGATAACAAAAATAAAAAGGAAGAAAATACAAAATCCATCACAGACATGACATTACTTGTTCAGGCTAGTGAAGTGAAACATAATTAGAAACTGGAAGAACATGAGTGCTTATGGTACTTGAGTGGAGAAAAAATGGACATTATTTTTAAAATCCTAGATTTTAAATCCTTTACACAGTCTAAGATGGAGACAGGAGCCAATTCATGGAGAAAAAAAACATGGTTGTAGCTTGCACTACAAGAAATAGTTGAATACCAAGACCTGGTATTTTCTCTGAAAAATTTGAGATAATGTCACAGATAATTTGGAAAAACTTTCATCAACTCCAGTATTCCTTTTTTTTTTTTTAATTAATTGGTGGCAGCTGTAATAAATTATTACATGTCAGCTGAATTTTACATAGTCTAATTGGAAAACTATTTTAAATGTGACTCATCTCCAAAATCAGAGTTTGCATTCACTATACCAAAGCATAAGTGTCAGCTGGCCTGGAATTTAATATAATCACATTAAAATAAAGTTTCTCAATGGATGAGATAAAGTAAAGTGAATGATGATGGTTTTATCTATCATAAATATATGTTCTTATTTAAGTTATCTACAGTCTGGTAGAATAGTTTGAAATATCAAGCAGGCTAATGAAATAAGACTTTGAAGCTCAAGAATAAAATAAATACATATCTAAAATTGCTGTACTTCATTATTCCTCTGATAGGATTTTCTCATTTGAAATGTCAGGAGATAAAACCATTTTCCTTATTTAGAATGTGTACCACTTAATTAAAATTGCACTGTATTGTAGATCAAAACCCACCAGTATTTCATTTCTAGAAATTGTATTTGGATTATAAGCAAGATAGAAAAGAAAATATTGCAACTTTCTTTCTGGTTTAATGAACTATCTTCCTGAAAGCCTCAGTCCTATTTTTTAACTGAAAGTAGCAAACATAGTACAGTAATTGTCAGTAAAGAATATGCATAGACTGATATACCTATGTTTGAATCCCTGAATATATTAAAAATTACATTTTAAAAGCATTCAAAATAGTATTTATGAATATCAGCAAGTTCATTCTGAACTAATTTAAAAAGAATAGTTTCGATTTTATTCAACTGAAACTGAAAGCAACATTTACATTGATTCATTAAGCTGTCATTTGTGAGATACCATCTGTCACATGAAAAGTGGAGATTTACTCAAACCCTCTGTGTTTGATTTGTCAGCCAGCACCCCAGAAAAGCTAAGACCCTTTTTCCCAAGCAGTGTGTCATCATCCCATCATCCCTGTGGGACCCTCACTGAGCAGTTCACTAGATCAGAGGATGCTTCATCTGACTTCCTCAGGGTCACACACCAAACATGGAAATCCCCACCTGGGTCTCCACACCTTTACATGCTTCCAGGGACTGCCAGCACCCTTGACAGGCTCGCACGAGCAGTTTGCAGAATAACATTCTTTATTAATAAAGTTGTAACAGATTAAGGTTTGAAGATGTGTTTGTGTGGAGCATGAGTGGTTTAGTCATGCGTCACACTCTCGGAGGGGTGGCTGTACCTAGGGGTGGCTGTCTCAGCATGGTACCTGCGACAGCCTTGGGATGGGCTCACTTGTCAGGCCAAGGAGAGTGACTTCACCAGAGCTGCTGATTCAAGAGCAGAACATCTTCCTTTGTCTCCCTTGGTTTTCAGCTGCTCTGCAGCTTATGAGCTATAAAGTACCACCAAGCCCCCTCTGCAAGGGTTTCAACAGAGCCTGGCCACAGTGTCTCCACTCTGTTCCACCCTCCATTTGGTCCCATTTAGATCTTATGGTGTATGAGATGTTGGGTGTGCTGATCCTGTTCCTTCCAGGGAGTAGCAACTTTATTTTTCCCTCTAACTTCTGTACCATTATGTTTTTACCATCAGGAATGTTCCCACATAATCATAAATGTATTATTCTATCATATTGGTTATTGGCATGCATTTATCTAATTGATTGATGAGAGAATACCACGTAGTAATGACTCCAGAGACTGATGTGACTTATTATAAAAATATTCTAGACAAGACTGAGCAGCTTATTTTTCTAATTTAGAGGGTGGTTAGAGGTATTGCCTTGGAAAAATAATTTTAGTACTCTGTTTCTCATATTTTAGATCAGCTATAGCAGAATTCTTTTCAGTAGACTCACTGCAAGGAGGAAACCTTTATTTTTGTTTCCCAAAAAGAGAATACTGCTCACTGGATAGTATCCAGTAGCTGCACTAAGCTACCAAAGCAAGCATTCTTCCACTTCTTGAAATTTGTATTTAATCACTGGAAAATATAATAATCTAAATCCTGAAAGAGCCTTTGTCTGTTGCTTCATAAAAAGCCATTTTTCACAAAGAAAAAGAATACATCGAATTGCAGTGCTCCTGCAGGCAATGAGATTATTATTTTCTTTGACATATGGGAAAATCAGAAACTGTTTCTTTAGACTACTGAGTCAAAGGAGAGAAACAAAAGATTCAAACTTCAACAAGTTAGCCAGTATTGGGGACAAGCAGTCATTTACTCACCAAGAATGTCCAAAGAAACAAAAACTTTACAGGGTTTATATACATTGCAACACAAAGGTTTCCCATAGCCCCCCTTCTTGTTGTCAAGTCCCAGTTTCTCATCTTACTGTTTCAACTACTATTAAACATTTAATCCATCACTAGTTAAAGGATAACTCAAATCTCAGCTTGTTTAACAATCTATATAAATATAAATTTCTAAGGTAAGTAATTCACTAATAAGTTCTGTAGGTGGATACTTTTGGAGTGTGTGAGTTTGGAGTTACTCTGTAGTTTTTCTATAATATCTACCTTATTTTATTAGAGCAAAGTTATCTATTAACTAGAACTAAGAGCAGTGAAAGCAACAAGATTATAAAGGCTAAAATAGAAAAAACACAGAAACACAAATTTCTTAACTAATTTAAATTTTAAAAATTCAAGGTCATTAATTTTTTTACCATATGCTGCTCTTGCACTACTTGTTTTCGGGTTGTTTCACTACTTGTTTTTGGTAATGTTAATAAAGGATTTTCCTCAAATCAGATTTATTAAAGGATCTTGCTTCTACCATCAAAAATTATTTTTGTGGCTTTTTCAGGTTCTTTCCCTTTCATTTTCTTGTGTAAAATAACTGGATAACTGGAATAAACCCAGTAATTTAAATACTCGTTCAGATTAAGATTCATTACTTTTTTGTAACTAAATAGTATTTTGCATTAAATCAAAAATTTAAAGACAAAATCATGAGAAACTTCTAAATGTGAGCTGTTACTCAGAATTTCATGATTCAAAGATTTGTATTTGACAACTTTATACAATGCTATCTATGAATGTTTTGATCTGCAGTTTCATATTTAAAATACATGCATTTTCCAAATGCACTTATGAATATGTAGAATTATGTCTTTAAGCTGTGAGTATTCCGTTAACTCTTTTTGCTGTGTCTTTCATATTGTTTTATATAGACTTATGCCTTCAATATCGAAAAGAAGTACCAGAAAAAAAAACTAAGGCATTTCCTATTGTTTCTGAATGATTTACTTTGAAGCTACCTTGTAAAAAGATAAAATTTACTTCATGTATTTATTACTATTTAAAAATCCAAAAGTCATGACAAGCAAAGTCTGAAGATCTAACTTATGACTCTTTAAGAGGATGGCATTTATTGTTTCTCATATTCATTTTATGAAATTCAGGATAAACTGGGACACAATTGAGATATGAATAAATTATTTCATGTATGTAGCCACATATTTTTTATACCTTATTACATTTTATTTGCAATCAGTATATTTATTTTTTTGGCTTTTTAAAATATAAGAAGTCTATACTTACAGCAATTTCAGAATGCAATATGGTGTACATAAATTTTGGCATTAATCATCTTTTTTTAGCAGTCTCTTTAAAGATTTGATTCCAATTGATAAACAAAATTGCTTTATACTTATGAATTCATTCCATATTCTTTTTCCAAGATGAGGCAGTATTTCATCCTCTGTCTCATGTCTTTTTGCTCTTTCTCAGATTCCATTCCATACATCCAATAAAGATTTTCTTGTCTTATAGGTTACCTTTGCTGGCTACCAGACCCCTAAGAAGTTGCTCTCTCACTCCCCTATTCCACAGGACAAGATGAGGAAATAGGATGAAAAAACTCATAGACTGGGAAAAAAACAGGGATCTTGTTTGCCCATTACAATCACAGGCATAACAAATTTGACTTAGGTAAATTAATTTAATTTATTCCTAATTAGAAATAGAGTAGAATGGTGAGAGAGTGAGACAAAGCCACAAATGTGTTTCCCCCCCAAGAATTTTCTTTGTATTCAGTTATTAGAGTTTACTAAACTGTATTTTACTGAATTTATGTTTTGGAGTAGCTCTTTAAGCGTTTGGATTTTTATTATAAATATAAAAAGTCATAGGGTGTTTGTATTGGGATCTAGATATTCATGATCACTAGGCTGTACTTCTGTTCTTTCTTAATCTTTGTATATTTAATAATTAATTTGAAGCATATATAGGTTCAACAGTAGAGAACAATGTACAAGAATCATAGCCTAAATAAGGTTTTTCTGGATGAAAATGCATGTGTTTTAGGTCTTGACAAAAAGAATATTCTTTGATCTTCTCTTTTATGACTTTCTCACTGTAGTTTACTTAACTGAACTATGAAAAAAGTTTGAAGTTTAAATTCTCCATGGAGCCTGAGAAGGGTGCGTGCTTTGCTCTATTTTAATTGCTGAAACAGTTGATTACAAGTCTCACAAGTGCTTTCTGCTGCATAGACTGCTCCTGTACACTAATTCTGCTCTTCTGTCCCAGCCCACTACACAATATCTCTGTTTAATTGAAAAGTGTCATATGAGGTCTTCCTAAATCCTTTGATCACCATATAGAGAAATGTAATACTAAATGTAGTAAGATGATAATAATGTACAAAGAGTACATAGAAAATACATCTTAGTGTATAATGATGAAAGCAATATGCAGTATTAAGTAATAGTAATACACAATTAAAATGATGATACATTGATACTATGTATATTTTATGAGTTGTGTGTAAATTATGCATAATCTATAGGTATGTTCACTTTATTCTCCTTTTTCAAGCAAGTAGAGGAAAATGCTTGCATATTCATGTTTTCACCCTTCTGTCTGTAGACAGCTAAAAAATGTTCACCCTCTGCCCCCATTCTCTGACACTGTCTCTCACAATTATATAATGCTACTAAACCTTATTACACTACTGCACACAGAAGTTTTCTTCTGAGTGAAGGACAAATAGGAGGAAAAAACATACCTGAAATTAACTTCTCACAGTGCTAAGTGCTCCTCTGCAAGCAAGTTTGGTACTACAGTGATAAGCATGGTATAAGTAGTTTCACATAATGTCTGTGAGTGTATTGTGACTCACTGCTGAGGAGCTCACTGAGATGGACTGTTCATAATATTTAACTAAGAGTTTTCAGATCAGTGTGACTGCATGACCCTCCTACACTCCAGTGAGCCAGGGGTTAAATCTGGCTAAATAGATAAGCCACTAAAAAAATGTTGCCAGTGTTTCAATGTCTTTTGTGTCTTTAATAATGCTTGTACCATCAGGCACCTGCGTATACATATGGATTTTTTTCAAATGTGTGTGTAAGGATTTAGGTTGCATTTGGACAGAGCTACCATGCATTATTTATGATGACCTCAGGTTTGTGTCTAATTTATAGAATTGCTTAAACTTGTCAGTCTTTCTAAATTATAGTTAGCTAAAGCATTATTTGCTTTATGTCAAAAAAACAAATTCTCCTGGAGATTAAAATAGCAGCATGAATCAAAAAGGAGAGGGTAAGAATTGTGATTATAGGTTTCTAGACTCTAATTTATCCCACTTCAGGACCCCATTTTCTATTTTGTGTACAAGCCTGATACTTCTTTGAAATTCCTGGTCCTGATATTTTATGGCTTTTTGTGTTCAAGCCTGAGGTGGTACTGGCGGAAAACCTGTGTCAGGCTTTAAAAATGTTTGCAACATTTTAAACATTGTTGCCATAGCTGCCTAATTTAATCAGATGTTAGGCTCTTCAAGGCAATGATTTCACTTAACCATGCACCCACTACAATGGGATTTCCAATCTTAGCCTGAGTTTATAGACAATGGTATAATAAAAATGATTAAGAAGAGTACAAGGTTTAAGTAATGCTGATGACATGGTTTCGATGACTTCCCTGGAGTGATTATTCATCACAGTCAAATAAGATCATTAGGAGGAAAAGTTTCTTGTTTCAGTATGCAGCCAGGAAAACATTGATTTGATCATGCAAAGTCCAGGTGGCTGTAAACAGTAATGGCGCTGCTGTGGCTCTCCCTGTGAGTCAGGATCGGATGGACACCAAAGGTCAGGGAGAGGAAGACACAAAGTTTGTGCAATTAACTTCACATAGAGAAAATGATAAAATTATTATCCTATTCATCCCATATGCTTATTGGAAATGTTAATATTTCTTTATTACTATATTCTGTCCAAACCAAAGTTGGTCGGGTTTTCTTTTCTGATTGTTTACACTATTGTTTGCATTAAATTGGTAGAAATCCCTTGTTAACTTTTGCTAATTCTTGGCTATATTTCATCACAGAGGTATGATTGGGTTGTGGTAAATAACAAAGTGGCTGGATACGTAACACCTTTCTGCTTTTAAATTTATTCATAATTTTCATCTGTTTTTAAATGAAAATATTGGAAGGTTTAAAAAAATTCCAAATCTTGGGCGTGAGGGGAGGGGTTATCAACTATATTTTTAATGGAAATCCCAACAACTGAAGTAAAGTCTTAAAGCCTTTGACTGGAATGCAATTTTTTTTTTAAATGGAATTTTCTTTGAGTAATACTTAAGTAATGGTGGTGGAATTGGACCTGATGCTTATCAAAAGAATATACTGTAGCAGTTAAAACAAATAACAAGATAGACAGAAAGATAAAATTATTCCATTTAATGTGTTTGTCAGACTGTGAAAATTAGGTTTAATCACTGCAATTTTCCTTCTAATCTTTAGATTCTAGAGATAGGCATAATAAAACTACATGGATTCAAAACTATTTTGTGTCATTTTTCAATTCAATGTCTTCAAACATAATTATAAAAATCAATTTTAGGTCTTTTAAAGCAAGAAATCACAGAGGCATTCTTACTTTATGGAAAAACACTACATATATTCTAAAAGTATATAGTAGTCAGATTTACTTTCCTTTTTTTCAGTGGTATGGCTTGACTGTTGAAAGAACCCAAAGTTCACAGGACTGATTTGGTAGCACATGTATGGAATGTTACATTTTCATACACAGAACAATAGCTACTTGCAATAGTAATCATCTCACTTTTAGAAATGAAAATTTAGGCAACAGCATGATAATCGCTCTTGTCTTCTCTGCAGCAAGTTGAATACAAAATGGCACCTTCTGGTGCAGCAAGAAAAGAGTCTGTTTGAAAGGCTCGTTAAAAGAAATTTAACCTTAATAGAAAAAATAGAAAAAATATTTTGTGCAGAATTAAAGTATTATGATGCCAAGACCAACACCTACAGAAAGAAGTAATCAGGAGCTTTCATAGATGAAAAAGCTCAGCCTAGAGATGTGCCACTGTAGAGACAATCTTGTTTGATGGGTAGAGCAAAGAAGTTGAACGTAAAAGAGAAAGGAAAGGTTGTCTATAGAAATTGTTATTTAAGTGTATGAGAACAATATGTAAAGCAGAAAATCAGAAATGTATCCAGACCATTTTGGTTCCAGAACTGTGCTGATAACCTTGCATATATGTTGAGATTGTGTGATAGCCTTCTGAAAAAAGTTATTTTAAGAAGTGAAAATGTGACAATCTCACACCTATGGTGGATAGCCAAAAAATAAAATAACAAAAGCAAGGTTTTTAGGTTAAGTCTTCCATAAAAGAAATAACATAGTCTTGCTCATTTTTATATTGATTCTCAATATTTTAATTCCTATTATTGAGGGAATAACTAGAAAGACATAGTAACTCCTTTTGTATATTTGAATTGGGTTTCATTAATAGATTTTGAATATATTTATATTTTGATGTATGGCTTATATGAAAGCTTTCAGTATAATAGATATAAATGGCTACGCAAGCATAAACCAATTATATTTTCTAATTACTTACCTAAGTCCTATTAGTTGCTTCTGGCAGAAACAAATGTATGACCTTGGACAGAAATATATGGTAGCTACATGAGAAAAGGTTTATGCTTTTGACAAATGGAGTTAGTTTTTTAATTTAAAATGTGTATTGAGAAGATAACAATTAATTGTTAATACCAAAGTTCATTATAAGGTGGTTGTGTAGTGACACTGTGTTCATATGAGCAACAGTTAAAATAATTATTGATTTGACAATACTATTTTAAGTATTGTATCTATTTTAGTAATATTGTAAAATAGAGCACTATCAGAATAAGGCTATTAAGAGAATTAGGTTTTAAAATACACTTCATTGTAGTAAATACATTTTTTATATATGTATGGTCTTCATACATTCAGAAGATTAAAAAACATGTGGAAGAATATTTAAAGAATGTTAAAGTGATATCATTAGTGTCTGTAATATGTCTTATCCCTGAGAAGCTGGAGAAGCTTAGAATGCAATTAGATTAGAATTGTTTCTGATAATGTTAATATAATGTTTTACATTAGTAATAAAATGTGAAATATATATAATCCGGTAACTGGAACAAATGAAATTAAAATATAATAAATTAAATTGATTTTCTTTCATTTAACAGTCAACAAGCAGGGAGTGTTTCTGTTACAAAATAGGCCTTGTACCTTAGTGGAAAATATTTTCACCACCGTGTCTTTGTCATTTAAATATATAAAAAGTTTCATGATTAAATGTTTCATGCTAGAAGAATATTTCCAAAACTTTAATTCTGTTTTAATCAATATTGAGAAAATTTGACTTCTTCACTCTGATTAAAAAATATTCTGCAGAATGTAATTTTTTTTTGTCTAGCTGGTACTATTTACAAAAAATAACATTGTTGAGGTTAATGTATTAAAAATAAAATGGGAACCAGAACTAGACTACTCTTGGACCCATATAATAATACATTGTCTGGTACAAGACCAATACCATGTCTGAGGTCTTTGTATTGTTTGTGTTTTTGAATATGTTCCTATTTTTGTCCCTGATGCTATGCAATTTATACACATTTCCAAGACTCACAAAAAAAAAAATAGATTCACAATCAGAAACCACAAAGAGACATGTAATATTACTCAATGTGGCCAAGAAATCTTTAGAGTTTCAACAAAACTCAAATATTATACACTGATTTTAAGGGGTAGAATTATAAAGTAACTAAAGAAAAAAAACTGCATTACATATCTTTGAAGACAGCAAGGAAGGCATAATTACACATTTTGTCTTCCTTAAAAAAAAAAAAGATTTGCAATACAACCACCACAAAAAAGGAGTTGCTCTCATACATAAGTATATCAGAGAATAAGAGAAAAAACCAAAGAGATAGCCATGCTGCACATGCTTTTTACTTACAATTTTCATTTAGTTCTTGTACTGAGATTGTCACTGGAAAGGCAGGAGAAGCATATTCCTGATGTTAAGAAGACTTAACTAGTAAAAGATGCAAAGTCATACTTTGATGTAAAATTTAGATGTTTTCTAATTCATACCTTTACATCATCTAATACAAGTTAGTTTGAATATCAAATGGACCAAAACTGTATTTCTGTGGTATTTCATGGACTGATTCATTGTTTAGCAGAATCACAGAATAAGCTGAGTTGGAAGGGACCCACAAGGATCATTAAAGTCCAACTCCTGGCCCTACAAGAGTTACACCATGTACCTGACAGTATGATCCAATATTAAACACATCAGTTCAAAATATTATGAACAAAAGAAGAATGCTTATGCTTCTTAAGGCTCATTCTCAGAATAAAAGGAAATACATAACATTATGTTTTAAATTTACTAGAAGTTCATAAACCCACTGAATACTAACACCAGTTCATATGACAGAAGTGAATCCTTTGAACACTGCTTATATTGGCCCTTGCCGAATCTGTAGCCAATAAAAGCTATCCACTAGATAAGAGTGTATATTTTGAGATTATTAGATTTCACACTGAAGTTCATTTGCTCTTCATTGTAGTGAAATACAAACACATTAAGTGAAACATGAGTCTTCCAATTTATTTTTTTTTTTTTATGTATTGTATGTGATCTGTTTCATCAGGGAATGAGACTGACTTATATGTACCCGTAGATTTTTCTTAAAGTGAGTTTAGGCTAAAAAACCAAAATGTTAAAAAAGCTGGGACTCCTGCACTGTATATAGATCTCTCAAGAAGTAGCATATTTTTGGAAAAATACACAACTCCTTTGAAACAAAATTTTATTTTGCTTCTGTTCATTTTATGAAGGGAATTACTTGTTATGATTGTCTTCAGAGACAGGGAATTTTGTGACCAAGTGCTATCTGCAAATATCAAATTCCTGTGGAAAATGAGAATTTTAAACTTTTGGAGATTTAAACACATGCCAACCTAATGGTAAATCAAACGAGTTTTTAAAGTTTGCCATAATTTTGACTGAATCATCTTTCTGTAAAATTATATTGCAAATTATATATTTAAGAGTTGACAGACAATGTGATGTAAAAAGTGCAAAGGCTTGAGTGATAATGGAGAGCGAGTAGATATGGCCAGAAATTACGAATTCAGGAAATTACCAGTATGTGCCACCAGGTAGCCAGAGCATTTCGAACAAACCTTTATGTGCCTGGATTTTAACAGTGAACTTTATATAATTCAACCACTGAAATATGGAAATCCCAGAAAATTAAAGCTGATGTAAATAATCATGAAAAATAGGTGGACATTTATGCTTATGAGAACAGTTTCATTAATCTCAGCGCAATAGAAATTCTAGTGATTGAAAGACTAGTGTATCATCCTGATGTGGCATTAACCGAAAATTCACACTCATGCAAAAATTTATAGATAGAAAAATTATAATGATTTCCTTTCTCTCTGGAGCACAGAAAATAACTTGCATGTAAGAATCAAATCAGTATTTTTTATGGTATTCAAAATATTATCAGGTTAAAAATAATGTATTTTTTTCCTTATGTTAAAACTCATGCCTATTATTATACTTTTTATTTTATACTTGGTTTGTTCGTTCAAGATTAAGTTTCTGCTACAATAAATAGCAAATAATTTTTTATTTCTTAATTTCTCATTTTTATTTACAACTTTATAGTACATTGCCAGACTAAATCACTTCCTTCTTGAGCTGAAGAATCCTGTTTTTCCATACATTTAAAGTATTCTGTTTTACTGAAAAACCTTACCATGTTGTTTCATCTTGTGCATATTTTGAGGAGATACCATTGCTTTAGACAGCAGAATATATTTTCTATATTCTAATTAAAGAATGTGAAATTTTACCAAAAATGTAAAGAATTAATATTTAACAAGAACTTCCAATAATTCTTTCCTTCTTTAAATTCTCATTGTATGTCTCAAAGGTCTAAATAATTTTTGAATTAATAAAAAAATACTATATTTTTCTAAATATTTTTAGGGTAAATATTTGTAGAGTCTAAAGATTCTATTCCATGTATCTGTCTTCTCTGTTTATTATATACTTTTCTGATTTTCCTATTAAAATGCACTCTTTTTTCCCTATACTTTCCAGTTCTTCATCAGAGAAATTTAAAAAATTTGCATGCATGACCATCTATTCCTGTTGTCCACAATATTTATTGAATAAGAGTAAATAGGTTGATTATATTTTTAAATAATGCTGGGTCCAAATAACTTCTTTTCAGTTTACTCATCCTTACCTTCAGGAAGATATTGTTTCTTAAGATGGCATTACAAACAAAGCCTCTGGAAAGAAATTGCCTTTGACTTGTTTGTGTTAAACTCCAAGGTGAAGAAGGATTTTAGAGTTTTTCTCACCAATTTCCTTGAATGGTCCTTTTCAACAATTACTCATGTGCCCTCAATTTTTCTCAAGTGTTTCTTACGGAGTTGTGAAAAAGGTTTTATTAGTAGTTTTCACATTCCTCCTACAGCTTTTGGCCTCATTTTTTACAGTTTTACTATTTGCTTGTCATAAATTTCTTTTTTTTCATTTCTTACATGGTTTGGAGATGACTTACACTTTTTGAAAGCCATATTATACTAATCTTTCCCTTTATTCTGCTATGTAAGGTTTTATTTTTCCCTTTACTTTTCCTCTGAACTTCTATTATGGTGTCTCAAAAAGATTCTCTTATGCTTCATTTTACCCATTCTGCTTCTTGCAGATTTGCCTGTGCAGCATTTATATTTTAACTAAGTTCCCTTTCTGAATTAACTATGAATGCTGTTATTACCTGAGACAGTAACAGGTTGTAGTGGCTTCAGCTTATGAAAAATGTTGACTAGTCTAAATATCTCTCTAATTTTAAAACAGATATAAAATTAACAAAATTACCTAAATTTAAAATTCTTTTCTATAAAAATAACCCCGATTCAGTTTATTTTCTATTTATAAAAAAGATTAAATATATACTGGAGTTTTATTAGAGTGATTCAGGAGAAAGACAAAGGCAAAGAGGGAAGGCCAAGCAAGGCAGGGTAAGCAAGGAATGAGGAGGCAGATACTGTTGAGATTAATTTCTTCTTCAAAGCAAAATATATTGGAGTATTTTTAGTTTGTTATTTGAATCACTCTTATAATTCCCAACTATTTATCACTTACATTTTGTAGTGAAAACAAACTCAGTTTGTCATGTTCTTTTTCTGAGAAACTCTTTATCCTAAGGAGAAAATCCAAAGGAAAAGAAAGTTGGAGGAAAGAGAAAAGACCTTTTTTGCCTACCTATTGCATACTTGCTTAAATAACTGCAGGTCACCAATGTGCTTACTTAGCACCTCTGCTCAGAATACTGGGCTCCGGGACAGCTGTGAACCTACATCTGCCCTCTGTGCCTGTCATTTCCTCATACCACCTCAGCTTTTTCTTTGTACTTTTCTGTCTGACAGATTAAGAAGCAGCAAACCCCATTTTGCACAGCTTGATTCACACAGAAGTCTCATTACCTATTCTCCCATGTACACTCCCCTTATTTATTCTCTCTTCTGAGGAAACATCAGAAAAATGACTCATGCACAGAAGGGAGCACCCATCCAGTTATTCTGGAGGGAACTGATAAACCCACTACCTGTTAAATGATCAGCTCAGTTGCAGTTGCTTCAATTGAAGAATATAGCCACAACATGTGGGAAGAATCATGAATCAGAAATTACTAAATTCAGAGCTATTACCATGAATCATGCTGTCACCTCAATGCAGGAATTGTCATTCTAGTGCTGCTCCCAGCATGCAGAAAGACAGTGAACTGTATTAATTTAGAAAAAAATGCCCTTTGCAGAGTGTGATTTTCATTAATATCTTAGACCAATAGGTGCCACCATTGCACTGTGACAGTCACACAAAACCTGAAAGAAAAAATGAGAGAAACTCTTTTGTTTCATAGTTCAGAAAATGCATTTTCTGTGGGGGAAAAATAAGTAGGTTTCTTTTTATTCCCCTTGGAAAAAGCAATTTTGGAAATTTAATTTTATTTTTTGGGGTTCTCCTTTTGGTTTCTTTTCTGACATATTTTTTCTGTCTGATTTATTCTAGTCACAATGTCACAACCTTGACATTTCTTTGTAATCATTCAAAGCCTTTGATCACAAGTATCCAAATGAATTAAGCTTTAGTAAAGTGTGTGGATGTGCCTTTGTGTCATTTTGCTGCTGAGCCAACACTACCAGAGAATAACTTTGTTTGATTAATTTCTCATTCCTTTGGTGACCTAAATAGGGCTGCTCTTACAATTCTTTATTGGACTTTTTTAATGTAAGTCACACTAAATATACAAGGTACCATGGAAAATTCTGTTGAGAACAGAATGTTTTGATATTGGTACTCCTTTGTTCCAAATGTAAAGAATGGGAGTATGGCTTTTGGATATATTACTGACTTCTGTGCCCATAGTAGATTATGTTTCAAAGGCTCTGAGTACTGCAATTTACTAGGTAAAGATTGAAGAGAACAGCAATCTTCACAGTTAGAAATTCTGGAACTTAATTATTGATCCACTTACATTGCTTTACAGCATACCATATTAAATGCAATTTCTCTTCCTATTTGTAGGCAACTGTAATATCATGGTACTGAGAAATCACTTATACATATACGCTTGAAAAGCTGATTTAGATGATAAGGGAAGTTTCCTATACTACTCAACTTGTCAGAACCCAATTTAGTTTGAATCTTCAAGATGAGAAGAAAAATCCATAATCAATATCTTTTTCAGTTCTGATCTTTCAGTTCTTAACTCTTCTAGATGAATCAGCAATTATTGAAGGTTTGTGTATAATTGAAATGGATGTAGAAAATATGATAAAGCAACTTCACTTTGTAGTAATTCTAAAATAATTCACTAGCATTAAATCAATACCAGTATGACCTGAATTACACCAAACAACATAAAGATGAAAGACTTGCCCTACTTTAATTATTTAGTCTTATCTGCATGTCCATATTTCATTTGGTTTTATTTTGCTTAATCCTGTAATGTTGGAATGGCCCACTCAATCACTTTCACATTGCACAGGTATCTAGGGACCCCAAGTTTTTCCCAGTAAACAAATCAGTTTTTCCATATTTTCCATGAAACCATTGTCAGGGAAGAAAAGCAGATCTATAATGTTCCACATCTAAGCAAGTCAATGCCAGTGTGGTGAGGAATGCTAGGGGAGACCTTAAAAACACCCTGCTTTATTGGCTGGCAACAGTCCAAAAGAAGTGCTTGCATATATCAGTGCAGCACAATGTCTGGACCACTATGCATTATTTTTTAAAAAGAGTTTAATTAATCAAAATTAATTTCTGCTATGTCTCTGCCTTATCCAAAAAAGGCATTCCATATGTTGTTGGTTGCTTTTTTTCCCAGTAAATTTATGCCAGCTCATGTATCTCTGCACTGTTTTCCCTACAGAAGGCTGCTTGGAAATATGTGCAACTAAATAGGCTAAGGAAATGTGCTGATACACCATTATATTTATCATTTGCTCAACTAAAAATTGGCAGTTTTGGTCTTTGTCAGCAGTACAGAGGCCTCCCCCAGGCAGTGTCTGGCTGCAGCTTGGGGTTAGGTCAGTGCTGTGGTTTGACACGGGCCAAACCCTGGGCACCCATGAAAGTCACTCACTGACTCTCCCCTGCCACAACTCAGCAGAGGAGAGAAAAATGTGATGAAGGTTTCATGAGTTGAGGTAAGAACTGGAAGAAAACACTCCAAGGGAAAAGGAGGCTTATCTTAGAGATGCAAAGTGAGTTTATTACCAACAAAATCAGAGGAGGTTAATGAAAAGTAAAATAAACCCTTAAAGAACACTTTTTTTTCCCCCAGCCCCTACCTCCTTCCCACTGACAGCACAGGGAAACAGGGCATGGGGGTTTGGGTCAGTTCATCACCCAATGATTATTGGCTGCACAGGGGCACAGCTGCTTCACCATGGTCCGCACCACAGCCTGCAGGGGAATCTTTGCTGTGCCTGGAGCACCTCCTGCCCCTCCTTTTCACTGACCTTGGTGTCTCCATGTTGTTTTACTTCACATGTTCTCACCTCCTCTTCTTCTCTGGCTGGAATTAAAACTGTACCACCAAGTTGGTTTGATTTTCTTCTTAAATATGTTATCACAGAGGAGTTACCATCATCTCTACTTGGCCCAGCCTCAGCCAGCAGCATGTCCATTTTCAGAGCCATCAGAGATTGGCTCTGCTGGACATGGGGGAAGTTTCCAGAAGCTTCTCACAGAAGCCACCTCTGTGGCCTCTGCTACCAAAAACCAGGCTGTGCAAAACCAACACCCTCAGGTGTAATACCAAACCTGAGAGAGAGAAATCCAAATCTAAAGACAGGGAAACCTGAAATATTTCAACATTGGCAGTCAGACTTTGGTTAAAAAACATCTTAGTGCCACTGAGATGTTTTTATTTCATATGAAATATTTCATGATGCACAAACCTTCCTTTGTTTCTGTCAGCTAATATTTTCACTAAAAATACAGGTAACTTTTGCTGAGGAACTTTCAGAATCTCTATCTGTCTGTCAGCTCATACATCAGGAAAGGCAGGCATACCATCAGTAAGTGATAGAGAAGATCAACTCAGATGCAAAAGGCAAGCTTAGAGGAAAAGATGAGTCAATGAGGCGATCAATCAAGACAATTTAATGTACCAGGATTCAGTTCTCAGTGAAGTCGATTAGGCATCTAACTCCAGAGTAAGGGTAATAATGAAAGACCCTAAACATGCCAAAATACTTAGCCTGCTCTGCTTTCTCTCTGTGCTCTGGCCCAGAAAACAAATTCCACTACTTTCATGCTCACTCTTGCACCTGGCCTTTCCTTCTTAATTTGCATACAGGAAACCATCTTCTTATTCTAAACCATCAAGACTTTTCTAAAGTGTTACAGGGGTCTGCTTTGGTCAAGCATTTCAATGGTTTTCCTACTAATTGCAACAACATGTCATAAAATAGTAAGCCAGAAAAATCTACGTTGTGTTTCCAAACCTACTTGCAGTAAACCCTATAGCAAACCCAAATCTTTTATTTGTTAGTGTTTTGCAGCACTGAATGTTGATGCAGAACAATTATAGAAGCCTCTCTGTCCTCTTTCAGTAACATAATTATAGGTCTTCTGGAAATGTGTTGTACACCGAGGATTATCAGCTATGGTTCCTAATGAGACAGTAAGATTCAAAATAAAAGACTCTTCTAAAGCAGAGCTTCTGAAAACAAAAGGAGACATCTAAAAACAAAAGTGGTAAAATATTTTGAAGTAAATATTACAGATTCTTGTAACTCATGGGCAATCATTTTACAGAACTTTGTGATACACTTTTAATTAAAATCACTGATATCACTGGAACAGCTGTCATATAAAAACAAGTAAATCAGTTTTCTGGACTTCTCAAGTATATGTTCTTCCTCTTGCAAGTCTTTATGATTACCAGTATTTTGAAGCAGTCCTTTACTATTTTTGTCACCATCTTAAAGAGAAATATTTAAGGCACATTATCCTGCCATTTTAAAAAATTTTTCTCTCAGACTACAGCATAAGTGGAAAGATTTGCCAATTTTATTTTTTTTCTGGGAAAATATCTCAGTTAATGGAATGTTCAACCTCTTAAGACCTCTTGCCTAATTCCTTCTCCTGTATCTCTGCATCTCTAGTTTTCTCTTTTTACTTGGACCATTTCAGGAAACATCTGAGCAAATGGTCATAGTCATAAAGAATGATGTCATCTCATCTGATGTCTAAATCAGAATGCATGTATATCTTTAGCTGAGTAGAAATTTGTTGGGTGCTTAACATAAACCAACTGATTAAAGGCTTATTTTTTGTCTATATAGTCCAAACCAGAATCTATTATTCTTGTCCAGTTAAGATATATGTAATCAGAATATTTATTGCACTGGTATTCAATATAATATTTCTTGAAAACTTCTATATTTATCTTCCATGTATGGATGGTGCCATTGACATCAGTGCATTTGATCATAAGGCAAAGACTTATGAAATATTAAGTAACCTCAGATCCTTTTGTATTACTAGGGCATCAGTTGAATGATTGGTTTCAGTACACTTGTTTTTCAGGTTGTCTGGAAGAAATTCTAATGAATCATCAGAAATCAATGCAGGTGCACAGAGTGTGGCATCCCTTTCTTTCATTGTAATTATAGATTAGGTGTTTCTTCATATGGAAAAATCTCTAAGGAGGTTTTTACAAGGATGCATTTTCAGGGATTTCTGTTTGTTTGCTTTTTTTTTTTTCAGGACCTTTTGATAAGCCTTAGGCACCAAAAGATTAAAAGATTCAGTGTTAAGGATACTTCCATTCACAGTCCTTCCAGATAAACTACAGATACTTTTTCAAATACAGTTTTACATTTCAACAAAGGTGAAAGATATTTCTAAAAAAAAAAAAATCATAAGGGAAATCATTGCAATGCTATGGCAAAAATACGTGTTGTTGATAGCTGATTAGTTTCACAAAGCATGTTTTTAATTATATTATTAATGAAATTTTTTTCAGCAGGGTTAACCCAGGAAATTTAGGACAGTGAATATTTATGAAATTTTCTGTTCAAAATCTCTTCAGTCCTCAAACCAGAGTCTCATGATGAAACTTGAAGAAATTTCATTTTTAAGGGAACTTTAAGGTAGTTTTTGTCTGAAGCTGTCAACCAGAGAGTGGTCAAAACCTAAATACAGTTCACATCTCTTTTTAGCTCTCCTATAAGTGTACAGCAGTATTACAGCAGTGTAGAGCCTTCTGACATTCAGATCATCCTGAGAACAGGCTGCTGAGCCAGAGTGTGGGGGACACCCTAAATAAGAAGGACCTGGACCTGTTGAAATGAGTTCAGAGGAGGGGCATAAGAGGGTCAGAGGGCTGGAGCACTTCTGTGAGGCCAGTCTGGGGGTGTTGGTGGTGTTCAGCTTGGAGAAGAGAAGGCTCTGGGGAGATGTTAGAGCATCCTGCCCTTGAACAGGGCCTGCAAGAGAGTGGAAAAGGGGCTTTTGTCAAGAGTTTGTAATGATATGACAAGGGGGAATGACTTTAAACTGAAAGAAGATAGAATTTTATTAGATATTAGGAAAAAATCTTTGCTGTGAGGGTGGTGAGGCACTGGAACAGGTTGCCCAGAGAAGTTATGGGTGCCCCATCCATAGAAGTTTTCAAGGCCAGTTTGGACTGGGCTTTGAGCAACCTGGTCTAGTAGTTTTGTTCTGCAGGCTGAATACCAGAAGCAAAGCCATCTAGTCCATAAGACATTGTTTGGCATTTTATGTAGAGTTTTCACTGACTGATTCACCTTGTCAGTATAGCTACAAGAAAATAGTTAAATAAAATATACTATTAAAAATAGAGGGAAGATGATTACCTTTTTCACTTCATACAATTTACAAGAGCAGAGAATGTAATGTAAATAGCTATCAGTCTTAAAAATAAGATTCAGAATTTTGGGCTCTTTTACATGTCAGATATTTTATAAACTATTCTTAGAGAAACAGAGAAATACATTAAGGAAATATTTTATTTGTTTTGCGCAAATATTAAAGGAGCAGAGTGAGATTCATAAGCTTTCTCATCAAAAGTTTCTGTATGAATAAATGTCTTAGATTTCAATATATCCTTCAACAAATCTTTGCCATGAAACCAGCTAGAAAAACCAAGCATGGCAGCAGCTATTCCTCTGTAATTAAAATCTGCACTCTGTTAAAATTAGAGACCAGTAGCAGTAATGAACAATTATGCAACGAGTTGCTGCTTTGCACAGCTGAGACACAGAGCTCACAAGCCTTTTACTAAATCAGTTCATGATTTCAGAGTCCAGGTGACATTTTTCTTAGCTAGGACTGTGTATGCATCAACAGTGGAAAATCTGATGGCACGAGCTCAGATGTCTCAGAATCTGCTAAAAGTGAACAGGATGAAGAGAAAATGTTTTCATGGAGTGTTTTGGTTCTAAAAAGAAAACATTTCAATGGTTCAAGAAATACTAATAATGTATTAATTACATTTTCCTAGATTAATAATTATTTTTGAGAGAACTGAGACCCCCAGGTTTTAAGCTGCTCATAGTTAGAGAGAAAATTAACAGACTACTATTTATGCCACCGGTTCCATTGAACCAGTGTCACCTTATGAAATGAAGGCTCATAGAAAAGTGTTCAAGATCAGTCTGGCAGATTAGTTTACCAGAACACTCACTGGTGGGTCAGTTAAAAGAATCATGATTTGACTAGGAAAATAGGAAGGGGAAGGGGAAGGCGAAAGGGAAGGGGAAGGGAAACACTGGTTATAAAAAGATTTGTATCTACATCTAAGCAGGTATTCACATTTTGGGGCATGAAGGAGTGCATCATAGATGCATTGAATCATAGAATGGCTTGGTTTAGAAGGAATCACAAATATAATCTAGTTCAAGTCCCTGCCATACCCAGGGACCCCTTCCACTAGATCAGATTGCTTAAAGACCCAGCCAGCATGGCCTTAAACACTTAGGGAACAGGGCATCAGCCCCATCACAGCAAAGAATTTCTTGCTAACATCTAATCCAAATGGCTCTTTTTAGTTTAAAATTTCCCCCTGTTGTCCTATTGCTCTCAGTCCATGTAAAATAATTATGCTATTCTATTGAGACAGTGCTGTCCCATAGGAAAATGGTACATTTTACTGTCCTATATGGCAATTCTCTCTGCCCAATTAAGTGTGAGAAGTAACTAGTTCCCCATCTGAACCCGTCCCTGCACATTCAGGTTATTCAGAATTGATCTACACAGTGTATGACAAGCAGAGTGAGGCATCTGTCCTCACATACATGCCAAGTCCCCTGTTCCCAGACCTAGGAAAGGCAATACCTGCTGTGCAAGCAGTCCTTCTGAGCAGATGTGCATCCTGGAGTTCCTTGGGTTTTCATAAACAAGGACTAATAAAGCTTATCTCATCTTCATTCCCTTGAACTCATTGGCCTCAAGAATTTGATAGTTGTAGTTTCTAAATGTATAAAAAATATTGCATCAAAGAACACAATAAAATACATCAGTCTGGAGGGTTTTCTTTGGTATGTTTGGAATTATTCGGGTTGGTTGGTTGGTTGGTTGGGGTTTTTTTATATCTATATAGAAATGGAGTGTTGATTTCCCTTATGAATTGGTTTGGACGTTACTTCAAGAGGTTTTGCCTAGTGAGTTCTTGCTTTGATTTTTTTTTTCTTCTTTAGCAGGTTAAGTATAGACCAAGGGATCTAATAAGGAACAGAATGAAATTCAGTAGAGGTCTGTCAATCTGAACTAAAACTAAAACTCCCTTTTTAAAAGTAATAAAGATTTGATTTTTTTGCTTAATTGAACCTTCTAAATTGAAATTAGCACTGATAACTTAAACAGTCTCAGCAATAAAATCATCAGTCTCAATAAACATAACTGCTATTAACTTTGTGAATTTTATAGGAGTATCAGTTTTAGGTATTTATATAAATATTTTTACATTATTTGCCATGTATAAAATTTGAAGGCAATTTCTTTAGTGTTCTAAAAAAACCTGAAGTAGTTTGATCTTTTTATAACATGACTATCAAGTGCATATCCAAGCAACAATGTGTTACATACAAATTCATCATGTTATATATGACTGTGTCAGAGGCCAAGCACTGTCAGGGCTTCTAGATAAGCTGACTGATAGCAAAATAAAAAGGAGACTTTTGTGCCAGATCAACATTTCATGGATTTAAGGCAATATTTTTTTTCTCCTTGCTTTTTAAGTAAAGTTGTATAAGACAAAATAACAATGTACCCAAATTGACGGGGATTTCATTGTACACAGAATAGATATGGAAAAAAATCTGGTTTTGCAAAATAAATTACTTGTCAGTCATCCAAATAAAAATTATTTCTTATCTGAAAGTCTATAACATTTGGTAGATAATTTTTAGTTTTTTAAAAAATCATTCAGTACTAAACCAGTTACTCAAATCTAAACATAAATTAGAGAAAAGATAACAGAAAACTCAAGTTGGGGAGAATCGCTTCTGGTGCCAATGACCTATTAATTGATACATGAATTGCTGATTTATGGTTTTGTGTTTTTTATGACTTATTCACATCTTAGAGACTGATACTCAAACCTTTTAAAAGCAATTTTAAATTATCTCAAAAATGCTATCAGTGTCAGCAAAATTCTCCAGATTACTCATTTCAGATCTCATGACTGCCTGGACCTGAATTACAGAAACTGAGATGTGACTGCCTACACTGTAGTTTCCCCACACTCTCTTTCTTTCCTTCTATTGAAAAAGGTGTAAAGACATCAGCCAGCTCCATCAGCATCTGCAACTGCAAACCATCCTGTGCTGTGGGCTTGTGTCAGACCAAGTGCGTTAAGGCATCTCCCACTTGGCCTTGGCTTTGACTTCCACAAACACCTACGAATAAAGCTTTCAAAAAACCCCACTGAGTACCTCATCTTTCTCTATGTCTATCATCACCAGGTCCTGTGGTGGTGTGTTTTTTCTTTTAATTAATATTTGTTCAGTGTGTGTCACCCCCCCCCATCTCCTCCCCTCTCCATTGTCAATCTTTCCAAGCTGTTCCCTAACCCCCTCCTCTCCAAGTTGTCAATCCTCCCTTTCCCTTCCCCTTTCCCCAGAACACTCCCTGTCATTCCTCCTAGCCCCCTCCCCTGCTTCCAGAGCATTCCCTGTCCATTTAGTGAGGGTCACCACCCTATTGGTTACTCTGTGTTATTCCACTCCCCTGTTTCTCCTGATAGGTTTGCCATATGTTAGTCCCACCCTAGACTCCTCCCCAGCTCTACCCTCACTGGTTGCTGTTCTACACCCCTTCTCTTGAGTTATGGTATAAAACCTTTGTTCCCCCTCACAAGGGGGTCTTGGGGCTCACTGAACAAACCCACCTCGTTACACCCCAAGTCCCGTGTCGCCTCCGTCTGTCCCCACACTGACTCCTGGGACTGCAGCGCTCACAGGGGGAGCGGCCGCCTGTTCTCTGCCCTTGCCGCCCAGCACGCCACCGCTCGGGGTATCCCGTGAGAGGAGCTGACCACGATACAACAAGGTCCTCTCCCCACTCTAAGCAGTTGACAGCAGTGCACTCAACATTCCTTTTCCTGCCAGTGAATTTCTATAAGCTTGTCCTCCTGTCCTTGACATCTTTTCTGAGTGCTAACGTTCACGCTGCTTTGGCTTTTGGATCTCCAACCCAGCACATATAAGCAATGTCTCTCTGGTACCACTCAAGTGGCCAGTACTTGCCTCCACCCCTCCTTGCACCTCCTTTCTGCATCTGAGCTCAGTCAGGAGTTCCTTGTTTATCTGCACTGACCTTCTGCCTCACCTGGTCAATTTCCTGCATGACAGAATGAATCTTTGTTTTGAGGACATAGTCCTTGGAGGTCAACCAGCTCTCTGGTGCCATTTTTCTTTTCAGGACAGTCTTCCACAGGATGTCACCAAGCAGAGCATTAAACAAACTGGGATCCTCTCCAGAGGTTTGTGGTTGCAGATCTGTTGTTTTTCTTGCTCATTTTTCTTGCTCATTTTTCTCAGGATCTCAAACAGCATTTTCTCATAGGAGCTGAAGTCACGGCTGCCCTCAACAGGCACTTCACTAATCAAATCTTCTTAATTCATGTGAAATAAACACAGGACAACTGCTTCTGTAGATTCCTGGCATCAAAAAACTGTTTTGGTTCTCAGCAGAAACTTTGTATAAAGTTCTTCTCTCAAAGTTAGCAAGCCAGATGAGAAAGGGGTCAACATTTCTCCCCTCTCAGCCCCACAAATTATTAGGCTAGCCAAGATATACTTGACCTTGAGGGGAGGCACGTCAGGAGATGGACAAAGATTCAAAAGAGGCTCTAATCCCTGATGTATTTGTCCAGCTTCTTTATTCCATGAGATGAGGGGGAAAGAGAGCGAACAGGAAGGGTCATGGCCTTATCTAGGCTCTGGACAGGGAGGGCTTCTCTGGCTCTCCACCAACCCCGTCAGGGCAGGAAGGAAGGGACCACACTTACCTGATCAGCGTCACAGGGGTCCCTGGAAATGGGGAAAAGCATATCCCGAGTGCACTGTAACAGGGGTGTGTGTGTGTTGCCATTATTAACTGTGTTAATTGTTTATTCACTGTTCTAACTGTTAGTTGTTTATTATCTATTCTCACAAATGGCCCCCTACTTGTTTGGGAGCCAAAAGACGTTGCTGTACCTAATATTCTGGTATTATCTTATTTGTATGATATTCCTTCCAATAAGCATTTGCTTTTAATGAAAGTTGTTTGTTTTTTTTTTAAAGAGGAAAAAATTTAATCGCAAAATACAATTAATTTCTAATATTTATATTTTCAACCTAAATATACAAAAAACCCCCAAAAACATTCTTGCACCTTTCCTCCTAGGCATAATAGTTTCAGATTTAATATGGGGAGGATACTTTGTATAGTCTTTCTCATGTTTATTTTATGCTTATTGAAATATGCATATGAATTTTTGACCTTTTGGTCTATAACTGTATTAGCCTAATTTAATTTTAAAAAGGCTTCACAGTGCCTTATGAAGTAGGACATTTTTGTACTCCTCAGCTATCAAAAGTAAGAGTTTTCTTGACATAGAGTTAATAGAAAAAACGTGAAAATATAAAATAAAAACTAACAAAACAAAAATTAATTTGACTCAAGGCCTTTTCCTTTTGTTATTATGGTAGGAAGCTTCTTTTCCTTCCCCCTTTAGCAATAAAGTTGCAACATTCAGGTTTTATTCAAGTAGAAAACATTGAATAACATGTAAGAAATCCTGAGTAACATCTGTGATTTAGTCAGTTTGCTAATAAAACATGACAAGGTACATATAGAGTGTCTACTCTCCAGGAACTGGCTGGACATAAGATATTGCATGAATATTGAACATAAATAATAAATCTTCTTGCTTTGCTTCACTTCTCCATGTAGCCTTGCTTTTCTTCATTAAACTGACTTTATCTTAATCCATGAGTTTTTGATCTTATATTCTCTGTCCTGCAGGGGAGGGGGGGGGGTGAGAGAGTGGCTCAGTGGGCACTTAGCAGCCAGACAAAGTCAACCCATCACACTAACAAGAAAAAAAAATAACCCAGGGTTTTAATAGCTCCGTGAATATAAAGGAGAACATGATGAAATTATTATATTAATGTTGACAAGGCATGCAGATTGATACAAAGTCACTTAGACATATATTTCGGTAAACATTTGTTAAATCCCTTCTTCAAAAATTACGCTGAAAGAACTTTAGCAGTTTTCTATGACCTTAACAGTGATAGTGGAGATCAGTTAGGTGTTGGATCAAGACATTCATAATGCATCTTAATGAAAAAAGATCCCTTAAAATGAATGCAAAGGGTTTTTTGTTAAGATAGAGACAGGTGAAATTGCTTTGATCTTGGTGGCATTTTCTTGAATGACAGAATTACATTTTTATGTTCTTTATATGTATAGATTTTAATATAGATAATTTATAGAAAATCAATATGCATAGTTTATATGCATTTAATATTTTCTGGGAAAATATTATTGTAAATGAATATGAAACCCTTAGCAACAAGTGGTAATAGGAAATACTGAAGAGTAGTTAATTAGATTGCAACTATTTGCAACAAAATAATATATAATTCGGAATCAGAGTTCATGTCTAGATACACATTTTGTAAAGTGTTTATTCATTAAAGCTCTTACTAAAGCATCAGAAAACTGCACCTATGAAAAAAGATTTTGTTAAGCAAGTGTTTAAATGTTCAATTGTGTGTCAATCACATGTTAATCCACAAAGTTCTTAGTACAAACTTTTTATTTTCTCTTTTTTTTTATTCTATGTTTTTATTAGGTTAAAATGAGAAATATCTAATACTGCTGGATACTTGTCTGTCCCGTACATGCTGTAATAAATATTTGCATAGACTGATCATTTCTTATAAATCTCATGAGATTTTACCTCTGCTTCAAATATGCAAATGACTGTATAAGGAATCATCAGATCAGCATTCCAGCATTTCCTGCAAATATGTCTAATTTATCCTTCCTAATTCCTTTTCCTCAGTATGCACAAGATTTCAGTTAGCATTGCAATCTTATCATGGTACTCCATGAAACAATCAGAACAAACTCTGCTTAGAATACATTGCACTTCATATATCGAAGTGCAGTTGAGTTTGAGCACTTTTATACATAGGGAACAAAAAGCTGAAGTTAGTGAAAGTCCCTAATGACTTAAATGGCACAGGATTAGGCCACTAGAGGATTCCATATGTTGGAGTTTCTATGTTGCATTAAAGCTTGTTAATAATTGAATTTTTAAAAGCCAGAATATCATGAGAAAAAAAAAAAAAAAGCTAAAATTTCAGTCAATAGATTTTACTACTTGGTGCCAAAACAAACATTAACAGTTATCTGTTCAGTTGACCAACAAGAAACGCCCCCACCTTTTAAGAGCTGAAGATGCAAAAAACACATAAAATTCCTGTAAGTTTACTAACTTCTTGGTGTTTTTAGATAGAAGCAATGACCTGTCAGATAAAACTTAATACTACATGACAAATTGTAATTCACTGTAACATGTTGTGATGCACTGATAAAATGCAGTGTGTAAATGTGTATTACCTATGGCAAACTAAGTCCTGTCAAAACTAATAAAAATTAAAATATTTGCCTGTCACTGATGAATAGAATTTCTTTTTATGCTATTTCTTTCTGGCATGTAAACATATTGGGTTACTGATAAGGTAAGTCTAAAAACTATTTCTGTCTAAAAAAGTGGAATTTAGAGAAAGATCAAAACGATTTGGAGAAAGTTGGAAATTATGAAAGAGAGGCACAGGATGAAAATGCTGCACTTGGCTGGCTGAGGTCACATATGACATGGCATAACCTACACACCTGCAGTGAGATTCTATTAAGTTTCTCATATCATGCCTGAATACTGTTCTCAGAAACATTGTTGTCAGAAAAGGTTCAGCTGAAATAAAAAGTTGATTAACAGACAGAGTGACATTTTCCCATGAGTAGAACCTGTGGCAGTTCTACATCTGGCTGGTATTTGGAAGATATTTCAGCTATTTTTCAAGTTCCTCTCCAGCTGAAGATGACTAATGTGCTAACTATAAAGGATTGCTGGAAGCTAAGCCCCGGGGCTGCTTGAGAACATAAACTTTAGCTCATAGTTAATCTGACCAGACTTCCAAGTAAGGAACAGGTATAGAAAATGGTTTCTGAATATTGTGTGCTTGGGAAGATCACCATGCATGCCAGCAAATCTCACTGCTAGAAGTCTTTGCCCACTTCCCAAAATTTAATTCTCTGTCACTCTCTTCTAAATCCTCTAAAACTTCGTGCCTAAGCTCACACACGTCTTGGTGTGCACACTTAAGCTGCTTTTCTTGCTTAAGTTCCAGCCAGCATTGCTTTTCTATGTGCTTCATATCATTCTTGCCGTTTTATTTTTGCTTTTCTAGCAGGTGATATTCGTTTTCCCTACTAAAGTATCTTTACCAAGACATTTCTTATGCATTTCTTGTGTCTGAAGGAATTACTAAAAATTAAGAATCACAGTAATGATCACTGCATATTATCTACACATATGTAAGCAAATACACATATATATATGTACAAATGTATATATACTTAGGTATTCATTATAATCATAGCTGCTTTACAAATAAAAGATCTCTTATCTTCCAAAGGAGGGAACACAGTTTCCAGAGATGACTTGATAACTCAGCAGCAGAGCTTTTCTAAAGTAGGGAAGTTGAGTTGCAGATCCATACAGTGCTTGGGATCTTTGCCAGGGTATGGTTCACGAAAAGGACTGGTCTTCCCAGGAAAGGGACAAACCCGCAGATGATTACATACACAAAGTGAATGATCTAGGCTGGAGATGTCATACCACTCATAATCAGGAAGGATAAAAGCATTAAACCTTCAGTTAAAACACTTGAATTTCCTACTTGAGATTTGAGTCTGATCTTCCCTAATTCAAAATTTGATTGGTGTAAAACATGGAGATCCAAAATATTGGAATGTGAAAATCCTTGACATACCAGTCTTGATCATCTTTTTTCTCTGATGTTACCAGTAGGGTCGCAAAACTAATTTAATAAAATCCCTTTCTAAACTTAATAACTGTGCATACATTTGAATTGTACTCTCAATTCTTTGTAGTTTTCTGGTGTACACTTTTGTGAAGTGGTTTTTGACAGAAGATTTAAACTCTGTATCTATTAAAAAGCTGATTTTGATAAAAGGGTATTACTTACTTAGTACACACCTGCACAGTAAGTTATTTTCTTTGCTTTTTAGTCATGTTTCTAATAGAACTGCTGTTCTATTTACAACTGTTGAAGTAAGAAGCAATCTTGTGGTAAATAATTGATCTCTTCTCTGTGGTGAGCAGTGGCAGGACCTGAGGGAATGGTCTGAAGTTGCTCCAGGGGAGGTTTAGGTTGGATATTAGAAAAAGGTTCTTCACCCCAGAGGGTGGCTGGGCACTGGAACAGCTCCCCAGGGAAGTGGTCACAGCACTAAGCCTTAGACAATTAGAGAAACATTTGGATAATACTCTCAGTCACATGGTGTGACTCTTGGGTATGGTCCTATGCAGGACTCAACAAACCTTTAGTGTCCCTCCCAATAGAGCTTATTCCATGATTCTGTGATCTATTTCAATTTAAAGATTAAATGAGAGTACAGAGAATCAGAAATTAAACATCACTACTATGTCATGGTAGTGAACCGAAGTTTGAACTGAACTGAAAGTTAAGGGAGAAGAATCATCAGATTAATTAAAAACCAGATAAGAAACTCCCAATAAGCAAAACATTGGAGAGATTGTCCAAGTAATCTTAAAGTAATTTATACTCAGATTAATGTTTAATTTATTCTTATATGTGGCACAAAAGCATTTTTCTCTTCAACTAACCCTGGCCATTATCACCCCTAAAGGAGAAGATGAACACGGCAAACTCAATTGAATGAGGCCTGCCAGTGTACGAGGCTGTCCAATATGTGAGCAGTTCTTCTAAGGAAATGTTTCAGAGAGCTCATCCCATGAGTGTGAGCTTCCTTGCAACTACTAGTCAGTGTCACTAAAACAAAGTTTTGGTAAGTTTTAAATTATTCTGTCCTTAATCAGGATGAATCATCAGGAAATCAAGACAAAGTGAGCATGAAAATGTATGAAATTGACTGTTATACTAATAAATTATTTGACTGTATTTAGGTTTTTATTCCTACTGAAATTCTTTGTGTTTTAATATTAGAATTACAGTGGGACAATTGTGTTAATGTTCACGGTCATTGATCACTGGAACAACAGCTATGATAAAAAACTTATGAAAATACATCACATCTAAAAATATAAACTAAATCTCTGCTAAACTGAAAATTAAATTTTCATTCATAACATCAAAATAGATTATTACCTATAATTTCTGCATATAAACATCCCAGAGTTATGTCCTGGCAGAATAAGACTTAGAGTGGAGAAAAGATCCTTGAGCCAAGTAAAAAACAGATGAAAATTGAGATGTACCGTTGAAAGTCTAGTAGAATTTTAACTATTATGACATTATTAAAATATCACAGAAAAATATTTCTCTTCCTGATTAAAAATTTCAAGCGCAGTGTTCAGAAAATTTACGTTACAGACAAACAGGGTTTGATTTGGGGTTTGTTTTGTTGTGGTTTTTTTTTT
Source organism: Chloebia gouldiae (assembly GCA_003676055.1). Taxonomy (NCBI): domain Eukaryota; kingdom Metazoa; phylum Chordata; class Aves; order Passeriformes; family Passeridae; genus Chloebia; species Chloebia gouldiae. The sequence continues at coordinate 52,714,724 of QUSF01000001.1, forward strand.
TTTTTTTTTTTTTTTTTAATTTTATTTTTTTTTATTTATTTATTTATTTATTTATTTATTTATTCATTTCACCCCTAGTGAAATGAAAATAATTTTTTAGTTTACACTGTACAACTTGTTACCTGTAGATTTCTAATTGGAAATAAAAGAGCTTTTATATTCACTACATGAATATTCATTTGTACCTACCAATTTGTTAGGGAAGACAGTTGTGATGTTATGAATGTGTAATCCCTAAATCTGTTAAATTGTGATTGGTTTCATTATGTGCAACTGATTTGTCTCCACAAAATTACACAATGTAACCTCCTTACTTTGCTATTACTGAGATTAAAATAGTATTTACCATCACCATTTACTGTAGGCTGTAGTATATCAATGCCCAATGTTTATAATTCTTTTACATCGCTCTCCTGCTTTTGGCTGAGATGGACTTAATTTTTGTCCTAGTACTTGACTGGTGTTAAACTACAAGTACCTTTTCATAGAACTTACTTTATTTTGTAGTTACTTATCTAAGTCTTGGGAAGAAGAACAATGACACATCTATAAAAATAAGTGAGAGCATTTTTTAGGGGAACTTGAAAAATAAACTATACGAAAATAGAACTGTGGTGAGAATTTCCAGCATAAATAAGGGCTTCTCCAAACATAACCACAGAAGGCAGAAAATAAAGTAAAAAAAAAATTGAAGAAAAATAGTTTCTAATAGAATAAAGAAGGGAAAGTGAGATTATTCCATATGTACTTCAGTTTTTCCCTTAAATTACTAGAAAAGGCCCTTAGGAGGCAGTGCAAGACATACTATTATTTATGAGCAGACTATTTTGAATATAAACTGTAGTACCTATTACAATATTAAGAAAAGTGCTACCTTTAAAAAGCAATTACACTTCAGATTCATATTTTGTAATATATCTGTGGACAATACAAACAAGACATCTACATCCCAGCTACATCTCTTATGAACAAAAGTTTGTTTGTTCAATTTATTCCATTCTTTACAAACAGGATCGAGTAGTTCCAGCTCTCTTTCACTTGGGATTCCACAGATGGTCTCAACTTGCCACTCTTGCCAGAGATTTCCAATGTAACACAAGATGAATGGAAGAAGTGACCTCTGTGTTTCATGGAAGAATGAGGTTCCCTGTTCTGCTACTGGGCATGAGGGGTAGAAAACATTGTCCTCTCCTCATTCCACTGAGAATTGGGAACAGACACACTGCTTAGAGGAGGACCCAGCCTTCATGTTGCTAAAATTGAGATGAATCCTTGATTCTCTTATACAGTGTCATATACAAGGTCACTCTCAGACCAAGAAAATATATGTGAAATATTATATCAGGAAACACTTTTCATGCTTGTAAGCAAATCAGAAAGAGAATGGTCTTTAATAATATTCTGTAATGTTAAAGGAAGATTTTTCAGAATGCAAGAAATCTTCAGGCAAAATAAAGGACAGAAGGCCTTGTTTTGTGGGCCAGGATCTAAAAATGAGAAAGGCTCAGATTTCCTCTTCCAGATAATTTTATTTTCTTTGATTTTTGTTGCTTTTAATTTTTTAATGTAGAGACAGTTCTAGGTCAGAGGAGCCATAGCAAGTCTTATCAGACAGCTTGCATTTAAACACCTTAACATAACAGAGAACCAGTTTAAACTCTAAATTCCATTTGAAGTTCCTATTCAAGTGAAAAAAGAATTTGTGAAATGAAAAATGGGGCTTGTCTTAAATATGTAGAACTGTGTAAATACTGTTATATTTTGTTCTAAAAATTATCAAAGAAAATTAAGTATACAAGTGACTAACAGTGTCAATAGCATGCAAAGTTTAATTGCCTCACCCTGAAGTACATCTAATGTCAAATTCAATTAACAATGCAATCTGAAAAATGCTTTCATAATGAATTTCAAACAATTGACTGATCTTTTAATAATAGTTGATGGTTAGACATTCCAAAGGCCAGTGGCAAAACACTGCCTTTTAATGAGGAAAATTACAGCAACATTGAATTTAGTAGTGCTATTTTTTTCTTTAATGGTCTTCTACAACAAAATGATAAATTTGAGTAGAACTTTAGACACAAGCCAAGTCATCTTTGCCTAAGAAAGACAAAATAAAGGTAGTCTGCTGAAAGTATCATATTCGGACAACTTAGATTTCTAAGTTTTGACTGATTTCAGAAGACAGATTCTTAAATATTGCTGAATCTATTATAAGTGTCTTGGACTGTTTTTGAAGTAGAAATTCTTCAGAAAAACCTAGAGAAAAAGAAGAACAAATTCGAGTGAATTTAATTCTATGGAAAAAGAAAATCGTACATGAACAATGGATGTAATTGAAAAGAAGCTAAAGGAAAGGGGGGATCTTTAGGGTTGTTTTGGAAGGAACACCTGTATAACATTTTCCCCTCTCATTGCTTTTATTGCTGAGCAGATGTCCTAGGTATGACATCTGACAGCAGATTTCATAGGTATGAAGTATCCCTTTGGTCAGTTTGGGTAAGCTGTCTCAGCAGTGTCCCTTCCCATCCTCTACTCCACCGCCAGCCTCTCTTTATTGGGGAGGGGCTGTTGGAGCTACAGCCTTGCTGCTCTGTGAGTACAGCTCAGCACCAGCCAAGACAGTGTTGTGTTATCAACACTCTTCTAGGTACAAATACAAAAGAAGAGTACTGTAAGTGTTGAAGTCTTTGGTTTTGGTTAGCTTGGAACCTACATGGCAGCCTACAAAATGTTTCCCTATATTTACATCCCTAGAACATTATATTATCTCAATCAATTATATACTGTGTATAGTTCTAAAATGTTTTACAATTCTAGCATGAAAATTGCTTTATGCCCATTATCATTACAAGAGAGGAAATAACATAACAATTTAAATTCAAGGAAGGGAACTCAGCACTTGTGGTTCTTGTAAAAAATCTTATTTGGATAATAATAATTTTTATCATAGCTGTTATTTAATGTATCATATGCCATAGCTTGGAAATGTAAAGTGATACCATAATAAATTGCAAATCCATTCAAATTCTGCCTTTTACTAAGTGGTTGCTCCCCCCTCAAATCTGAAGTATGACTAGGTAATATAAAAGAAATGCTGCTATCCTTTAACTACAGGCAGGGAGAAAAATCACTGAGGATTTAAGGAAAACAATCCATATGCTTTTTTCTTATCCTCAGGAATGTGTTTGTATACCAAGGCTAATAATTTGATTTACGTCGTATTTAAAAGCAAAGAAGATGACCTTGAACAATTTGGACCCAAACGAGAGGTAAAGCTAAGATGAACAGCCTGTAATTGTCTTGCAAAAAAATCCTGAACAGTGCTTTATTCTCTAATCCATTGTTGTTCTCCTTGAATTCACCTCTACTTTAGTTAAAAACTAACTAAACAAGAAAAGATCCAGCCACAAAAGAAGCAAAAATCCCCAAACATAAGACTATGAGATCAATCCTACATTTCTTGTTAAGAATAACTAGAAGAGCTCAGAACTGTAAAAAACTCTTTCATTAGAATTCTTAATTGATGAACTTAACACATAGCTCATTCCTTTTTTGTATGCACTGCACATAGCACAGCAGTGATGCATATTGAGAAGGAGAGATATTATTTACCGTTATAAAATGTCATGTCTTATCCTGCCAAAACTCTTTAAAGTAATTAGTTTTGTCACGACTATTCAGAAGTCATTAATAGAAAATTCTGGCTGATTAAGCACGTCCAGGGCCAAGACTCACAAATAGCAATTTCTCTGATTTTCATGGATTCTCAAAGTAAATGTTTATCTGATACTGAGCCAAATTGCCTACATCCTTTGTATTATATTGTTAAAGATTACTTTTGCTCTTGATCATACAATTTTGCTGCCCATATAAAAAATGGGAGAAAAGGCTCAAATATCTATTACTTACCTGTGGGGACTAAAGTCTAAATGCATTTATTCGTTGTTCAAGAGATAGCATGTTCAATAACTTTTGTATTTCCCTGTTGGTAGGAGAGAGAAACCTGAAAAATTAGCACAAAACCTGTTTTGTTTTTTTATTTTTTTAAACAGCTCCCACTCCACTCAATAAACCAGAATGTGTAGTCTCTGTTGCCTATTTTCTTTCTTCCCCATCTACCAATTTCATATATTTTATTGACAAGCCTACAGAGAATAACTGGTTACACTGCATTGCTCATATTTTGAAAACGTCTGCAAATTAATCCCTGCCAAAGTTAAGAACATGTAAGAGTGGTCTGCATTCAAAGAAAGGAGAAAAACAAACAAGGAAAAAAACTTCTGTGATGGGAACACAAAAGTCAATTCTTAGAAATTAATTTTCTTCTGAAATTCATATTACTACTTAAATTGTTTCTTTCAACAAATTGTTTTCTAGATTTTTCTACAAAGGTACATGAGTTCATGAAGAGATTAACTTGAAAACTGTCTATAACATTGTGTGTGTTGTGGAACTGCTTGCTGATTAAGCAGAAATTAGGACATTTATATTCAGAAGTTGTTTCCAGGAAAAAAAAAGAATGTCATGAATCATTCTTAAATTGTGGAGGTGATGGTTCTAAGTATTCTTAATTATATTCTGTGATGCCTTATCTGTAGGAGGAAATACCAATTAAATTCTATATGCACTGTTATGAATCACCTAATAATTTTAGTGTAACTATTTGTTATCACTGGTCTTTTCTGTTGTGAGTTTATAAGGTTCCAGCTTAGTATCATGAATTAATAATACCTGTTTTCTATTAAACAAAGGGGCCACAGAAATTGCCTTTATTACTGTGAATACCATAAAACAGTGAGGGAAGCTTATACTGAAAATCATGCTGAATGGAAAGCTTTTAAAATTACATTGGCATTGCAGCAACGGAAGCACGCGGGGATTTGGATTAATATTCTAAAAGTTGGAGAACACAGGTGGAAAATAACATTTTGAATGATTTCTACTCCCATTAGACCTGTAAAGTTCTAAGAAGGTTTAAGAAGTTTTTGTACCTTTGGATAAGCAAAATGTTTAAGACGGTTTCCCAAGACAGTTTTGTTCACAGCTACAAGAACATGAAAAAGAAGTCATTCACATGGTAGCAATGATGCAACCTAAGAATAAAACAAAATTATCTCTTTCTGTCTTTCAGCTTCTTGCCAGACTGAAACACAGTTTATATATAACCTTTTACTAAACTTTTTTTTAAATCAACCTCCCAAAGCTTAATTCATATCAATTTTCATTGAAGTGATAGCTGTTTTGTAAGAGTAACATGAAGGTGTAAATAAAAATAACTTGAATATTATGTAAATCAGGGCATTTTATAGAGAATATTCCACATATAGAATGAAACTTAATCCCTCTTAAAGCAAATTTTATTTACTATTAAGGATCATACATTTGATAACATAAATATGCACATTTATATTGCTGTCAGCAAAAAAAAAATAGTAAGTTATTTAAAACAGCAAAAATGGTCTTTCATGTTAGTTTTTGAACACTTGAGGAATGTTTCATTTCCTGAATACTGTCTCCGTCAGCATTCTGGAAGTGAAAGAGTCAGAGAGACTTTGCTTCAGCATCCAACCAGATGTGTCTTTCTCTGCTGAACTTAGTTTTGTGAAGTGTATAAAAGCAAATAATAGAATTGATTACTCAGCTCCATGATGAATATTCATTGTGCATTGTTTGATTGCAGCCCCTGGCAGAAAGAAATAAAAATAGTACAGAGGCCTTAGAGGATAGATTTTCTCTCATTTCCATACTTCTCCTTTGACATCCTGTACTAGTTTCACTACTATTTCAAAGGAGTGAGAAAATTATTGGGGTTTAGATATAGAATCTTACTCAAATCTGATGTGAGCTACTAGTGTGGTTTCAGTTTAGCAGCTTAGAAAAATGTGCTTTCTATGCTTTAATTCCTTTAATGAAAAAATAAAATGCAGGACAAATGTTCAAAGTGGCATTCAGCACTCTTACAGTACATTTTGAAAGGTTATAATTGTATTGAACAAATAAATTACTAAATATAACAAAAATAAAAGTAATAGAAATAAATATAACATATTAATATATAAATACATTTCTGAATTTTACACTTAATCATCATATGATGCCAGGTAAAAAAAAGTGTATGTTTTTGATTTTCTTGCATTTCCAGAAGTCCATTCTGGGATGTAACATTAAGACAGTAAAATCCATGTTTCCACATGTGCAGGTAAGCTGCCTGTTTAAGCTCCCATTATAGTCAACAGATATTCAGTTGGGTAATCAGTGTGACTTAGACTTACTCAGCTTGTCTCTAGCATAGGTGAAGGTTAACCTCCATAGTAAATTGAATTGGCTTCATGAGATGTCCTTTAGGGGTGATGAACCTGTGTATCTCCCACTATATTTCATGCTTTCTTATATTTAGACAGTATTGTAATCAGAACATCTTAGTGCTCTTAGACTAAGATATTCTCATTTCAGATGGTAGTACTCAGAAAAATACAGAAATTGTCGATATTTGTGATATCAGAGGTGATTTATCTGTCTTGTGGAAAAAGGGAATCAGTCTACAGATTGCCTGTAGACAGCCTCTAGGCCAGAAGATTTCTGGTGTGTGTCCTGATAGCAATAGTGAATTGTCCTTTGGAACAGGCAAGGCACAGGACATAGATTTAATGTGCCAAATCCCATTTTTTCTTTGAAAATTCTTTAAGATGAAAACTTTATGTCACTGGGGGGTTTTCTGCCTATTTTTCTGCCTGTATTCTGGCCTTTCTCATGAAGAAACCTGGGGAATCAGTTTTCTCTGTTATTGCATTTCTACTCATAAGTCATAATACTCATAATAACATGCTGTCATACTCATAATAACATGCTGTTATTTGTGACCTGACATGATTATTTAATTTCTGATGTAAGATCAGTAATTTTGTAAAAAATTGTATTTTTCATTCCAGAGGATTCTTTACATGGTTCAGCTAGTTAATTGGAAACATGGAGAGATCAGTAAAGAGTAGATTTCCATGTATAATGTGCAGCATTAGACCTATTTGTCCTACAATTCATTGTGTCCCAGAACGCCCCGATTCTGTGTTATTTTACTCTTATTAGAGTCCTGTTACTTCTTTAGGATAAATATAAAATATTGCTAATCAGATCTGGAAATTTATCATACTAATTTTGAAAAAAAAACAATTTACACCTGCACAAGAAAAAATAAAACTAGGCAAGGTAATCATCCAAGCATTTAAGACAAGAAGAAATCAATTGAAATAATTTTGCTCCTCAACTACAACACTGCAGATATTGAACAGTATTAAAATCTCAAAGAAACAAAATATATTTTACTATTAAATAGGATATTTAACCAAATGTCTTTACCCATTGTCTCAACTTTCCGGCAAGCTGCTAACAGTATACAACTATTTGTTTCTTTCCTTTCTACATTCTTACCTATATTTTTCAAACTAAGGCAAGAAAAATGGAGCCTGTACTTTTATATTTTATCTTGAGTGACCAACACCTTACTTAGTGATCTGAAAGTGTTCTAGGGCTGCTAGGTACCCCATATTCTTTCTGCTTCAGCAGCTCAATTTGTGACCCAGGGTCGCAGAATTGTTACTGACTCTGTCTTTTAGTTTCTTGGATGTCTTTTGGTTGACAGAAAACGACAGGAGCTGGCAATGTGCACTTGCAGCCCAGAAAGCCAACTCTATTCTGGGCTGCATCAACAGGAACACGGCCAAAGCATCAGGGGAGATGATTCTGTCCCTCTACTCTGCTTTTGTGACATCCCACCTGGAGTGCTGCAGCCATTTCTGGTGTCCCCAACATAAGAGGGACTTGAAACTTCTGGAGCAAGTCCAAAAATAAAATTTGCGATCTTTGTTACGGTATTATGGCCTGAATATTGTGGGGTTTTTATCACCTAAAATTTTGCACAAAAGCTAAACACATTCTGCTAGAACATTTCTTTTACTAGACAAAAGTATACAGTGATATATTCATATCTCAGACACAAGGGGATTGTTGGGGTTTCTGTCAATGACCATTGTCATGTCAGTGAAGCAGTGAATGAATTAAACAAGTGAGCATGGAACAATGAAAACTAAGTGTACCCTGGGAAACTAACTAGGGATATGCATACTATTAAAAATTAAAATATTAACAGCCTTATTGTGTTCCAATAATTATTGAAAGGGTTTAGCTAAAGACTCTAAAGACTCTAAGGAAGTTATTGTCTCTTTAAATTGAGTACAATTTGTGAAGAAGTAGGAAATAATAAGGACTAGCAAGAGAACACAAAACCCAGAAACAATACAGGGATGAAGTGGAAAGATGGTTCAATAATTAAGACTTTAATGTACAAGCAATAAGGTGAATCTTGCATTGTATCTCCTATGAGCTCTGGGACAAATTATCACCCACAGCACTCGTCTCAGCAAATGCTATCTGTAGTCATAATCAATACAGGGAAAGAGGGGCTGAGCTTATCAGAACGCTTGAGCAGATGTTTATGGTCCCTAGAGGTATCCATTTGGCTGTAGAAACCACCTCATGATTAGTGATGGCTAGATAAAGCAGCTGGGTGTCTCTCCCAGAAAGAAGTTACAGTACTAAGTGTAGCAGATACAAAGACGGGTTAGGATAGTTGGCAGAGTTCAGACAACTAATTAAATAAAGTTATATAGGCACTTAAACTTAAGACCTGGAGTGCATCAGACTTCAGGCTTCACAGTCAGAGTACTATAGCTAATGCTTCTAAGACCCCTGGCAAAAATTGGAATATCCAGCAGTTTGGTATCCCATGGGGGAGAGGAAAAGAATCAGTAACCACACAGTGGTAACTAGTATTAGTAACAGTAAATCCTACTTAATGTCAACAGAGTGAGACTTGTAGACAAAAGTATTGTCTAAAAGAGGATGGAAGAAAATATAAATGTGAGCATTAGGATGTTTATCTTAATCCATACCAGAATGTCTGATAAAAAAGGAGCATAATTATCATTAAGTGAATCTACTGAAAAAAAGTAACTCTCATCAGTGCAAGGAGCTAATTACATAACTTCTACTAAAAAAAAAATTGGGCTGTAACTTTGAAGTTTTTTTCTTTTTTTTTTCTCCCTAGGAGAGCTCTGCAAAACCATTAATAAGTTTCTGCTTGCATAAGCTGCCTAAGAAACTAAATGTCTGACCTGCAAATATGTATAACATTTACAAATGGCTGCAACGTAATTCAAGCAATGAAAAGTTAAAAAGTGTTGGGTTTTGTTTCGTGGAACTGGAATTCCACAGAATTGCACTGAGTTTCCAAATTTCTCCAACAGTTCTTTAATGAATTGCTTCCTTACAAGGTTTCTGCAAACCGGCACATTATCTAAGTGAGCTCTATGAGTCAGCAAGGGGAGCACTGACAGCAGTTTCTAGAACTGCTGATAGAATGCAGCTGCTACCAGCAGAACTACCTCTGCCTTCCTGGGATGTTGACAGTCCAGCGAGCCCGGCAGTGAGGTGGGCAGCTGCATTGGAAAGGAATTGCTGTAGCTGTCTGGAAAGCTTGGGAGGTGCTTAGTGAAATCTGCAGATCAGGAGAAAAAAGTGACAGTGGCAAAAGAAACCTTGCAACTTTAACCTGTGGAATGCTTTTAACTAAATATGGACCTACAAACCTGGTCAAGCTCATGCCCTGACACGTGGGTATGCTGCTGTCTGCCTCCCTGGGACCTCTGGTGCTTTGCTCACCAGTGCTGCAGTCTTTTTGGCTGGTTCGCAGGAGGAACAGCTGTGGTGTGCACAGGATTGGAGAGACAAACAACTCAGCAGATGGGGAGCAGCAGAAATTTGTAAAATGAGTTGTATGAGCCTGGGAAACTCACTCTAAATTTATTTGGAAGACTTAGGAAACTGAATTATTTGGTTTCTTGATTTCCATATGAAATATGGATATGATTTAGTATTTCCCTGAAATATTGCATTTCTGTCAATACTTTTTAACCAGCTCTAATCTCATGACCTATTCAAAGAATTTAAACATTTGTGCTTGTTCCACATAAGTGGACAACAGAATAGATCATAGTTAATATTATTATGCATTTTAATTTGTATTTTTAAATTAAAAAGTCAATTTAGTCTTGCAAGAAAAGCAAAATAAAAAAAAAATCCAGCAAGTTTCATATAATTTGGGGCTGAAATATCCAATTGAGAAATCTAACCCAGCTCTTAGTGGAAGCTCTGTCAGTATACATTCTCTTGACCTTTTAGTCCTGAACCCATGTCTTTTTCCTTGACTCTTGAGATTTCTTGGCCTGCAAAGAAGATTTTTTTCTTCCTAATGTAAAAGATCCCTCTCTAGCTTTGTGGCTAAATTGAAAATCTACTTGTCTAATTTAACACTTAAAAATGTTATTGGTTTTTGTGTTATTACTGACTAAAGTATTTGCTGCTCAGTTGAGGTTGAAAAATAGCTGCTTAACAATAGAACCTGGATTGATTTTCATTTATTAAGTTTGAAAGGACATAAACATCCTGAACAATGTATTAATTCAAAATTTATCATTTCTCCTTATGCTTCAATCATGCTTTAACAACTGATCTTTTTCTTCAAGAAAGTCAGTAATAAAATAATTAATTAGAACTCTACAAAAAGAAATGCAATGAAACTGCCTTTCATCAGATTATTTAGCCCTACTAAAATGAAAACATTTTAAGGATTTACACTTAGACACAACACAATCTTCCATGTGCATGTATATATGCACACATATATGTGTATATGCATGGAAAAATGAAATCAGCTTCATAATTTCTATTTGGTGTGATTAGCGTGGACTGTAATTTACAATAAATTTATGTACACACATATATATGTTATAATAATTTTGAATTTATCTTCTAAAATATTTTTCAAATCCTCATATGGGGAATTCACACAATTGTTTTTCTGATAAAATGAGAAGCTGAAGAAATGTGTAGGGAAATCCATTATCCTACAAAACACATCCTACTAAACATTTTACTATTTATCAACAGATATTGGAATACCACCCCAATTTTTTGAATTCTTAAAATGATTGTCATATGACTTGCATCGGTTGCAAATTTCCAAATACAGCAAACAACAAGTAGTGAAGCATTTCAGGTACTTAGCAGAGGATGGAGAATTCCACAGAGGGAAAACTACAAAAAACTTGATCTTTCCAAATCTTATGGCTGCTTTAACCATTAGAATCTTTGGCACCCTATTATGTCTTTCTCTTTTTCACCATAGCTGACTTCTGGTTAGATATTTGTTCAGGGAATTGATACTTTAAAAAAAAAAAACAACAAACAAAAAAAAAAACCCAAAAAAAAACCAACCAAAAACAATACCCAGCAAAACTCTTTTTTTTGTTGCAAGTTGTTTAATCAGAATTATTATTTCGTTAGGTAGCTGAGCAAGCAAGGTTGAAGGAATCAGATCTGTCCATACTTGTAATGTGGAGTTTTATGAAAATCTCTACAGATGGAAACCTTATCTGCTTGCTTTGCAGGTATGTAGAATTGCATTTAGAAAACAGAAAACTAAAGAATATAGGCAACTTCTACACATATTAGGCAAAAACACTTATAGGAAGTTCATGCTGTTTCTTTGTACCTTTGTACACACTTAAGTACTGGCTAAGTACACACTAGGTACAGCTCACAAAAAAAAAAAAATCTGTATGCTGAATTGTACAAGAGTGTGCAATGAAATTATTATTAAATCATTCTAGATTTCAAAAAAAAATTGATCCTTTTTCACATAGAAAGAATAATTTTGTGAAAGTAGTTAGTGGATTCAGTAGCCCAAAATTTCTTTTTCAGGATGCTAAGATGGTCACAGATACAAATCACTTTTGGAAGTTGATTAGGCAAAATCTTGGGTGAAAGCTGAACTCAATAATTCTTATGTGATACAGGTATGAAAGTTCCTGAAAGCAAAGCTGCCAAAGGCTGCGGGAGAGGGAAATTTGGGCAACAGAGCAGTGAAGGTTTGTTCTACTCTTTTGGCTTCTTGTTTGGAAGTACAGCTTAACTGTGTCAGAAAAAGAACTTCAGGATTATTTTAACTGGAAGCTTTGCCTTTACACTGTAGTGGTAGCAGTGTACTGAGAAATGATCAGTCTGGAGGAGCTCCCTTTTTGTTGATGGTAGTAAGGCACTTCAGAAATATGAATCACCCATCTGAATTTTTTATGGTTTAGTTTTTCAACATTTCTTATCTGTGCTAGAGTGTATGGCTCATTTGACGAAGATGAGAGGTAGAGATTACGTGACCTGAGCTGTGCTCAGGTATTAGCATTGTTTTGACAACTCTGTAGAAGATGTTGCAGCACATAAAAGCTGTAAATATACTGGCAACTGAAGAGAAAAGGTGCTATGACCTGTCAGCAGATGATGGCTCCTAACCCATTCTACTAAATCTTGTAGTTCAACAACTGACAGTTGAAGCCTTCTGTTGATTTTTATGAAAAATGTTGCACTTTCAGAATTCATCCATTACTCATCCCTGAAGTAGCAAAAACCTTGCAGTGTACTTCTGTGCCGTCTTCTATAAATGTCTCTACAGGAAGACTGTGCACGTATGAAGAAATAGATGATAAATAAATATGGATGAAGAAAATGAAATATTTTAAAACTTCTTCAAGTTATATTCTTCAAAGGAAACTTTTAGATTTTAGGAAGCTAATAGTAATGAGCTGTCTTCACAGACTTTTCCACATCTGAATCTTCCTTTTAAAGAAATTCAGGATATTGAATGTAAGTCAATTTACATCTTCATGGAACTCTAACACATTGACTTTCCAGACTAAAAATGTTTGTTCAGGCAGCAAAGACTTGCCTTATTTCTACACTTCTACATAAAAATGCTGTTTCTTTTCCCAAAGAGATGTCAGTATTTTGTCTTATTTTAGGAAGTAATAGGGCATGAAATAATTTATGCCTGGGAAAGAATTTCCTGTCTAGATCTGTTGTCTCAGGATAGGCTGTAGGACCAACCTCCCTCCTAAAAGTGGAAAGGAATTTCCCAGTACCTAAAAAAAAATGCAAGTTGGACAATAAAGGCTACTCTAATTGCTATTTTTAAAATGCCCTCTGTGATTATGTGTTGTGTATATCTTCATTCTTCATAAGTTCATTCACATACCCTACTTAATTTCTGTGTCAAAATTTGCAAGCATTATATCAATTTACATATACAAGATGACTTTTAATGTTCAATAAGATGAAAATAAAAAATAAAATTCCAGATCAGTGAAAAGAAAGACACAAATAATATACAGTTCTGAATTCTGCCTTATTTTCTTCAAAGGTATGATTCATGAGGCTGACAAACACTTCTGTCTTCTTTTTAAGTAATTTTTATTTTTCTGGCCTTCCTAGATTTTTGACTAGGATTTCTTTCAAGTGCAAAAATATAAGATAAAAATATTTAGAACAGTTCCTATGTTGTTGTGTTTCATTTTTTCTGGAGCAAATAATAATAAAAAAATCTCCTGTGTAAGTTTTAGGCAGGTAGTTGGAAACTTTCCAAAGAAAATGTTATTTTTTAGAAAACACTGAATTATCAAAATGCTTAATTCCATGAGAGCTTCTCAATGAGAGACTTTGCCTGTAGGATACAATTTCTTCTTAGAATTATTAATTAGGAAAGTAACAGAGCATTCGGGGATCATCTATAATATTTGTCACACAGAGTCAAGAGTCTATTGTAAAACTCAAGCTACAGTTTCATAATCTATCTCACCACCTCCAGCAGACCAGCTAGGGTGTGCTGAAGGCTTAGAATCTTCCTCATTTCCTATTTCTTACAGTTTCTGACAATAATGAAATATGCTTCAGAGTAGACACTTCAGTTTGATATCTCCAAGGCTATATACATGAGACTTTCATTTGTTTGTTTTCCTTCCAACATGAATGGTAAATTTTGGAAATGCTTTCACCTTCTAATTTAATCAGATGTAATAATTTAAACAGTCCTAATAGTCTCAGTCTCTCTCTTCAGTGCTACATAGGTCTTTCCAAAGTTTAAAAATAAATTCTGCTATTCTTGAAACAAGTTTGGACATTAGGGAAGCTAAAATATCCTCCTTTAATCTCAGTGGATTTTATTTAAAATATTGATTTGAAAATCTTTTCTAAAACTTTGCGAGAATGAGTAAACTTAAAAAAAGTCCTTGCTATTTGTGTCCGTAAGGCTTCAGAATTGTTTTCTCTAGTATTTTTATTTACTGCATATTTATTTTTATTTACTGCATTTTAATAGAAAATGCAGTAACATTACTTTTCTTTTTCAAATTAAAATAGATTAACATTTAGACACAGAGCCATTATGTAAAATCACAGAATCATAGAGGCAACAAAATAGTGATGCTAGAAGACACATCTGAAGGTCAGTCTGTCCAACTCCTCTTCTAAAGCATGACCATTTAGAGTCGATTGTCCAGGATCATGTCTAGATGGCTTTTGAATACCTCAAAGGAGGAAAACTCCACAACACCCCTGGTTAATGTGTGTCAGAGATCAGTCACTGTCCCTGTATTTTGTGATGTTCAGAAGGAACCTCCTGTGTTTCAATTTATGCCCTTTGCTGTCACTGAACACCACTGAAAAGAGCCTAGCTGACCTTTTCTGCACTCTCCCTCCAAATATTTATAAGATACTCCCTTCTCCTGGCTGAACAGTCACAGCTTTCTCAATCTTTCATCATTTGAGACATGCTGCAGTACCTTATTCATCCTAGTGGTTCGACTCTCTCCTATGGGCCTGTCTTGGACCGAGGAGCCCAGAACTGGACACAGTACCCCAGGTGCAGCCTCACTGTACTGAGAAGAGGGAAAGGATCACCTCATTGAACCCAGTGGTTTCATGACTTTTCCTAATGGAGACCAGGATCCCATGAGTCTCCCTGGCTGCAAGGGTACTCTGCTTGCTCATGTTCAACATAGTGATCAGTGGGACTTCGAGGTCTTTTTCTGACAATTTGCTTTCCATACAACTGCCACCCAGCATATAGTGGTGTTCCTCCCTGGGTGCAGGATTTCTCTCCTTTCCCAACTTAAAATTCACAAAGTCTGAGTTTAGAAAAAAATATAGAAATAATGACAAACCAAGTATCTTTTCCTGAATCTTCCAAATAATGAAGAGACATGAATCAGAAATTCCACCTGGGAAACTGATCATACATGGTGCACATAAAAACTGCCTGGATAGATTAGGAAAGCCAGGAACAAAAGCTTAAGAGAAGTGTTCACCAAAAAGAAATGGCCCTGGAAAGAGGGGACATGGAAAAAAATGGTGAAGCTACTGACTAGAGAAAAGATCATGGAGGTGGAGGAAATGTGTGAAATTGGGGAAGATACATATGGATGAATAGAGGGGGAAGATGGGGGGACTCTGGATGGTAATATCTGAGACTGATGGCTCCAAGGAGTGACAATCCAAGCAAAGTCTGACTCAACTTTGGGACTTTAAATTGTCACATATATTTGACCTAAATTTATATGTAAAATTGAATAAAGTAAAAAATTGTAAAAGAGTTTAAATTATCCTTAATAGCTGGTATGTTACTGAAATTCAGAAAATAAATATTTGACCAATGATAATATAAAAAGCAGTGTTTATTTCCTTATCTTTACTGTATTGACCCACCCAGGAAATAACTATTTCATAAAGCAGGAGTTTTGTTTAAAAAATGATGTCCAATATAGTTCAAATGTATTATTATGTTCATTGAGGACAGTAACCTGATGTGACCTAAGAAATGGTTTTGTTCTTTTATTTCAATGATAGCTAGTAAGTGATACAATGGTGTTGTAACACTCACTGTCTGAAGACACATAAAAAATATTGCCTTTTTGGTTTCTCAGGCTTCAGACACCATGGCTACCTTGGTCTTTTATTGCAGCACAATGTTAGACTTGATAATATTTTTCTCTGGCAGATCAAAGGCATAGCAGGTGCTGTCAACCCTCCTAAGAGAGCTCTAGAAAAATAAAATTCTCAGTGCTATTATGTAAATAAGTTATACTACCAGATGAGATCATTGAATCATGAATGATTTAGTTTGGAAAAGACCTTTGACATCCTCAAGTCCAAGAGTTAAGCCAGCATTGCCAAATCCACCACTAAAGTCTTTACATATCTCCAGGGATGGTGACTCAACCACTTCCCTTAGCAGCTTGTTCTAGGGCTTGGCAACCCTTTCAGTGGAGAATTTTTTCCTAATGGCCAATCTAAATCTCCACTGGCTGCGACTTGAGGCCATTTTCTCTTGTCTGAGAAGTTACTGAGAGTTTTGTACCAGTTTAGGCACAAAGAACAGAAAATACATTCCTTGGAATGATGCAGTGTATCTTAAGGATCTCTTATCAAAATATCTAAATACTCTCTAAAAACACATCTAACCAGTTGACATGGCATAATACCTAGTGTCACTCTGCATTTCTTCTTTTTCAACAAATAAATGTAATCTGGCAGGCTAACAGGCAATTCTACTTTTCCTGTATTTGGAAAGAATACACCTGAGAACTCCAAAATATTCCTGGCAGATCTCTCAGATAGAAAACAAAAAATAATCCAACCTTTTATATTCAGTAAATGGTATCTCTGTTTTTCAATTATTATACATCTGTCAATCATATTTTTTTAGTTCTGACATAGCACAACAGTTATTGATTTCAAAACCTGTATTAATATCATATCCAATCTTAACATTTAAACCCCTGTTATTTCCAGTTTGTTTTGACTGTCCTTCCTGTAGAGCAATCTAAACTGGCTTTATATACATTATCTCTAATCTTCCTTCCCTCATTTATTTACTTCTCGGTTTATAAGAAACACTGTAAGTCTTTTCTGCACTCATAAAAATGTATAATCTCATCACTAGCTACACTATATGATTGACAATGACTGGCAGAATTTGTTTTCTAGTTTTACAATTTATTTTTTATAGATAAGTATCTGAAAAATTTTTCAAGATGATTAGAAGTAAATTATTGTTGTAAAATATCTAAGTTATTGAAAGATTTTTGTTTAATATTTTATAATTCTTCTGAGATTATAATTTTGTGTTTCATAGATATCTCTTTATAATTTAGTCAGATGAGCTGAAGTGACTGCTTTTAAAGCATGCTTGTTTGGTAGTCCCAGAGCACAAAATCTCCCGCATCAACAACAGAAAGCTCAACATTTTCCACAATGCTCTGTCAAGACTATAATCACTTCATTTTTCAGAGCCTGCCAGTAAAGATGCCAATTTTACTCCTATATTGCAATAGACAATCAAGCAAGAAGAAACTTGAGCTGTAAATTAATACTGATAAGCAGAGGACATGTTTTGAAGTTGAAAGATAAAATATATCTATCTGAATTGGTTCATCTGAATACGGTGCAAACCCCATGTAAACCACACATATTCAGATCTTTCCATCTAGCAAAGCAAACTCACCTGTGGAATGTGACATTCCTTAGCTTTCATTACAATATTAATTACAATTACAACAAGGCATGTGCCACCTGGATGGTTGTATATGCTCTAGTAGGATATGCAGGCCCCAGAACTCTTACAGACTATATTCTTGGAATTGTACTCAATCCATCATGTTTCTCCATGCTGTAACCTCCATAATGCCATTACAGGGACATTTCCCACAATAGCTATTAATTGCAGACATTCTGCTATGCATGCGCTTGCTTTTCTATTTGTATTAGATATGCTTCTGAAATTGCATGCTACATCTGGCTTTCCAAGATATCTTGAGTGAATTTCACTCACAGTAAGGGAGATACTATAATGAAAAATTTGAGGGGAAGTATGGCAAGATCTAAAAGGTTGTGTCTATGAAGATGCTTATGCCAACTTCATATCCCCAGAAACCTCTTGGTTGTCTCAAGAAATTGGGTGCACTTTCCCTTTACAGTTCTAGCTTCTTTCGGTAGAAAACCCAAGCATACAGAAAAACAAACAAAGCAACAAACAAAAAACTAAAAGGAGAATCAGTGCTCCATTTCTCCAGTCTGCGTGGTACGAAGAAAAACATCTTAGGGTCTATTATACAGAACTGCTATTCCATAAAGTAGTTTTGTTCCACTTGTCTCCTTTCTTGTTTCTTATTCCATGTGTAGATTTGGAGACATTTATGATATTAGCAACACTCCCAAAATAATAACCTGGTTTGATAAATTCAGTCAAAAGTTTTTCAGCTTTGGAAGAAATATACTAAGACACAGGTATCAAGAGTCAAAGTGAAATTTTGTTTTAGGCAAGCATTCACCCCTATAAAAAAGGTCACCCCAAGTAATTCCAATTGATATCCTAAGTATTAGAAAACTTAGATGAATCATTATAAACAATGAAAAAAAATATAAAAATATAAATCTAACTTTACCAAGAACAGGTTGTTCTTATTACCACTGAGTTGACATTGTTTCCAGATTGTTTGGGTTTTTTTCCCCTTCCTATTTACCTAAAAACTCATTCAGCCAAACAGTTTCTTTGGCTTATTGAAGCACTACAAGAAAGAAAACCATAAACCACTGGGCAAATTTTAAACATAAAGAAAAGTTTCAGAAAGTAGGTATAAAACCACTTTTGAATTTCCATGATTTTCATGGTCTGATACTTGAAATAATTTCTTGCATATTAACAAAATCAAGTGTCGTGGGTAGAAACGGGCCAAATGCCAGGTACCCGTGAAAGCCACTCACTCACTCCCCTCTGCAGCTGGGCAGAGGAAAAAAAAAGTGAATTTGTGAATTTAATATTAATGGTTGAGATAAGGACTAGGGGAGATCACTCATCAAATACTGTCAAGGGCAAAATAGGCTCAGCTTAGAAATAGGAAGTGAATTTATTACACTAACAAAATCAGAGCAGGATAATGTATAGTAAAATAAAACCTTGAAAACACCTTCCTTCCACCCTTCCCTCCTTCCAGCTCTACCTCCTACCCTGGCAGCCCAAGAAGGCAGGGAATGGGGGTTATTATAAGTTCATCACTCAAGGCTTCTCCTGCTGCTCAGGGAGAGGAATCCTTCCCCTGCTTCACCGTGGGGTCCCTCCCACAGGAGACAGTTCTCTGTGAACTTCTCCAATGTGAGTCCATCTCACAAGCAACAGTACTCCTCAAACAG
>QUSF01000001.1:52733861-52751657 GCA_003676055.1 Chloebia gouldiae
GGATCCCCACGGGCCGCGGGGGCACAGCTGCTTCACCATGGTCCGCACCACGGCCTGCAGGGGAATCTCGGCTCCAGTGCCTGGAGCACCTCCTGCCCTTCCTTCTCACGGACCTTGGTGTCTGCATAGTTGTTCTTCTCACATGCTCTCACTCCACTCTTTTCTGGCTGTCATTAAAACTAGGCAACAGCTTTTTGTTTTTCTTTTTCATTAAATTTGTTACCACAGAGGTTTTACTACCATTTCTAATTGGCCTAGCCTCACCCAGTGTCATATCCATCTTTGAAGTCACCAAGGGTTGACGCTGATGGACATGCTGGAAGCTTCTAGTAGCTTCTCACAGAAGCCACCCCTGTAGCCCCCCCCCCACCCCACTAACAAAACCAAGCCATGCAAATCCAATACACAGAATAAAATGATACTTGCAATAATAAACTAAATTTGTTTTTGTTAATTTGTTAGCGAACTCCATTTAAGACTGTCTAGCATTACAGCTGCAAGCAAACAAAAGAACAAATTTTACCCCCTCTCTTTTTTCTTTAATTTTTTCCTATGTCTGACCACTCAAAGAATATACAGAATACAGGGCATATTCTGACAGAGCTTGAATTTTTTCCTTTGGCTATTCATGCACTTTTAAGATATGTGTATTTCTTTTTTTAGAGTTTAACATTTCTTGTGTTTCAGTTCATGTTGCTTTTAACTTTCCTTTCCTCAGTCTCTATAAATTGCAATTCTTCAGGTCCTCCTCATAGTGTGATTCATCACCAATGCGAGAGCAAGAAATTCTTAGTATCTATGAAAATCACCTTTTACCCATCTACACATTCTCATCAGAATGTCTCATCTGGAGACAGAGAATATATGAGAGAAACTGCTCTGCAGAGACCAAGATCTGTGAGAAAGGAGGGGGACGAGGTTCTCCAGGCCCTGAGCAGAGATTCTTCTCCAGCCTGATGCACACACCATGGAGTGGCAGCTGTGGCCCTGCAGCCCCGGGATGTGCGCAGCGAAGAAGGGAACCACCTGCAGACCCTGGAGGACCCCACACCACAGCAGAAGGATGTTCCCAAAGGAGGCTGTGAACCTGAGGGAAACCCACTTTGGAGCAGGCTCCTGGCAGGACCTGTGGCCCTGTGGATAGAGGAGCCCACCATGGAGCAGGTTTGCTGGCAGGACTTGTGACCCTGTGGGGGACTCATCCTGAAGCAGTTCATAAACAAATGCAGCCCATAGGAATTGCTGACGTTGGAGAAGCTCATGAAGGATGGCCTCCCATGGGTGAGGCTCTGTGCAGAAAAAGAGAACAGAGGAAAAGTAGTATTACAATTTGCTTGAAGCCAGTTAAAGAATCTTTCTCAAGATAAAAATAATCCATCTAATTGATACAGCCTTTGCTTCAGGAATAAAGCTTCTGACAGGAAAAAACCTAAAGTAATATCCTATGGTTTGCTGCTTTCTCTGATACTGTGGATTAAGCACTAGAGAGAAATATCTCCTTGTTTGTGCATTTCAGTGAGTGTGTGGGGAATGCTGAGGTTTTTTATTCCCTTAAGAGTGTATTTTACTTCTATTTCACTGAAGTTCTAGTATTTTAGCCAAACTGAGTCAAATTAAATCTAGAATATAATAGCAAGTTTTATATTTATATTTTGTGAAATGAAAAAAATAAAGCTAATAAAACTATTTAAAAAATAAACTGTTGTTATTAAACTCAGTGTATTTTACTATTTGCAGCATAATGAGAAAGAGGACTTTTTAAACAAAAAACCCAGATTATACAGAGGTGGTCCGATAATTAAAACATCTTCATTTTGCTAATGCAATATGGAAGCAGATCTAAAATATATTGATGAGTAAGAGCAAATGTATTTCATGGAATCATAAAGTCATCAAGTTTGAAAGAGACCAACCATCCACCCAGCACTACCCAGCAGTATCACCCTAAACCACTGAACCAGATGACGCACTGCCAGACCCAGATGCCTCGTAAACAACTCCAGGGATGATGGCTCCACCGTCTCTCTGGGCAACCTATTCCAATGCCTGAGCACCCTAACAGTGAATTTTTTTTCTGACATCTACTCTGAATGTCCCCTGTCTCAGCTTAAGACCATTTCCTTTGGCCTTGTCACTGCAGACACAGCAGTAGAGACCAGCCCCCACCTCACTACGCCCTCCTTTCAGTACTTGTAGATTATAAAGAGGCTCCTCCTGAGCATCCTCTACTCTAGGCCAATGAACCCAGCTCCATCAGCTCATATGACACGTTTCCTAGACCCATCACAAACCTTGTAACTTTTTTCTGGGCACACTCCAGCACCTCAATGTCCTTTTTAAACTGAGAGGCCCAGAACTGAACACAGCATTCCAGGTGTGTCCCCACCAGTGCTGAGTACAGGGCGTGATCAATTCCCTGGTCCTACTGGCTGCACTATTCCTGATAAAGGATCCAGTTGGCCAAGATGCCATTGGACTTCCTGGCCACCCAGACACACTGCTGACTCATGTACAGCTTCATGTTCCATTACCTTTTCCTTTATATGCATTGGGCTCATAATTTTGAGGAAATATGCAAAACAATTTGGCTATAATTTTCCATATTTTTCTATTTCATTTGGTATTAAACAGGTTATGTAGATCATTTCAGCTTCTGTGCAAAACCTTAAATTTGAAACATGGTAGTGAAACCTTTGACACCTATTCAAAGTTTCAACATATGGTATGAGAATAAATTATGAATGTGCATGAGGTAGGGGACTAAGGAAAAAAATCATGAAGACTCACCATCTCCTGTCATCAAGAAATGCAATGGCCCACCATGCATTTAAATTCTTGCCACTTCCACATCCTCTATTGGACACTTCAGGCCAGCAGTGAATGTTGTATTTTCAAAAAAGCTCCAATCGTTGACAAACAATTCAATTTGAACCAAATATAGAATGATGTATATTCATTTTTTGTACTGCTCAAGAAATGTTTTAGCATACTGGCTTATTAGTAAAGCAGACATGATTTAATTTCTTTTCCAAGATAAATTTGAAAACTGAAACTAAGAATGAAACTTTTGACAAGTTTTGCCTATAGTATTTATTAATTCTATTATTCAAATTAGTGGGGGAGAGGAGTATTTTATTTTATTTTAATATTTCTTATACATAAAATCTAATGCAGAGCTGGGGCTCTGTTTCTGATTTTATATTTTTTACATTTGAAATGCTGAGAAGTACAACAAGTCTTATAGAGACTTGCAAAGTTTAAAATGTTGAAAAAGAAAGTAGGTTAGTGCTCATCCAGGATAGGATGGATATACACATGTACATCTTTTTAAATGCATATTTAATTAATAAATCGAACTGCATTATACCCAGAAGTCCTCATATAGAAGAAATTAGTCCTCTACTGTTCTTTAATTTTGCCAGAACTTCTACAAACCTAAGCATTTAATGGCAGTTTTGGTATAGTTTTCTTAGTTAATATATAGACAAAGCTGGAAGGAAACTCCAAATTATTATCTAGTCTAATATTATCCATTGGTACTTTATAATAACACACTGTACAGCTGGAATACTGTCATATAGTAAAATGTGTTTCTTCCCCATAACTCAGAATCTGCAACTGAACTAAAAGGGAGTTCCTACTATAGGGTTTCTTCTTCTTTATACTTAATCCAGTAAACAGATTTTTTTTTTTTCACTTACTGAAATTTATTGGCAAAATGGCCATGTTTGACATACCTGAACATTTCTATACCTATTTATCAACTGCTGCCTTCTACATGAACAAGCAACATACAGTCACTAAAGGACTCAGGAAATTCAATATTAAAATTTATAGTTAAATATCATATTAGGAAATGTATATCGAAAAGCAGTTGATAAAGGTTTCAGATGTCTATAAGATATTGAAACTCATGATGGTTCAAGGAATTTTTTCAGAGATGGGTGATCTAATTTCATTTGCTTCTCCAGTGTTGCTGCATTTAGTGCTTCAGCTCAGTTTATTTCTAATCTTAACAGCTTTTTTTTTTCCTTTTTTACCCCTGAAGACTCTGTCAGGATTTGATATCTTTTTATAAGAATTTAAGCTTTCTATTTTAAAACCAGTATGTTTCTAGTCCCTTCAGGCAAATTTGAAAAGTAAACATTAGTGCATCTAGCAGGTAAAATCATCATTAGTAAATAAAAGAAACCTCTCACATTAATGATTTTTCATTTGTTCTACTTATAGTTTTTCAAGATTAGGGGTTCATAAAGCTGTGGATGTTTCTTCACTGGTAGAAATATAATGATAAACCCACTTCTGGGAAGTGAACTTGAAGACTTTTATACATCTTCCACAATGTCTCAGTTCATACTGCCTTGAAAAAGGTTCCTTCAAAACCAATACAAAAAAATTATAGAATCTTCATTATAATGTTCTCACTCTTCTTTTGTGTCAGTTAAATATAGCTATATTCTTTCAAAGGGAAGGTAAATGAACTTAAGTGATAGTATAACTGAAACTTCCTTATTTATGAATGTAAAAGACCAATCCTCAAAAATGCAAAAATGTTACCTCTTTCAATTATTTTATTCAATACATTAAAAGAAGTAATAAGAAAAAACAGCTTTTCAACTAGAAATATTTCAAGCATGTAATAGCTGACTAGGGTTTTGGAAAAATGTTCAGTTCAATATTGCTCTGAAATGGACAATTGCAGACAACAAAAACTTTTTGTTGATCATCTCATGCAATGTCAAAAGAAATGAGAGCACCCATGTATAGATTCATAAAATAAAGTTGTGATTTTATTCAATGTTTGACCTAAAGGCAGCTTTAAATGAGTTTTCTTGGGGTTTTTTGCCAGTCTGGTCAGGGGTTTTGGATTATTTGTTTGTTTGTTTTAAGAATTTATGGTGATAACCACTTATACACAATACCTATGGTGTGTTACAAAGGAGAATCCCTATCTGATGTTCTTTGCAGTAGCACAGGATGTGGTATATGAACAAGGCTACCTATTGAACCAAAGATCTACTTTTCACTTCAATACCTGAAAGTTCTGCTGTAAGACCTGTGAATACAAGAGGAAGTAGAAGACCTTCTTTTTGATAACAGAAGATGAGGATATTCCATCTTTAGCTATGTTCCATATTTTTATCCTCAGATTCAAGATGTCTATGCGAGAAATATTTTTTTTCTTATTCTTTCTTTCATTGCCTGTTAAGATAAAGGTTTATGAGATATAAATACAGAAAACTTGGCAAGGAAGTTATGAATGGCTAGTTTTTTGAATGGGAGGCTATATTCTGCTTTAGAAGTATTGTAATTTTTGGCAGTTATTAATTTTCCTTTCTACTGCAGAAATAAAATGATAAAATTTAAGTTGTAACATAGGAGGAAATGCATAGGAAATCTTATCAAATATGTATACTAAAAACTAGAGCCATGGTGACTAAGCCTCTTAGCCTAATCTTTCCCTGAGAAATAATCTCTAAAGCAACTGTTGATCAGTAGAAGAGGCAATGTTAAATATAGAAGTACATAGCTTTGTTTGCATGCTGACAATAGTTCTTAAACCCAAATCTACTCAGCCATGCACATGCCCCTTCTCTTTTTTATTTCCTTATTTATTTATTTATGGCAAGTATGTATGGTCTTATTAGTTTCAGTAGAAGTGATTACAAGCACAGTTAGATACTTGATCTCTGATATCTAAAGACTTTTTTCTTTCATTTGAGAAGGGCATCTCTTCTTTTGTTTACACTTTTCTCAAAGCAGAACAAAAAATTTTGTTTCTGAAGAGAATTTTTCAAGAATTTACACAATTAAACTCAGTATAAATGAAAATAAATCAACACTATCCTTCTGTTACAGTTTTAATATTGGCTATCTTTTTTTGAGTGTTTTTCTTTAACATTATGGTTATCTAATGTTATCTAGTCTATTATCTAATTTATCTAAGCATTATCTAATCTAACGCTTGAGTTACAAAATTATATGTGAAACTTCTAATCTTTCATATAATATGCACCATAAAAAAGGCATATTAGACACAGAAATACATTCTGTATCTACATCTTGATAACTACCAATTTTAATACACATTCAATCAAGTTATAAATAATATTAATAATTTTTAAATATTTTTTAATATTATTTAGTGGGGAAAATTTTGGTCTTTTCTCTTACTGTCTTTGCAAAATCCTTTTTCTTCTGGAGTAGGACATAAATTATTGATCTTACTGTCTGTATGTGGTGGTAATAGGATGTGGTTATTTCATAAACATGCTTAATAAAATCATCAGATAAAGTAACTCAGCAGTAGGGTATTGTTCTTGGTTAATCAGTTATTTGTTTCCTACAGTCATATCAATATTTGACAAGGGATTGTTGCATTATTTATTTCACAGACTTTATTGGAGACAAATGTGTCTTCTGAAGCAAATACAGGAAAAATTGGAAAATATGCTTATAGTACTTATGAGTTCCCTACACATAAGGAGATTTGATTATTTCTTTTTCTAGATTCAAGTACCAGTTCTCTTCTCATTAGTTAAGGTTAAAATGTGGTGTGAAAGACGGTATGTCTCATTGTGAGAACTTCCTCAGGGATCTGAAATGAAGTCAGACATCTTAAGACTGAATTTTCCCTGTCTTGTTTTTTGTCATTTGTGGGATGGAAAAAAAGAGTGGGAACTCTATCCTTTTCATCTGTATTTTAATCACTGACAGCAAATCCAGTAAATCATATTGTGCTATTCTTAGAACTAGCTTGTCTTGAGTTCTCATTAATGTTTCTTTCTTCTCTCATTTATCTTTTTGTTATTTATTTATTGATTTAAAATTTGCTTGAAGTGCTAGGATTCCATGGAGTGCATTTGCCATCGCTTTGGAATATGTTCATTAGTGTGCAGCTGTGATATTTTACTGTAAGAATTGATTTTCACTTTTTATTTCTTCATGTGATATAAGGACCATTTATTTTTATGTAACTTGGTTGTGTATATAGGCCAAAATTATTCAAATTTGTTTTTCATTTTTGGCAATTTGATCTGACTTGTGGATAAAGCATGTTTTCTTGCTTAGTTGTCAACTGTGCTTTGCTTATTCCTTCTTCTACATTAGCCTGACCTTAGAGACTGTTCCACTTACTTTTAGCCTCACACATGAAAACTATAATATAATTATTTATTCTTTAAAGCCATTAAGATATTAAGATAGGAAAAACAAGAGAAAATCAATATTTCCCCAATTCCCCAAAAATATAAGCTTATAGAATTAATTTTGCAAATTAGGGTGGTATGATTCCAGCACATGATGTTCTATGACATGTTTCAAGTAAAACTAACATTTCAACAGAGTTTTAAAGCTTTTTGACTTTATATTTTAAGTAGAACTATCATGTGTATCTGTCCATTGATAACAATTCTATTCCCATTGCTGAGTCACATGATGAAAACTACACAATATAAAACACTTAATGGAAAACGTATTACTCCAAATTTCATGAAAAGTTCATGATGTTTATTTGAAGGAATGAAGATACATGATTTTCTTTCAATATGTTCTCACCTTTCCCTTTAAATGATGTCAGAGACAAAAATTAAGATTCTTCTTCAGAAGAATATAGTTAAAGTCCATAAATGGATCTTAACTTCTCCTTGTAGCAGGTTTTAAATTAGGAAGACTGCAATACCCGCAGATTTTCTGCTTTTTTTTTCAATGAATAGTAATAACCCAGCGGACCTAATTCTGTCCCTATGTATATAGCTGCAACCTTTTGTATATAAAAGCATATAAATCAAAAGGACAAGCTATATTCAACCTCAATTTGGAGCACAAACACAGAGATGAAAAATAACTTCTAAAAAACTGCACATCTCCTGTACTTGATATCTAAAATAGACATTCTAAAATAATTTTGTCTACTATTTCCCAGACTATGAAAGTAACACAAGTAATCTTTCATGTAGAGAATGACCTACTAGGATGTACATAGAATAGACCCAGAAGTGATAACTGTTGTTAGACATTACTACTTGCATATTCTAATTTTGAATTTTTTCCATAAGATGTTCCTCATATTATGAAGGATAAAGAAAGAAAAGTTAAAATTTGATGTATTCAAATACTGTAAATAATAAATATGCACGAAGTAGGAAACTAATCTTACATTTTTTATTTGGAGCTCTTAAAATCATTCCAGGGATGGAGTA
Source organism: Chloebia gouldiae (assembly GCA_003676055.1). Taxonomy (NCBI): domain Eukaryota; kingdom Metazoa; phylum Chordata; class Aves; order Passeriformes; family Passeridae; genus Chloebia; species Chloebia gouldiae. The sequence goes on from QUSF01000001.1 coordinate 52,742,063, forward strand.
AGGTAAAACAATCTAAACCTTTAATGGAGGTTACAATTTTCTTACTCAGATTCCAGATGAAAAGCACTAGGATGCCCACAGACTTCAGAAGTTTTAAGAAAAACTAAATAACAGCTTAGAACAAAACCAAAACCAAACAACTCCAACTAATCTATCAGAAAATGTATAATAAAACCTCCTGAAATCTTCCACGTGATAGATTTATCTTTCCAAATATGTGCATCTCCACGGACTTACCTGAGGTTGCTTCAGACTGCTCTTGGCTGCAGTGCTGAGGTCTGAGCAAAGCCCAGGGGGGACAGGGGCTGTTGCCTTCTCTCTTGCAGCAATACCTTGGTTCTCAGGGGGAGGAGGGATCAGCCAGCAGCAATACTGAATGCTTTTCTACAGATTCAGGGGTGGCTATATGTGCAAGATGCCACCCAGGAGAAATCTACTGCTTTGCTGACCTGGAGGCAAGACTGGGAGAATCCAGCCAGGATGACAAAGTGACACCTATCTTGCCAACTACATAGAGTCTGTTGTTAAACACAAGTTTTTATCTCTTTATTATATATGGCAGTAGTTAATTTTTAATGTTCAGACAAATTTCTTTTTTATTAGTAATTTCTTTTATCGATGCAATTTACCAAAAGACTTGTAATAAACATTTTGTTATTTGCATTATATGCTTGAATTGAAAAACTCTGAAATATGACCAGCCACTGAAATGAAATAAATATAGTCATCTTGCAACATGATGTAAAATATAGTTCAGTTGTTGATGGTGGGGGGAGGGTTGCTGTATTTTTCAGTAAAAAACTCATTGGCAATGTATAAAAATATGTCAGTAGTTTAAGATTATGAATGAGGTATGTAGTTAGATGAAATAATAGGAAAACCCTCTTTTGTTTCAGGAAGTTCCACCTGAATATGAGGAAGAACTTCTTTATTGTGCAGGTGACCACACACTGGAAGCGATTGCCCAGGGTGGTTGTGGATCTCTCTCTTTTTCTCTCTTACTCTCACTGGAGGTATTCAAGATCTGTCTGGACAAAATCCTGTGGAATGTACTCTAGGAGAGCTTGGACCTGATGACCCACTCTGATCTCTTCTAATTTTAACTGTTCTGATTTGCTTCTACAAAGGCACATTTTGATCCAAATTCATTGAAACCATTTCCATAATTGTTGGAATTGTTGTTTCATTCTCAGTACAATTTTTTCAGATTTATGTCAAAGTAAATTAATATTTCTAATTTTTTGTTTGTTTGTTTTGTTTTTGTTTTGTTTTGTTTTGTTTTGTTTTGTAAAAAAAAAAACTCCTCTATTTTCATTTGTTTCCTCTCAGATCCAGAGTCTTTTAGAGAAAAGAAAAATGGATATGAGAATGTCTCATTCACAGATATACCAATTTAACATCCAGATTAGTCTGTACAATCATCTCTCCCTTTGCTTCATATTTTGTGTTGATGCCTAAAGATATTCTGCATGTTTTTCAGGGCAGCCATCCATTCTAAGACTTCATTTTAAGCTAATAAGTTCTTTTTATCCATTATTTTTATTATAATAAAATTTCTTTCTCAGATCTGTGTTTTCTTACTATAACAGAAAGAAGAAAAAAGATATTGCCTCCTCCAGGCTTATCCTATCAGATTTTGCATGGAATTATTGAGATTTCATAAATTATAATAAACAGACTTAGCATTATTCATGATTCATTATTCATAGTTCATAATTCTTCTGTCTGTTCAAAGAACAGTCAACTTCAGATCTAATTCTATGCCATTGATTAATATTAGCCAATAAGAGCAAAATTAAAAAAGAAAAAGAAAAAAATCAGTATCAGATAGAACACTGCTTTTTTATCCTGAATTGTAACGACACAGAGGTAAAAATAGTCATTAAATTTTTAAAGACATTTGTTGGGTTTTCTTCTTTTTTTTTTTTTTGTGGCTTTATTTTCACTAATGGAAATCTGACTTTGCATGAATACCAATATTGCCCAACAAAAAATATTTTTATGTTTGAGATATTTTTTAATAGAATGGAGAAAATTGAAATGACTGTTTATGACTGAATAAGATATCTTTTGGATGAACATGAAATACAATCTGTTTAGAGACAGGTGAAAAATTACCTCAGCACAAATAGAGCTGATGTAAAATTTTCACTTTTGATCGATGAAAAGCTCAAGTAATCTTTATTCAATTCTAAACTGGAAGTCATTTAAGTCTGTCTGCTCTGCCAGTTTTATTTGGCCAGAAAAATAGCTATCAGGAAACAAGCAAAAGTAACAAGTCCTTCAGGTAGTCCTGGCCTGCCTGTGTTAAGGCTGATAATCCATGACTGCTGAAATGTTTTCACCTGAACAGACTGGTGCTTTAGTTTCTTTTATTACTTTATTATAAAACAAATTGTCCATTTTCTGAGCCAAGCATAATCTGTTTGTTTAATTTTTAGTAGGACTAAGCCAACATTTCTAAGGATGTTAAACTTAATTAGTGCTGTTATATTACTGACATAGATAACATCTCTTCTTTATCTAATTTGCTCTGAGTTATTTAGAGAACATTGAACATAATAACTTTTCTTGTTTATTTTGGTCCCTGTTCTTTGTATCAACTACATAGCAAGAATAAAAGACACCACTTTGTGATCTGGAATGTTCAAGAAAAATGTGTCAAATTTTTTTGAGGAAAATACAATATTTATTCAGCTGTTTTAAGATTACTTCTTGTTACTGAAATAGTAACATGAAGCAAAAATTTTCTCTATATGAAGTACAGTATTGCCATTGTAGAGAATTCTAGGATTTTCAAATAGAATGTGATTTAATTACATTATCTATGTAAACATAATTTATGCACAGAAAACAAACCTCTTTATGTTTTCATGAATACTCTTGTTATTTTAGAGTAGTCTGTTACTTATCCTGTTTTTCTTAGGACCACATCATAAAATCTAATTTAAGATTAAATTCCATAATTTTTAATAATTTTAAAACTCTGTCCATATCTTGGCACAAAAATTTGCTTGGCATAAGCAAATTGGTTTATTGCTTCCATGAAGGTTTTATTAGAATTTTTTGCATAGTACTTAGATTTAAATTATAGATTAGAATGCTTCTTACACACACATAAGAATACAAATACAAATTTTCAACCAGGGATGGTAGAAAACTGCGACCTCTAAATTAATAATAAATTAATTTATAAGTAAAAGGAATTTTTTTTTATCTAAAAAGAAAGAAAAATATTTTGACTACAAACCACTAAATCTATTTCTACTAGAAGTTCTATTATTCTTTTCCCTCAATCATTCAGAAAAAAAAAGTGATTAGTGAGTATTGAAATATGCTGGTATAGCATGTTACAGAAGAACCAAAACACAAGATCTGGAAGAATTTCATGATACTGAGAGACAGGTGAATCAATCTGAAAAAAAAAAAATTTTGGGGGCGGGGAGGGGAATGGGACAATTCCACAAACTCACTATTCCCTATTTTTCAACAAAGTAATTGTGCTCATGCACAGAGATAGTTCCTAAACTATTATGAGTTAGAAAAGCATTAGCACTTCAGAATCGTGGCTTTCTGAATATATATATAGTCAAACATTGCTGAAGATCAAAAAGAGAAACATTACTATAAATTACTAAGAAATTAACTGTGAATAAAATAAGCTATGTAAATCTATGTAAATCACCCACACCTCAAATTTTACTTTTTTTTTTTGGACTTGTGTTCTTGAAAGGAGTTAACAGTATTGGTTTATAGAAATAATCAAAGAAAGATAAAACGAAGTGATTTGAAATGTGAAATAACTGCAATGTAAAAATAAAGTATGCAGTAAAGGATTTTTTTAAAAATGAAGTAAAGGTTAAGCTACACAACTAAAAAATAATTATTTGTATGGAGAGAGTGAATATAGAAATGATTACACTTTGTCAAAAAAAAAAAAGTTGGGCACCCTGTGGAATAATCAAACAAAAAAAAATATTATTCACACAGTACATAATCAAAGAAGGAGATTCTGTGCCAGAATCTCTTATTGAAGCCTGAAATTTTGATTAGGTCACTGATTAGACCAATTCATAGAAAATAGGTATATCAATTCATCATTCCAGGATGCATGCAATCTCCTGTTCAAGAAGATTGTGAGACTATGGAGTGTGTGCCAGTGAGTGCCAACTACCACCCTATATTTAAATTGTTTTTATGCTCTTTCCCAGCCACCTGGCAACACATAAATTCTTATTGTTTTCCTTGGAGATAAGATAGTCCTAGACATTTAAAATAATGTAGAATGTGTCCTAAGTTGCAGGTAGTCTTTACTCCTTGGAAATTATTTATAAAATATGTTTCTACCCAGCTCAATTGAACTGTTTATCAAAGATAGATCCTACACTGGAAACACTGGGATTCTCCCTCATTAAAATTTTAAAAGATGCATTCACAGAAAAACTTTTCAGAAATATTTTTCCCTGGGCTAAGTATGGGTAACAGGAGTGCATGTGCCAGTGTTAAGTTTGACACCTAGAATCTCCTCAAAGCAGAAAACATTCCAACTGCAGCTGGTCTCGTCATTCAGACTTGGTGGGGGAGTTACCAGCCCAATACCTACTTAGCTCCTTGGCTACTTCTTAGTGTGCATAATGTAAATTTTGCTCAGTCAGGCATGAACTGGATCCTTCTACTGGTTTGGATAGCAGAAAGCTTCAATACATTGAATGGTTTATTGTACTAATAAAGAATGATAATAATTGATATTTAACCTTGTGTATCATAGTAAATTAGTTATTTTTCTGAGCTATGAAAGTTTTTAAATTTATAGAAACAAAAAGAAAGTTAAAACATCATATAAGAGTAAGAGCTCAACATAAAAAGTAAAAAAAAAGAAAAAGTTTTTTAACAGTAACAACTGATCACCTCATACATGCTTGTAGTGTGCCTTTTTACGGGATTTCATCTGTATTTCACCTAGTAGCCTCAAGTACTCTAACACTGCCAGATTTCCTAGGCAACAAAACCCATACTAATTGGTTTTGGGATTTTTTTTTTAAATAAAGATGACTTATTTAATTATTAACAAAACACTGTCCTACCAGGAGAGAGGGTTTGGGAAGAGTCAATAACCTAAGTTCCTTGTTGCTGTTTTTCATCATGTGCCCTACTATGGGCCCATTTGTAAAAACAATAATTTTTGTGGAAAAAATGCCCCTGAAAGATTAGAAGGTGGAAAATTACTACCCGCTTTTAATATCCAGCACAAATAACTTGATTTCTTTGCAACAACCTGGTCCACTTACCATCTGTTAATCTTACAAGAAAAGAGTCCAAGACAGAATCTGTAGCACGCATTTTAGATGTGGTCACTTTTAGATGAAATACCTTTGTTCTTTATTTTGGTTAACAGCTACAAAGATGCAGCATCGTGTTCCTTCAAATTCCTCATCAAAATTTTCCTGTGGTGACCTTTAAAAGAGATATTAAAAGCTGAGGTGATCTATATGCTCAGACTGCTTCATGACATGCTGATAAATATTATCTCACTGTCCCACTGCAGTCCATTCTATTGTCTTTGTTATTCTCTCCTAAACTCATTGCTAGAGTTTTACATTATTATATAACTGTCTTTAACAAAGTTTTTACATTATTATATAACTGTCTTTAACAAAGTAGTTTCTGTTCAGATGGCCTTGTTTCCATAGTTTTAAAGCAAAAACTAAATTTAGTCACCTTCAAAGTTTTAGGAAAATAATCTGAACAGGTGGGGTGCAGAGTTTTTCTAAATAGAACCTGGCCAGCTAAAGGTGATCAGTTGTGGAAATAATTATCATTGTTTATTTATTATTATTTATTTATCAGAAGAAGAGAACCTCTTTCTTATAAAAAAGTCTCAAACACAAAAAGGAAAGAACTGATTTTGAACACCATAATAATTAAATAACCAAATAATAATAAATAATTAAAAGCAGTTCTGACTAGTGTCTCAATCAACCTTAATATTCAAGCTTGAGATCTGATAAAAAAATAGTCTGCTGGGTTTATATTGTCAAAATGGTTATGTAGATAACTTTAGATATTTTGTGTCATTTTTTTACACTTTTCAAAGTCTGCCAATGAAATTACAGACCAAGAAGTTTAAAGCCAAATGATCTTATATTGTTTTGCTAATAGTATCAAAGTAATTAATTACTTTGACTCATTTTATGTATGTGGAATGTTTTACCTTGGTTGGTTCCCAGGTGCCCACCAAGCCACTCCTCCACCTTCTGAGAGACTGCATTTTTAATGGTTCATGACTCAAAACAATTGTGGAGGTGCCAGGGGGCTTTGCTGAGGCCAGGTTTGCATCCCTGAGGGGTAGGAGGTAAATTTTTGGGGGTGTGTTGGCAATTCCCACAAGACAGAAGGGGCCATCTTTGACACTGACAAGAGGCAAATTCTGCAGAGTGACATGGCACCTTTTATCATGGTGGTTGTCCTCCCCTACACAAGTGCTTAGATGCAAAATTCTTCTTCTCTCCTCCCAGGGAAAGGTGGGATGGGACAGACTCAGCTGCAGATGTGAGAGGCAGCTCTGATGTCTTAAAAGGTGTCAAAAACCATTAAAGTCCCCTAAAATGCCCTCAGGCTCTTTCCTGAGGTCTTCCACCAGAGGATTGCACATGATCCAAGTGTTGTAACAGATCCAGAATCTATTGCAAAAGACAGTGCAAAACCCCACTACTCTTAAGGGAGGTGCCTGGGCATTCCTACCTATCCTGAATATGAAACGAGAGACTTCTTTATTTGCTAATAAAGCTTCTTATAAACAAACACTGAGAATATTTTCATATTACACAGGTTTTACTCTAGTTATCTTATTTTCCTTCAATGAGTTTCATATTGAAGCTTGAGACAATGTCTCAAAAATAACACAAAATTTGTTTAGTAGGTGACCAAATTTCATTTGTTGGGAAAGTTAGTGTCCTGGTTTACAACACAGCTGGCTTGAAACATTTTAACCTCCAGTTAATATATGCATAGCTTATAATTCATTCAAGGGTTTCAACTATTTAGTAAGAAAGGAAAATTCTATATTTTTATTGCAAATTCTGGATATCTTGCTGATATGTGCCCATGTATTTATATAATGATACATTCTTCATGTCTCATGACATCTTAAAGCATCTGAGGCACTAATACATTTTACAGTAATAAATGTAATCCAAGTAATGCATTATTTCTCTTGTAGTGCTAGGTCATCCTGCTAGGTGAAACTTAACAATGCAAGTTCATTTTTATCAGCTTATTTCTATTCAGTTTTGTTCCTGTAATGTAGCAAGCTGTCAACTGTTTCTGAAATGGGAGGAGACAACTGTGTTCTCTTGAATTAGTTAGAAAATACACAAGAAGAAATACATTAAATTAACTCAAACACTACAGTAAAAGTTTAACAATAAATAACATCCAAAACAATAATACTTGGCATCATTTATATGACATTTGTAGCTAAGGGTCTTCCAGGGCTATATAATCATTATGTGGAAAAATTGTAACACAAGTTGTATTATACAATTAATCATATTTTGGAAAACCTGAAAGACATTTCATTAAATATTTTTATCCTGTAATACATGAAAGGGTTGGTTATCTACAGTTTTAGGGGTTTTATGCAAATATGTGTAGCTTTGCATGTATACACGTGCATTTTGGTCTTGATATTAAAAGAAATAGAGCAGGTTATTTTTGCAAATTTTTTATACAGTCATAATTGTCATTACACTGCATTTAGATAAACTGCTCCATCACAGCCAGAGCTCTAGGTTGCCTTATGGTGCCTTAGGGGAAAATTTTATTTACCTAATTGTTCATTTGTTTGAAGGAAGCAGGGAGAGATGGAACACTTATTTACTCTCTTTACCTTTTTTTTTTCCTATGTACTGCACACAAAGACACAACCAAGCTGTGTTGTCATAAAGCTAACAAATGGGACTCCATGTTTTTTCAGCTTTCCTTTTTCTGTTCTGCAATTGATTGTAGTCCTTCTTCAGTGTACTGAATTTGAATGGTGCCTCTGCAGTAGACAGGGAGGCACAATGAAGGACTGCACTCGTCCACAATTAAGTTAGGTATGAGGATGTCAGATGTGAGAACAGAGAATGTATGACAAAGCTGAGGAGCAGGTTCTAAGATGTGGGAGAAGTTGAACAGCCTTTGACCACTGCTGTTCCATGTCTGCTACAGAGACCAGGCATGACTCTGATCCAAAATGTTAGTAAAATAAATGATAAGGCAAATATGGGAGACCAGTAATTTGATTTTATACTAAAATCTGTTGGAAAAGTTATAATTTTACAAAGCAATATTTTCTCTAGATGCTAAATTTCCCACAATTGCCAGGGGAATGATTTTTTAAATTAATGTCTTATCTCTAAGAACCACTGTATTTAAGTCGATCAATCCTTGGAATGTTTCCAAAAAGCATTTTTGGAAATTATTTTTCAGGCTTCCATTTTTGGAATCTAAGTTCAGTGTCTTTAATGAAGTTTGGTCCTGCCTACATTCTCAGGGTAAACTTGGGAGGGAGATAATATTTCAAAACAAGGTTTGTGTATGCGATCTTGTAGCAGAAATTTTATCTCTCTCTTGAATGTACCTGTATAATCCATCCATTCAAGTAATTCAGAGAAGATCAACAGCCTGCTTACATTTAGATTTCTCAAAGTATCTTCCAGCTGCAGTTCTCCAAATGTGGAACACATATACACTCTCAATAAAGCATTAACAGGTAGGCATGGTGGAATAAAATATGTGGCTTTTTAAAATATTGTCATTTATATTCATTCAAAGGAAAACAAATACAAGGCCAGAGAAGTTTGCTTTAGTCATGGGGTGGACTGTGGTGGTGCATCCTTGCCCCCTAGGCTGCCCTATGATGTGGGAAGACAGCCAATAATTACTTAACATAATTCATTCCATAGTATTTATATAATATTGAAAGGAAGAGATTTTTCTTTTATTTTAAAGATGAAAAAATTTTGCCATAACATGTAAATCCTGGTGTCTTTTCTCACAGACGGCACTCTGGCTTGTCATGCATGTTCTAATTTTTGAAGTTTGAACTGGGTCACTGTTTTTGGAAGAAAAATAATTCTCCATTAAAAAATTAGCAAATTTAAAGCAAGATTTTTAAAGGGTTTTCTTGTATACTTAAGGTCTACAATTAGGAACTGTTTGAACAGAATTGACTTAGAGAAATTAATTTAATTAATTGCCAATCAAATCAGAGTAGGATAATGAGAAGTAAAAACAAATTTTCAAACACCTTCCCCATCCTTCTACTGATTACCTCTTTCCCTCTTTGTCTCAGGGGGACAGGGAATAGGGCTTGTCTTTGCCTGTCGTTCCTCCTCAGTCTCTTCACCTGCTGCAGTGCTGGGGTTCCACTCACAGGAAACAATCTTCCATGAATTTCTCCAATGGATCCTTCTCATAGACTTCACAAACCTGTGTTCCAGCACAGGGACCCCAGGGGGTCACAAGTCCTGGCAGCACACCTGCCCTAGTGTGGGCTTCCCAGGGGTCCCAGACTCCTTTGAGCACATCTACCTACCTGCTCCAGTGTGGG